>ML660783.1:2181574-2254036 GCA_007570785.1 Antilocapra americana
GCTCCTGGCGCCTCTTCTCCCGTTCCTCTCTCTGCAGCTGCTCCTCCTCCCGCTGCAGCTCCACTTCCCGATACTGCTTTTCTAGTTCCTGGCGCCTCTTCTCTCGCTGCAGCTGTTCCTCTTCAAGCCGCAGATGCGCTTCCTCCCTCACCTGCTCCCGTTGAGCTGGCTTGGCGTACAGTGTGTAGCGGCGTTTCTGGCTTTCTTCCTCTAGTTGCCACCTCCAGTTTTGGTCGTAGCGCTGCTCTTCCTTGCATCGTTGCCTCTCCTGGTCTTCTTGGAGGCTCTGCACCTCCTCGCGGATCTGCTGCTCCTGCTGCCTCTCGAGCAGCTCCTGCTCCTGGCGGCGCCTCTCCTGCTCTTGCCTGCGGGGTCTGGAGTAGACTTTGCACTGTCGAGCGTCGGCCTCACTTTCTAGCTGCCACTGATACCTCCGCTCACTGATCTCTTTCTGCGCCGCCTCCTCCTGCTCGCGCCTTAGCTGCTGCTCCCGCCTCTCTTGCTCCAGGAACCGCTCCTCGCGCCCGCGTCTCTGCCTTTGCAGCTGCTGCTCTTCCTCCAGACGCTCCCTTTTGAGCTCCTGAATCTCCTGCCTTTGAAGCTGCCCTTCTTGGCGCTCGCGTAGCTCTCTTTGCCACTGAAGCTGTTCCACCTGGAGGCGCTGTCGCTCCCGTTGCTCCTGCCTCTCGAGCCTTTGCTCTCGGTTCAGAAGCTCCTCCAGCTCCCGATCCTTGGTCCTTTGCTGCAGCTCTTCCTCCTCACCATACTCTTCTTGTTCTCGCCTTTGCAGCCTCTTCTCAAGTCTTTCTTGCTTCTCCCTCAGCTCCTCTTCCTCAACGAGCTCCTCCAGTTCCTGCCTCTTCAACCTGCGTTCTTTTAGTTTTCTGTCCTGGGGCTCGAATCTCTTCTGGTCTTCCCTCCTGCGATCTTGTAACGAGTTTCCCTTTCCCTCACATTTCGCTTCCTTCTCATTTAGCCCCGAGGCCTGGCCGAGAGCGTAATAACAAGCTGCAGCCACTTTGAAAACGATCGCGAGGAATTCATGGAAATCGATTAGCCCATTACGGTCTCGATCCTGAAGTTCCAGGACCAGGTCTACCGTTTCTGGGTCGTGTGGTCTCTGAAAAAGAAACCAAAACTTTTACAATGTACTATTTACAGGTAGTAAACTTCCACACACATTGTATGTTTTATAATATGCTGGTACTCAAAAGACATTAAGAACAATTAGAAAAACACTCAGTGTGTATGGAGTCTTGTCTGCATGTAAAATGTGAACAACCTAATTTTAAAGCATACATTCGTTGGAAATTTTTGCATCTTATAATTTAATGCTGATCAAAAGAGCACAAGTTATAGATGGGTAAATAAGAGTGAATTCATCCTAAAGAGAGAAAGAAATGGATATTTATGAAGATTTGCAGCAGCCATTTCTGTCTGAAATAGCCAGTATACCAATTTGATTTTTATCTCGTTTGAAAACAGAACAAAACATTTGCAGAAATGCCATTTTACTAGAGAAGAGCCTGATTAAATAATTAAGTAATTACTTTCAGACTCAGAAATGAATGGGGAATATGGTGTAGAGCTGTCATGGCAATAAATGAATATAAAGTCACCATTCCTTGCTCTAGTCTCTCCTGAGAAGAAATTTCATAGCTCTAAATCAGTAGAGAAATTTCCTTTTCTTATTTCTTACCCGAAGGATATCTCCAAATTCCCTCTCAAGGAGATTCTTCAGGTCTTTCTTGCTTAGTGTTGTCCCATCACAATCATGCGAGGCATACTGATTGAAAATTTTAGTGATATTAAAGATGCTTCTCAGAAGTGGAGACATTTTTTTCCTTCAAGTTCAAGTAAACCTAGAACAATAAAATAGAATCAGAATCAAACTCTGTTTCTGATGTCGGGGAGGCTTTCTCCTCAGTTTCAGGCAGATCCCGAAATAATTTGACTTTACTAAAGTATTTTCAACTGGGGCTTTCAAAGCATTTTATCTTTGAATATGGCTCAGTTGGTAAAGAATCTACCTGCAACACAGGAGACCCTGGTTCGATCCCTGGGTGGGGAAGATCCCCTGGAGAAGGAAATGGCAACCCACTCCAGTACTCTTGCCTGGAGAATTACATGGACAAAGGAGCCAGGCAGGCTACAGTCCATGAGGTCACAAGGCTTCAGACAGGACTGTGTGACTGACTTTCACTTTCATGTAGTGCTTATAAAAGGGAAGAGGGATTCTGAAAATTTTCAAGCCAGGGGCGTATCTTCAGGCTATCCTGTTTGATTTTCTACTCAGTTTGTATTATCATTATCCCCTTATCCCCTAGTATTTTTCAAGTCAGACAGTGAAAATTGTAGATATTTAGATTTGATATGTTGCTACTCATAAGAATTTTCCTCTAAAATTGAGCAAAGAGGCTAGGTGAAAACTGAAAGGCGAAGGATCTTAAAATGTATAAGTAAACCTAATTGTAGCAGCAAAACATTTGGTGGTAACTGGAACAATAAAAAGGGAATGTGGATTATTTCCTAACTTTATGTAGTCCTTTAGAGATCTAAGTATAATTCGTAAGTCACCAGCTCTTAAGTACTACTTCCTAGTCAAAGGTGGTATTGTAATATTTAGATATATTAATGCAGAAAACAAAGTTCATGTTATTGGCCTTAATTCATATGTATTACAAGTATTCAATCATTGTAAATTTCTGTTAGGTGCTTTCTGATTTGCTGCTAGATTCGGTGAGTCAAAATGAACCTGGAAAGCTGGCTTCTTTAGTTGCTTCTCAACTTCAATACCTCAGGTCCCATAACCACATGAACATAGTCCATATTGGGTAGAAGCAATATAAAAAAGAGAACCGAGGGCTGGCAAACTTTTGAGAGAGCAGTTTTAAGGAAGATGAGCTGTATCAGTCATACATGACCATCCTCCAGCCCCTGATGTGCAAACAAACTTACAGAGTTAAGTGCTCCATAGAAAGATGGCATGGAGTTAGTAGGAATTAGGTATATCTGTAAGATACTGATGCCATCTGTCACATAGACCCTCCTTAACCCTCCCCCCCGCCCAGCATCTACAACAGCTGGAAAATGAAGAATCGTGATCCCACCGAATGGGACTTACCCACTTCACCGGAGGAAGAGGTCAAGTGCTTGCTGACACTGCTGGCAGGTGTACTGAACAGCTGGGAGCTGGGCCTTTTATAGAGGTTTTAATTGTGCCCTGAAGAGCAACTTAGGAAGGAGACACCCACTCTGTGGGATGGCCTGATTCATTCCTAACCAAGCCCAGCTCCACCTCTGACTCCACGAATGACTTGTTTATCTTGCTATTTGCTCACATAGCTCTTTGGCACGAGATTCACAGACCTTTCCTCCTGACAGAGCACTGGCTCCACTTAACATGAAAGGATAGAATATTTGGCAGAATCTCTAATTTTCCTTAATTGTTAAATAAAGAAATTCATGTTCAGAATCTTAAGTTAATTGCAATTTCATTACAAAGAAGTGACCTGTAAACCATTTAGTTTATAAAAGATATAAATTCTAGGCTGAAGTTAAACAGAAATTTTGGCATAAACTAATGAGACGCAGATGATTTCTTTCTGGGATGGGACAGTCCATGGGGAACTGCCTAAGGCCATTCTAGGTCAACAAGAGTTTATAAGGAACTAGTTTTAATTTCTTCTCTAAAAATGCTGGTGGGAAAACATTTGCATCTATATTCTTTGGTCTTATGATGATTTTCCTACAGATTGGAGATCATGTCCTTAGCAAATAATTTTGAAGGGTACTTAAAAATGTTTTCATCAAATTGTTCATAAGAGAACTTGAAATCTGTGAAATTTTATTATTAGTGATATTCCATCTATCTAAATGAAATTTGCTCATTTCTTTTCTCATTAGCATATTGATGCCCTTGGAGGAAAATAGCTGCTGTAGTGCATTATTATAGATATAATCATCTTGTTCAGCCCCAGTTACTGATGATTATGACACCTGAACACTTGAGTCTGGTTCTCGTGGAAGCACATTAAGGTAATCAGTCATTCTGACCCATTATGTTTGTCAGGGCTTTCTCAACTCTGGTGATCATTTGCAAGTATCAGCATTATTTTATTGTAAGGACCTGGATTTTATCCCTGGTTGACTCTCACCTTTACATTTCAGCCAGTATGAAACTTTGGTTTATGGAGACTATTAAATGATTCAGTGGTTTTTTGGCATTTCCCTCTCTTCCTTTGTCCAACAGAGGCAAGTATAGGTTTTTTGAATTTTGGTGAGACTCTGTAGGATCCTCCAATGGAATATGGAGATTTGGGACCTAAGTCCTGATGGCTGTATTTTAATGTTCAAATTGGTCTGAATGATAGTGGGCTTGAATTCTATCCGTCCCTTCCCTTGTCACTATCCTGGAAGTGGGGTGAAGAGGAAAGTGGAATTGATTGGCAATAGGAAGACAGTTGTAAGCCTGGCTCAATTCTTCATCCTTAAGGACTTCAACATCATTGTCTGTGATCTAAGGGTTCTCTTAGAACTGTCACCATTTCTTGGACTCAGCAAACTTGATGTAGCGGCTCCTTAGTGAAAAATGAAGATTTCCCTTTTTGCCTTCTATAGGGTTTTATAGAGTTCTCTTCATCTTTGAATTCTAAGATGGAATCATCATGAGCACTATATACACTGTAACCACAAACCATCACAGAACCTCTATATCTCACAGAGGGTAATAGCCCTTTTTATGGGTTATTCCTCGACAAGGAATTCCTTGACAAACCTTGCCTTATGTCTGATTCTGTTTTTATCTACCTGTGTGATCTGTTACGGGACCTCATCCCAGGTGGTGGGATGCATTTGTATGATTTCATTACACTTCCATAGTCAATACACTCCAAAAAGGACTGGACATTTATTAGGTTCTAAAAGAATAAAGGGAAAATATTAATCATCTAGTAGATCTTCCCTGTAGCTCAGACAGTAAAGAATCTGCTTGCAATGCAGGACACCTGGGTTTGATCCCTGGGTCAGGAAGATCCTCTGGAGAAGGGAATGGCAATCCATGCCAGTATTCTTGCCTGGAGAATCCCATAGACAGAGGAGCCTGGCGGGCTATAGTCTGTGGGGTTGCAAAGAGTCGGACATGACTGAGCAACTAATACATACACATCAATCATCTAAAATAGCTGAACAAGCAGAAACAAATATAGACGCAAACCCCAAAGGAAGATGCTTCTGAACATCCTTGAGAAAGTTGCTGCAATTGCATTCACAGTAACAGAAAAAAACCCTTCACCACTCTGAATGAATCGAAGTCTTAAATTCAGTGGTGGCTCTCTTCAGTTCAGTTCAGTTGCTCAGTTCAGTTCAGTTCAGTCGCTCCAAAACCCAATGTGAGCCATGATGTGGATTCTGGGAAAATATCTAAGTAGGATGATTTTAGATGGCTTTAAAGAAAGTAAGTTTCATTGGTAAGTTCTCTAAACATTTCTTCAATGAAGACTTCTTCTTTAAAATTATATGTTAAACCTGTCAAATTTTCCTGTTGTTTCTTTTTATTCAATGACCTATCCCCTGGAACCCCACCTCTGCCAGTCCAAAACCTAACATATTTTCTTTGAGGCCCCACACAAGTTCCATCTACTCCCAAAACCTTGCTTGACCTTTATACATAATGATCTTACAATTGAAAATTTTTTCCAGAGCATGCTTAGTCAGCATCATATAACCTAGCACTGGTTAATGTGTAATTTCCATACTTTTCTCTAATTTAATGGGTGCTTGTTTTGTCTTCTTCATTAGGATTTAAGTTCCTTGAAGGCAATGCTGTATCTATTATTTCTACTAAGTGTTTAGTAAAATCCTTGCTGATATGGAACAGTTTTATTGCATTACAGCAGTTTAAATGGCCAACAAGTCAGAATGAGATGAGTGGCTTGATTTGAGATGGAGTTCTGACAGTTGAGGTGGTGGCTTAGGGATGAGGGCATACACCATAATGGGACTCAGCCCTCCTGGGGCCCCTCTCTAGTTTCGCCACTTTACAGGACAGATGACAGAGAAGCGTTACTCCACCCCTTTCGGCCTTCCTGCTGTGCCCATCACTTCACCCCTCTGTTAAACAAGGAGCTGATATGAATCCATCCTCAGAGGGGGAGCTGTGATAATTACAGCTTATAAAGCATTTTGTGATTCTTAGATATAACAGGGCTAATTATGATCATTAATAATTCTTAATTTTTATCTTCTTCAAGGTAAATTATCCGTACTTTAATTATACCCCCACCCTGGTGATAATTATACCTCTGAGAGTCAGCAAATGCTTTCATCTTACATCATGCCTTACATGGTGATGGGGCATGAGTGCCCAGAGAGAGCACTTCCCCCTTGGGCCCACTCCTAATGGCACCCAGAGGAGCGGAGGGTTCCTGGCTTTCTTTGTCATCATGCTGGCCATAGATTGAAAGTGATTTGTTTTCTCTGTTCTGTAATTGTATCTTTGTCTTAACCAGCAGGACAGAGCTTTGGAATCTGTCAAAAGATACACTGAATTACAAACTTAATTTTTGTAATATGGCGGACATACTCTGCATGAAGGAAGCAGATGTTTTTGATCGGACTGTGGAGACTTTCTGGTATCTGTTATAAAAGCGTTCACAGCTACCATGTGAAAGAAGGGCCATGGTTCCTCAAAGGTAGAGGTACTATGTGACATTCTGTATCCCGGGACTTAGATCTGTTTCTAATAGAATGGTAAGTCACTCTTTGGGATGAGATAAGAGAATATAAATCTAGAGAACTTAAAAAATTATTTTGAGAGAGAGGTTTTGTTTCTGACAGCAAAGCATAACATAAAGGAGGTTAGGAGCTGAGACTTCCACTCAGCAGATGTTTTGGGTCATGGGACTAAAAGTCGTGCCCTCTCAGACGTGGAAAAGAGCACTGTCAGCACAGGTAGGCATGTGCCAGTCTGGCTTGGAATGTTTTCTCCAGGCGCTGGTGTTCAGTAATCACTTGTGTCATGATAAATTCATTGAGTCCTAATCTCGAGTGTTTCAGGGTCCTGAATCATACCTTCTGTCTGACAGAAGGATGGCGATGGAATGGGGTTCAGGTAATGATTAGAATTTTTAGTGGCTTTCATCTGACCCTTCCCTTTCAAAGGGGCTCATGCTTCCCTGGATTCCACCTTCCCCTTCCTCTCCTGCATCCTTCTTTTAGTTGCTTTCCTTTCCTCATTTCTTTGGGTCTTCTCCTTTAAAAAATTCATTTTCTCCATCCCATCCTCAAAACCACTCTGGTAGAGAAATAGGATCAGGTTGAAGGGACTTTGGGAGGGGGGCATAACGTAAAGTCCTTGTCCCTTTGCTTCAAGTGAGAATCTGAGTGAGTTCATAGCATTAGTGGAGAAACAGAAGTCAGGCTGTGTATGCATTTCTCTGTTCTTCCTGCAGTAACCTCTTTAGGTCCATAAGCATTTACTGAATGCTTCCTATATAATAGCATACCTATTCTATGCCAGGCATAGTGCAAGGCACTTCCTACTAGAAGGTACTCCAACCCTGTCCTTGATGGAGTGGGACATATTGTGATAAGAAAGGTTTAATTCCAAAGATGAGGCAATATTTGCTTGTATTTGCTACTGTGTGCTAAAAATTTTTCTCCAAAGGACATACAAAAAAGCAATAACTGTGGTTACTTGTAGGGAGAGAGGTGCGGAAGTGTCTTTTTACTGTGTATTTTCTTCTACATTTTGATATTTGAGCCATGTGAATGTGTTACCTATTTAAAATGTAAATACATTAAAAAAACAAAAGTTTAATTCCAAGAGAAAAGAGACAAAACATAAAAGGATAAGTAGAATAACATCAGAGATTTAAAAGTTAATTCTAAGCTAAAAAAGAGCAGACACATAGGAGAACTTCTAGGAGTCAGTGTTTCTAGAAACACGAGTATATTTTCTTTACTCATTTTATATTGTACCTGACAGAATGCATGCATGCTTATTGCTCAGTTGTGTCTGACTGTTTGTGACCCTATAGACTGTAGCCCACCAGGCTCCTCTGTCCATGGGGTTCTCTAGGCAAGTATACTGGAGTGGGTAGCCATTCCCTTCTCCAGGGAATCTTCCTGACCCAGGGATCAAACCTGGGCCAACTGCATTGCAGGTGGATTCTTTATCATCTAAGCCACCAGGGAAGCCCACCTGACAGAATAGTCAGAGATTTTTTTTAAGTGCAGTGAAACTAAATGAAATTTTAAAGCCTTAGAACTCACTAAAGTGATTGTACATAAGCTTTGTAGCTATTCTGTCAAATGTAATTGGAAATTTTCAAATATTTTTCTTTAAGGCTTTTCCTTATCTGCAGATGGAGAGTAGATGCTGCTTCTCTGCATGACTGACTAAGTTCCATCTAACCCTAGGCTCAGCTGACTTGCTGTCAGCTTTCAGCTGAGGGGTCTTCAATAAAGTCTCATCTATAACCACATTGTTTGAGAGCATTTCCCAAATTACAAGAAAAGTGCTTCTGGCAGCACAACTTGGGTCTTTGAAGTGAACCACTTCCTCTATCAATTCAGTTGCTCAGTTGTGTCTGACTCTTTGCGACTTCATGGAGCATACCAAGCTTCCCTGTCCATCACCAACTCCTGGAGCTTGCTCAAACTCATGTGCATTAAATTGGTGATACCATCCAACCGTCTCATCCTCTGTTGTTCCCTTCTCCTCCTGCCTTCACTCTTTCCCAGCATCAGAGTCTTTTCCGATGTCAGTTCTTTTCATCAGATGACCAAAGTATTGGAGCTTCAGCTTTAGCATCAATCCTTCCAATGAATATTCAGGACTGATTTCCTTTAGGATGGACTGATTTGATCTCCTTACTGTCCAAGAGACTCTCAAGAGTCTTATGCAATGCCACAGTTCAAAAGCATCAATTCTCTGGTGTTCAGCTTTCTTTATAGTCCAACTCTCACATCCATCCATGACTACCAGAAAAACCATAGCTTTGACTAGATGGACCTTTGTTGGCAAAGTAATGTCTCTGCTTTTTAATATGCTGTCTAGGTTGGTCATAACTTTTCTTCCAAGGAGCAAGTGTCTTTTAATTTCATGGCTGTAGTCACCATCTGCAGTGATCTTCCTCTATAGGTGTTACAAATGTGGAATGGTTACAGCTTCTCATAGGGCACAAGTTAGTTTTTCTGACGTTAATATAATCTCCTCTTTCATTGCCAGTATATTTCAAAATTAGATTTTGGGGTCCCTTTTGTGCATTCCAGGGTGTGTAAATTTTTGAATGTCTCTGACTGCAAGTCCTAGAATTCAGTGATTGTGATTTATATACCCCAACCTGTCCCATGAATATCCACAGTGTCTTGTGTGCATGCATGCTAAGTTCTTTCAGTCGGGTCCAACTCTTTGCGAATATGAACCATAGCCTGTCAGGTTCTTCTATCCATGGGATTCTCCAGGCAAGAATACTGGAGTGGGTTGCCATGTGCTCCTCCAGAGGATCTTTTGGAACCCATGTCACTATGTTTCCTGCATTGGCAGGCAGGATCTTTACCACTAGTGCCACCTAGAAAGCCCCCCACAGTCTCTTACTATTCAGCTAATCAAAACTTTGACTAAACTTCCTGTTAAATGGAAGGTACTACACTAGGTTAAAGGGAGCATTATAGCACTGGCAAAGATACCATCCTGGGCATTCAGAGAATATGAGGTAATTGTAAAGTCTGGGTATAATACGTAAGCATTCTACAGGTTAAAGAAGGAAGGTACCACTGCTGGCTAAAGAATCAGTTTGAGAGGGGTCCTGGGAGGAGGTGGGGCTTATTCAGCATAAGTTGAGTGGATATCAGGCAGGTCAAGGGGGAGGCATTACAGGCAGTGTGAGGAAAGCTGGGGAATAGAAATGGGCAAAGCATATTTTAAGAAAAGATGGCTGACCTTTCAGACTATAGTGGAGAGTTTATTACTCTCCACTATAGTGGAGATAAAGGGCTGTGTCTCCTTGGTCCTTACAAGGAATGACCTTACAGAGAGATGTTTGTTTTAACCATCCATCCATCAATTCATTGAGGAAGGAGTCGCGTATAGTTGGATGTAGGTTCCATGAACCTACATATCTGTTTTGTATGCTGCTGTAGTCCCAGTGCTTTATATGAAGCAAGTAATCAGGAAATATTTGTTGATTGAAATAATGAATAAATTACATTTATGTGTTATACATAAGACGATATAAAACTTCCATGATCAGAAAATAATCCTATAAGAGTCCAGAGGAAATCACTTTTTGATGGCAGATGAAGAAGAAGAGGGTGGATAGAAAAGGAGTATGTGAGAGAAGTTGCAATGGACCATTGATAGGAGAAAGGACACAATTTTATTATTTTTTAAACCTTGCTCTGTGTATGGAATAGGTGGCTGGATTGTCAGGACACAAGTGGTGGGAGTAAGGGTGAGGAGGGCAAGAGTAGCGACATTAAAATGAAGATCCTAGTTCTTCCTACATTGGGCTGGTCAGTGCTTACTTTTGAAGATTAAAACCAAAGGTTGTGAAAAAGAAGTAATTTTTGCCAAGGGACTGGCCTTCATATCTATATCTTAAAAGGAATTCCAAGAGTACCACCTGTGTCACTTTGAGCTTCCTCTGCTATTATTATTGAAACAAAGACTTGAACAAGCAGAATTTGCCTCAGTGAGGAAAACTCCCTGGGGCACCAGCTGAGGAAGGCTAAGTGGACTGGTTTTGCCCATATGTAGACAATAATTCATGAAGGAAGTCTCATCTTTTTAATCCAAGCATCTGTCATCTTTTAGCTCAATCTTCTGCATTCAGCATCATATAATCAAATCAGTCTAATCAAAATTTAAAACATTTTTTTTTGTTGTTGTAGCACAGTCCATATAGTCCTTGGAATTCTCCAGGCCAGAATACTGGAGTGGGTAGCCTGGATCTTCCCAATCCAGGTCTCCTGCATAGCAGGCAGATTCTTTACCAGCTGAGCCACAAGGGAAGCCCCTTGCCATTATAGAGCTACATGTAAAAGAATGAAGTTAGAACACTCCCTAACGCCAGACACAAAAATAAACTCAAAATGGGATTAAAAACCTAAATGTAAGGCCTCAATGTAATACTGTAACACTTGTAGAGGAAAACATAGGCAGATCACTCTTGGAGATAAATCGTAGTAAGATCTTTCTTGATCAACCTTTAAGAGTCATGAAAATAAAAACAAAAGTCTAAATCAAATTTATTAAGCATTGGTTCAGGTACTGAGAACACAAACATGAAGCAGTGATACCTCTGTCCTACATCTCCAGTTCAGTGGAGGGAATGTTAGTGGAGGCAGTGACAGAATGGTGAGAGTCTGTTTTCATTTTTGTGATCATCACCATCATCACCATCACCATCACTGGAAACCATATGTGATAGTAACTGCTGTCTGTTATTTAGTTCTTAACCGATCCTGTGTAGTAAGCATGATTATTTTCATTTTATAGATGGGGAAATTGAGACTTTGAGATGTTAGGTGACTTACCTGAGGTCAAAGAAGTTGGCAAGTGGCAGAGCTGGGATTTGAATCCCGAGCTATCTGGCTTCTGTACGGACACCCATACTCTGTACCACCAGTACTATTCCTTTAGTCCTTTGCTGCCAGTGTGGAGGTGACAGTACTTTGATATGGAAAGTGCCAGTTAAAAGATCTCTGTACCACCTCCATCGTAGTTCAGCTGACGCTTTGTCCCCTGTGATGTGATTAGGACCAACACACGCTGTGCAGTGGGGCAGTCCTTTGCAGTGGGGGTCAGTTTTCATACAGGCGGTCTCCTCAGCCATAGTACAGAAGTTCATGATCTTTGGTAGGAGACTGGGAAAATCCTGTCTCCAGTGAAACGTGATGCTGATTAGACCAAGATGACTTGGCTTCCGCCATGTTTTTCACTTGACAACTTGGTATGAAGAAGCCAGACTTGGCCGAGACCAGTTTGTGCAGCTAAATGAGGCACTGGGGGTGAGAATGTCCTGTTATCAGATACCAGAGCAGTGACTACAACTTGTCATGTGCGGACCTTGCAGACTTCTAGACACAGCTTGATTATAATTATTAAGATTTTATAGGACACTGAATGTATTACAAAGGGTTTTACAATCTTCCTTTTATGAGATGTCCCCCATCCAGCCTATTCTGATGAAAGGGCTGCTGTCTCCACTTTCCAGATATAGAAACAGGGCCATGGCGAGGTTAAGTTCTCTGCCAGCCATCACTCAGTGACTGAGCTGGGCTTTCAACTTGCTGGTCTGGCCAGATGTGGTCTGCTCCTTTGGGCCAATCTGTTGATGTGGGAACCATGGAAACTTAGAGCTAATGAAATAATAATACCTTGAGGGTCTGGAAGGTATTGATAGTAGGATGTATTCTTTGAAATTTGGTTTGTCTCCAGTGTGAATTTTGTTTTTAGTGGCCAGAATTTGATGAATCAAAAGTAGAAGAGCTCAGTCATTCCTATTCTCCTTCTGAGGTTCTACCTTTTTAAACGTGTTAACTTTTCTTCTGTTCTCTAAGAGAAGAAGTTAGTCTTAAATCCAAGTTCCAGGCATTTAGAGAAGGGTCCAGGTGGTAGGTGGTTAAGATCATGCTGATTACAGCCCACATGGAAAGCTCAAGATAGCTGTCTTTTGCTTGGATATGGCCTTATGATACCTTTTGATTAGTCAAAGTTCTGGTTTCAAGTATTCAGGTACTTGAGGTGCTATCATTAACTAAACTTAGGAGCCAGGGGTTAAGCAAATTGAAAGAAGTTATTTATTTATTATTCTTACACAGCAGCGCTTCTCAAAGCCTCATGTGTATTGTGAGTTTCCAAAGGAGGACTCCAGTGTAACTGTATCTGAAACGCATGGGCTGTCAACTCCAATTTTTCCCCTTGACATATCCTCTGGCAGTGACATTCTGTAGAATATCCCTGAGGAAACTCGAGGTGAGAGATTCTCCAGCATATTCCACTCAGATACGCAGCACAATATCCCATTCCTTCTTTATGTGGCTCTTTGTGGGGGTTCATTTTGACCTGTGGAGTTATGGGAGGAGAGGAAACACACCTTTCAGAATTCTCTTGGGAAACAGGTGAACTATCTTCCTTAACGCATAAGCCTTCTAGACATGAGCTTGTACTCAAGACCAGGAAATGAACCAGACATTTTCTGAACTGAACTTTTCTTTTTTTGCCCTGGTCATTATGCCACCTATAATGTAATAAGGGAGTTTTGATTATAGGTTATGTGTTTGGATGGTAGTTACTATAGAGATCTTGGGAGCATTGATCAGGTAGATTGTATCAAGTAGATATTATGAGCAATATCTTAAAATCATTTATGCCAATAATTTTTTAGCATACTAAGAATGGCCTCATTATCTCCACCAAATTTCTTTCCAGAACTGTGCATTTGTAACTTTTTGGTACATAGTAGTGTCAGGGTGTAAGAATGTGTTATCTTTGTGCTCATTTGCTTCAGTCGTGTCTGATTCCTTGTGACTCCATGGACCGTAGCCTGTCAGGCTCCTCTGTCCATGGGATTTTCCCTGCAAGAATGCTGGAGGGGGTTGCCATGCCTTTCTCCATGGGATCTTCCCAACCCAGGGATTGAACCCTCATCTCCTGAATCGCCTGCATTGCAAGTGGATTCTTTACCCTTGAGCCACTGGGGGAACCCCAGTGTCTTCTTCAGGAAAAGTTAGTTTTGAGGTAGATTCTAGCTGCTTACATGGTAAATTGGGAGCTGTGGAGAGTCCCTGTTGTGGGCCCAGCTCAGGCATTGGTCTTCTCTATGACCTTAGGTGAGTCAAAGTCTCTGGGCCCTGAGTGTCTGTCTATGAAATTAGGATAATGACTCCTGCTTCCTCCTCCCTTCCTGGGGATGAGGGTGGTAGAACAAGTGGGATCATAAATGGTGAAGAGCTTTGAACTTACAGAAAAGAAAAAACAAAACAAGAGAATTTTTAAGGACCCCCATGTTCTTTTCCTTCTCTTGACATCTAAATATAGATTCCTGTGAGCAGAGCCAGGAAGAAAGACGTGAGGTCAGGAAGAGAGCCCTGTGTGTGGAACTACCCAGTATGTAGAACTTCCCAGGGGCCTTCACCAGACTCCTGTTTTCACAAAGTGTTACGTGGAACATTGCCCTCCTTGTGCTTTTTGTACCTTATCTATCAATTGATAATCAGCTTTTGTTACTGTGGGATATTCAGTCTGATTATTTTATATATTTCTACAACGTGTCAGGATTCAGGTAAAATCTTTTCGTTAAACCTGTCAGACACCCACTTGCTGAAGTTCAGATACGTTTGCTGGATATTCATCCTGTGGTTGGCTTTTTCTTAACTGTGTGCCCAGGAAGTCTAGGGCAGGTGCCTTAAGCTGTTCTTTTACTGAGATCATCAGATCTGGCATCTCAATGGCCTTTTGCTGTGAGGAGTCCAAACCTTTTCAGCTTTTTGCTGTGCTTATATTATTACAGTGCCCCTTTTTCCTGAGGACAGATGGAGGCAGAACGTGGAAGGACTGGCCTGAGGCCACAGAGTGACTCATGAATGTGAGTGAGAGATTCTTCTCCCCTAACCTCCATTCCAGACCCTACACCATCCAGCTCATTTCCTCCCATGAAGTTGCCTGCTTGGAAATCGGGTTCCAAAGCTTTTTTGTTGCCTCCTCCCATCCACTGTGAATCTTTGATGTATTTTGTTTATCTAAGGCACCATTTAGCCCACTATCTCCTGTGGTTCTCACTCAGTAGCAAAGAATTTCTCATCTCTCTCTTTTTTTTTTTTATTGTAACAAATTCAAGAAAGACTTTTTTTCTTTACAATATTGTGTTGCTTTTGCCATACATTGACATGAATCTGCCATGGGTATACATGTGTTCCCCTTCTAGAAACCCCCTCCCACCTGGGTCATCCCGGTGCACCAGCCCTGAGCACCCTGTATCATGCATCAAACCTGGGCTGGCAATTCATTTCACATATGATAATTTACATGTTTCAGTGTCATTTCTCCCATATCATCCCACCCTCGCCCTCTCCCATGGAGTCCAAAAGACTGTTCTATACATCGGCGTCTCTTTTGCTGTCTAACATACAGGGTTATCATTACCATCTTTCTAAATTCCATATATATGCGTTAGTATACTGTATTGGAATCTGGTGAAGGCCCCTGGGAAGTTCTACATACTGGGTAGTTCCACACACAGGGCTCTCTTCCTGACCTCACGTCTTTCTTCCTGGCTCTGCTCACAGGAATCTATATTTAGATGTCAAGAGAAAGAAAAGAACATGGGGTCGTTAAAAATTCTCTTGTTTTGTTTTTTCTTTTCTGTAAGTTCAGAGCTCTTCACCATTTATGATCCCACTTGTTCTACCACCCTCATCCCCAGGAAAGGGGGAGGAAGCAGGAGTCATTATCCTAATTTCATAGACAGACACCCAGGGCCCAGAGACTTTGACTCACCTAAGGTCATAGAGAAGACCAATGTCTGAGCTGGGCCCACAACAGGGACTCTCCACAGCTCCCAATTTACCATGTAAGCAGCTAGAATCTACCTCAAAACTAACTTTTCCTGAAGAAGACACTGGGGTTCCCCCAGTGGCTCAAGGGTAAAGAATCCACTTGCAATGCAGGCGATTCAGGAGATGAGAGTTCAATCCCTGGGTTGGGAAGATCCCGTGGAGAAGGGCATGGCAACCCCCTCCAGCATTCTTGCAGGGAAATCCCATGGACAGAGGAGCCTGACAGGCTACGGTCCATGGAGTCACAAGGAATCAGACACGACTGAAGCAAATGAGCACAAAGATAACACATTCCTATACCTAACAATGAGAAAACAGAAAGAGAAATTAAGGAAACAATTCCATTCACCATCGAAACAAAAAGAATAAAATACTTAGGAATGTATCTACCTAAAGAAAGAAAAGACCTATATTTAGAAAACTATGAAACACTGATGAAAGAAATCAAAGAGGACACAAATAGATGGAGAAACATACCGTGTTCATGGATCGGAAGAATCAATATAGTGAAAATGAGCATACTACCCAGGGCAATCTATAGATTCAATGCAATTCCTAGCAAGCCACCAGCGATCTCTTTCAGAGAACTAGAACAAATAATTTCACAATTTGTATGGATATACAAAAAAACCTCAAATAGCCAAAGCAATATTGAGAAAGAAGAATGGAACTGGAGGAATCAACTTGCCTGACTTTAGGTTGTACTACAAAGCCACAGTCATCAAGACAATATGGTACTGCCGCCTCTCTCTTTTCTACTTAAGTCCTAGTGCAAGTCTTTGTAAGTACAGCTCTCCGCTTAACCTCCTTTTCTCTGGGCTCTAGTCCCTGTGTCAGAGCCTGGGGATACTATCTTACAGGGGTAAGTGCAGAATGGTTAGGAAGGGAAACTGTAATTTATGGGATGCCTTCCATTTGTCATGCTCTCTACTAGATGCAAAAATAACACAATAAACCCTTGAGTGTGGTATTCATATTTTGCAAGTGAGGAAAACAAGGCACAGAGAAGCCAACTGACCTGCCCAAGGTAACATGACAATGTACTTTCCGACTATGCTCTACCCCTTTGGGTTTTACTAAAAACTCTTTGGTGGTCACACTTTCTGATACTCACATAATATTAGTTTCTTGTATTTTATAGTGATTTATGCCTTTACAAAGTTTTTACAGATTTGATTTTGTTTTATGCTTGAAACAGCCTTATGACATAGGCACCACAGGTAATAATGTTACAGTTTTTTTAGATGAAGTTGCTGATGTTCATGAGGTTTAGTGATTTGCCCAATATCTCACCCTCTGATGACCAATCTATACCATATACTCTGTTATCAAAATATTCTTCAAATACTATTTTCATTATGCACTTTTCTAATTGAACAGCTTACAGTAGCTGCCTATTGCTAAATATACAGTTGTCAGTCAGTTGTTCAAGTTCTCCTTGGCAGCTGACCTTCTCCATCCATCCATCATTCATTCAAAAGCCTTAATTATATATTTGTGATGTGCAAAGAACTGAGTATACAAAGAGAAATAGTACATGGCCTGGCCCTTGAGGAGATTACCTTGTGGTCAGGAAGTCGTGCAGGTCAACCCATTATTTTAATCCAGGATAATAAAGATTATGATAGAGTTGTCATGGGAACACATGGAAGGGGTACCTCACCCAGACAGTGGGCTCAAGGAGGGCAGCTTAGAGAAGGTGCAGCTTGTGCCCAATCCTGTGGGACAAGTTGGGTGTAGGGTGTGAGATAGGGAGGGATAGAGGTGAGGTTGGGAAGGTTAAGCAGAGGAGATCAGGAAAGACTCTGTAGGCAAAGGTAAGGAATTTAGACTTTATCCCATGAACTACAGAGAACCATTATTGGATTTTCGGCAGGAGATGATATGATGACATAGACAGATTTGCATTTTAGAGAGGTCACTGTGACAGAAGCATTGAGAACAGATTGGAAGAGGGCTAGATAGGAGATAGCAAAGTCATTTAAGTATCCACCACAGTAAACTAGATGAGAAATGAAGGCCTGACCAAAGGTATTTATAGTTGGGCTGAAGAAAACATTTGAATCAGAAAGATTTTAAGAAGTGGAAATCCATAAGTCTTGCTGACATATTGGATATAGTAGGTGAGGAAGAGGAAAGAATCAGGAGAAGGTCTGGGGTTTTGCCTTGAGCAGATGGACAGAGAGTGGTACTATTTCCAGGGAGAAAGATGTGAAAGGAAGAGTTTCATTTTGAGCACATGGAGTTTGAGGTGCCTATGAAACACCAGGACAAAGAAGTCCAAGAGGCGATAGGACGTACAGGTTTGGAACTCAGGAGAGAGATTGGCTGGAGATACAGACTTGGAAGCCACTGGCAGAAGTGAGATGACTGTCCCCTTGAGAAGAAATGAGACTGACTGGGGAAGTGTGTGGTACAGTGGTCCTCACCCTTGGCTGTGCATTAAAACTATCTGGAGGAACTTTTTTAAAAAAAGTTTTTATTGAAATATAATTGATTTACAATGCTGTATTAGTTTCAGCTATACAACAAAATGATTTAGTAACCTGTATATATATATTCTGTTTTATATTCTTTTGCATTATAGGTTATTATAAGATACTGAGTATAGTTCCCTGTGCTATACAGTAAGTCCTTATTGTTTAATCTATTTTATATACAGTAGTATGTATATTTTAATCCCAAGATCCCAGTTTATCCATCCCTCTATTTCCCTTTGGTAATGATAAATTTGTTTTCTATGTCTATAAGTGTTTCTGTTTTGTAAATAAGTTCATTTGTATCATTTAAAAAATTCCATATAAAAGTGATATCATATGGTACTTGTTTCTCTCTGTCTGATTTACTTCACTTAGTATGATAATCTCTAGGTCTATCCATGTTGCTGCAAGTGACATTATTTCATTCTTTTTTAAGGTTAAGTAATATTCCATTATGTCTATATGCTGCAGCTTCTTCATCCATTCCTCTGTTAGGGACATGTAGATTGCGTTCATGTTTTGGCCATTGTAAATAGTGCTGCTATGAGCATTAGATTACATGTATATTTTTGACATGTATATTTCTTCGGATATATGCCCAGGTTTGGGATTGCTGGACCATATGGTAACTCTATTTTTAGTTTTTTAGAGAACCTCCATACTGTACTCCATTGTGGCTCCACCAATATACTTTCCCACCAACAGTTTAGGAGGGTTCTTTTTTATTGGGGGAACTTTCAAGAATCCAGATAGCCTGGGATCACAACATAGACCTTTAAAATTAGAATTTCTGGGAATGGACGCTAGACACCAATGATTGTTTAGAACTCTTTTGATGATAAAGTGGCCACTAAGGTTGAGAAGCACTTGGCATAAGGAAGGAAGAGTGAGAAAAGGACAAAAAGGGAGGAGAAGCTCATGAGGGAGCCTAAGAACTTTCCTGAGACGTAGGAGAAACTGGAAAGAAGGGAATTATGGATGCTTAGGGTGTGAGAGGTCAAGAAGCAAAGAGTGAGTAGCCCTCTTCTACATAGTCTTCAATCACTCCCTAAAGTGGCCCTTTCCTTAGGTATGTGCATACTAAGTTGCTTCAGTCGTGTCTGACTCTTTGCAACCCCATGAGCTGTAGCTCGCCAGGTTCCTCCATCCATGGGATTCTCCAGACATGAATACTGGAGTGGGTTGCTATGCCCTTCTCCAGGAGATCTTCCCAACCCAGGGATCGAACCCACATGTCTTACGTCTCCTGCATTAACAGGCAGATTCTTTACCACTAGCGCCACCTGGGACGCCTTCCTACAGGTACCTAATCTGTTTCCTATCTCCTGCATTTAATGCTGCACAGATGCTTATCTGTGTCTCTATTCAACCTATACCTGATGTCCAGGATTCCTGCTCTTTTCCATTTCATGTCAGTCCGCGTCCATTCCATGTATCAATATGAAACTTGGTTCAAAGCTCTTCCTCCAAAGATCTGGTTAATGTTATAAGGTTCTGATTATTCCTATTTAGAGAGTCCTTTATGCATTTAGTTGTTTATCAAAGATGGCCAGCTGTGGAGCAGTGCAGAGTCCTGGACTTAGACTCTATGGATCTGGGTTCAAGTCTTGGCTCTGCTGCAAGTTAATTGTTTGGAACTTTCCAAGGATCAATCAGAGCTCATTAGTTCCCTTGTCTGTGAGGTATTCAAAGTTATACTTACTTTGAAGAATTGATAGAAGTTTTATGTGGGAGAATGTAAGAGAGCTATACATGTGTTATAGTATAGCGTAGTCTAATTAACTTTCACACTTGTCAGTAGTTTGCTTTGCAGTCACCCCAAAGTCTGTGTATTTGTTTGATTTTCTAACTGGATTATAAACTCCCGAAAGTTTTAACTTTAAAAACGTCTGTTTTGTTTCTTTTCCGCCTCCCTAAAAGGGGCTTAATAGGATATGGAGATTCTGAGGCAGGCACACATTTGTAGGCTCACACTGGTTAACCAAGTGCAGCATCCCTGAGAACGTTGCTCCCGGGGAACAGAACTTCAGGATCATTGCACAGGGACCAAGAGTTAGAAGACAGTCTGTACAGACGTGGGATATCTTCTGGTCCAGATCTGCAAGCTCCAAACACGTGAGAGATAAGTCTCAGTGTGTGCAGGAAATGGGAAAGGATTGAGGCAAAACCATCTGATGGCCCTCTCCAGCTTACTCTGAGGAAAACCCCAAATCCTTAAGCCTATCAGATATGATTGGTGACTCTATAGAAAGACCTCTCTGACCTCATCTCCTGTGACGCTCCCTTTACTTATTTTGCTAATCACTTTCACTATTCTCTGAACAAACCCGGCAACATACTGCTTCAGAGCTTTTGCGGCTGCTGTTTCCTCTGCCTGGAAGGCTCTGCTCCAGATATTCATTGGTTTCTTTCCCTTACCTTATTTAGGTCTGTGCTCCAGTGTTACTTTCTCAGGATACCCACCCTGATCAACCTTATTTAAAACTGTGGTGCTCAACATTCTTTATCTTCCTGCATTCCTTACCCCCCACCATGTTATCACCTGTCATTATCTGATGTAATATGAATTTTACTAATTTATTTCATATTGTCTCTCCATTAGGATGTAAACTCTACAAGAACCATATTTTCTATGTTTTTTAAACTGCTGTATCCATGGTGCCTAGATGATTTTTGGAACATAGTAAATACTCAATATTTGTTGATGAATGAATAAATTAGGAAATGAATGAATTTTGCTTATCAATGGCCAAGATTATTTTGACCTGATAGAGACTCATTTAAGTCAAGGAATCTGGCTTTTTTTCCTTACTTTAGTTTCTTGTTGGCTTCTTTATACGGTTTTATTTAATCAAATTATCATGAAAACTCTTTATTAATTCCTGTGGGGCAATGGCTCTTTAGCCTTTTGTTTGTTTTCTCTCAAAAGGAATAAATCCTAAAGAGGAGTTTCCTGAATCTTAATTCAAGCTCTCTCCTCTTATATCTCCTGAATGTGGCCTTCTGGAAATTACTACCTGCTTTTGGAAGAAATTTTCTAAAAGTAGCCAGTCCTTCCTTTGAACTTCAAGGAAAGGACAAGTGAAGATAGAAGAATTAGGAAAATATGGTTTATAGATGTCAGTTTAACTCTCTGATGAGATTGATAGTGTTGGAAGTACAGATGTTTTCTAAAAGAGTTGGATGAAATTTCAGAAGATGAAACACAATGAGCTACTAGTGAAGGGGTATTTGAATGTGTGTGGACAATATTCTTTCTCCTTACTTTTTTCAGAGCAAGCATACAACCATGGCTGCATGAATAATTGATCCCACTCAGGAGAGCAGCTGCAGTGTGATTCTAAAGCCCTTTGGTTCTGTGCTCAGACAGACGGAGGGATTAAATGTGAGGTTTAATTTCTTGTATTTCTTGTCTGACTCACCACAAACTCATCCAGCTATACCATAGGTGAGAGTAAGGCACAGAAGTGACAATATCTGAGAGCCTAATTTTTTTTAAAACCAGGTTCTGACAGAGGCTATGAAACCACTTGGCAAGAAGACCAAGGTAGAGATTTTGGGTTATGTGGGAGGTTGCACCCTTACATTATAGACTCATAGACTTGGATCATCTAGTTCAACCTGGAAATCATCTAACTCAAATCTCAACTCAAATTTATTGTAAAAGTTCGTCTGCAGTGATCCTGACTAATGGTCATGCAGTCTTTTCTTAGGCAAGGTTAGTGATCAGAAGGGTTCTACCTCCTAAAGCAGTGGACTCTGGGTGCTATTAAAATCGAAAGAGAATTTATTTTTAAATTGGGTAAAATTACCTTCCTTTTAACTTGTGCCTGTTGGCTCTAGTCTTACTCTCACCTGCAGTGTAGAATTATCTCTTAGTCTATGTGGCGGACTCAGAGAGTTGCCCACACCTCTAACATCCTGGGGCTTCCGAGGTGGCCCTAGTGGTAAAGAATCTGCTTGCCAATGCAGGAGACCCAAGAGATGCAAGACTGATCCCTGGGTTGGGACGATCTAGAGAAGGAGGAAATGGCAACACACTCCAGTATTCTTGCCTGGAGAATCCCATGGTCAGAGGAACTTGGCAGGCTACAGTCCATGGGGTTGCAAACAGTTGGACACGACTCAGCGTCTGAGCACAGCACACGCTAACATCCTTCAAGACTTCTTTAGAAGAGTCTTCATTACACTCCTGTGGAAGAGCTGCAGACTGCAATGCCTGTCAGGGTCTGGACTGAGCAGTGCAAGGCAGAGTTCTACTTCCTTTTATTAATTTAACCTAAAATACTTTAAGACATTTTTAAAATTAAAAATTTTAATTGTGATAAAATACATATAAAATTGCCATCTTAATCATTTTTAAATGTTCACTAGTGTTAAGTATGTTCACATTGGGTACAACAAATCTCTACTGCTCTTTTCATCTTAGAAAACTGAAACTCTGTCCCTTTTAAAGTGTAATTCCCCACTTCCTTCTCCCCCTCGATCCTGGCAGCCATTATTCTACTTTCTTTTTCAATGAATCTGAACACTCTAGGTATTTTATATGAGTGTAAGCATACAGCATTCATCTTTCTGTGACTGGCTTATTTCACCTAGCATAGTGTCTGTAAGGTCTTCCTTGGTGGTTCAGAGGGTAAAGCACCTGCCTGCAATGTGGGAGACCCGTGTTCTATCCCTGAGTTGGAAGGATCCCTGGAGAAGGAAATGGCAATCCACTCTGGTACTCTTGCCTGGAAAATCCCATGGTCGGAGTAGCCTGGTGGGCTGCAGTCCATGGGGTTGCCGAGAGTCGGACACGACTGAGCGACTTCACTTTCACTTTCAGTGTCCTTAAGTTTCATCCATATTGTAGCACATGCCAGAATTTCCCTCCTTTCTAAGGCTGAATAATATTCCATCATTTATGCATTCACCCATCATGAATACTTGGATTGTTTTTCTTTTGTAATTCTATTTTTATTTTTTTGAGGAACTGCCGTACTGTTTTCCATAATTGTTTCTCAGTTTAATCTACACACTAATGTTGCACGTGGTCTCAATTTCCCCACATCCTTGCCAATACTTGTTGTTTTCTGTTTTTTTTTTTAATTTATATTTTATTTTTTATAGTAGTCATCCGAATGGATATGAGGTGGTATCTCATTGTGCTTTTTGTTTAAACATTAAAAAAATTTTTTTTGACATGTACACACCACTCTATATATTTACTTTTGGCTGCACAGGGTTTTCCTTGCTGCATGTGGGCCTTTGCTAGTTTTGGAGAGAAGGGGCTACTCCCTTGTTGTGCATGGGCTTCTCACTGCAGTGGCTTCTCTTGTGGCAGAGCACAGGCTCTAGGTGCACAGGCGGCTCTTAGGCTCTAGGGCATGGGCTCAGTAGTTCTGGTGCACAAGCTTAGTTGCTCAGGGGCATGTGGAATCGTCTCTGTCCAGGAATTGAACCCATGTTTCCTGCCTTGGCAGGCAGATTCCTATCTACTGCACCTCCAGGGAAGTCCTCATTGTGCTTTTTTTTTTTCTAATATTTATTTTTAATTGAAGAATACTTGCTTTACAATATTTTGTTGATTTCCGCCATACATCAACAGGAATCAGTCATAGGTGCTTTTGATTTGCATTTCTCTAATGATTAGTGAGGTTGAGCATCTTTTTATGTGCTTGTTGGCTGTTTGTATACCTTCTTTGGAGAACTGTCTCTTCAAGTCTTTCACACACTTTTAAAATCAAAATATAGTGGATTTACAGTGCTGTGTTAGTTTCAGGTATAGAGCAAAGTGATTCAGCTATGTATATGCTGCTGCTGCTAAGTCGCTTCAGTCAGGTCCGACTCTGTGCGACCCCATAGACAGCAGCCCACCAGGCTCCTCCGTCCATGGGATTTTCCAGGCAAGAGTACTGGAGTGGGGTACCATTGCCTTCTCTGCAGCTATGTTTATAAACATACTCTTTTCCAGGTTCTTTTCCATTGTATGTTAAAGCAAGTATTGAATATAACACATGCTGTGCAGTAGGACCTTGTTGTTTACCTGTTTTATATACATTAGTGTGTATCTGTTAATCCCAAGTTCCTAATTTATCCCTCCTCTCACCTTTTCCCATTGGTAACCATATGTTTTTAGTTATTTTTTGGTTGCATCGGGTCTTCATTGCTGCATGAGAGCTTCCTCTAGTAGTGAGAAGAGGGAGCTACTCTTTAGTCACTGTTCTCTGGCTTCTCGTTGTAGTGGTTTCTCTTGTGGAGCACAAGGTCTAGGGTGCGTGGGCTCAGTAGTTGAAAGCTCCTGGGCTACAGAGTGCAGCCTCACTAGTTGTCCTGCATGGGCTTAATTGCCTCATGGCATATGGGACCTTCTGGGATCAGGGATCGAACCCGTGTCATTGGCAGGCGGATTCTTAACCATTCATCCACCAGGGAAACCCTATTAGTTTGTTTTTTACCATATACTTTTAAATTGGATTGTTTGAGTTTTTTGTTGTTGATTTTTAGGAATTATTTTTATATATTCTAGATATTAATCTCTTATCAGATTAATATGATTTGCAAATATCTTCTTCCATTCTGTGGGTTGTCTTTTCACTCTGTTGATTGTGTCCTTTGATGTGCAGAAGTTTTGAATATTCAGGTAGTACAGTTTATCTATTTTTTACTCTTCTTGCCTTTGCTTTTGGTGTCATGCTTTAGACTGTTTTATCTTAAAGCGATCACAGTATCCTGCTCGCCTGTTATGATTACAATCAATGAAAAGCCCTGGTCAGGTCTGTTATGCCTAATGCTGTTAAGCCTGGAGACCTTCATTCTACCTTCTCAACATTTGCTTCTCTAAAGTTTCCTCACCCTTCAGTTCAGTTCAGTTCAGTGTAGTTGCTCAGTTGTGTCCGACTCTTTGCAACCCCATGGACTGCAGTATTCAGGCCTCCCTGTCCATCACCAACTCCTGGAGCTTACTTAAACTCATATTCATTGAGTGGATGATGCCATCCAACCGTCTCATCCTCTGTCATCCCCTTCTCCCTTCTTCAATCATTCCCAGTATCAGGGCCTTTTCCAATGAGTCAGTTCTTTGTATCAAGTGGCCAAAATATTGGAGTTTCAGCTTCAGCATCAGTCCTTCCAATGAATATTCAGGACTGATTTCTTTTAGGATGGACTGGTTGGATCTCTTTGCAGCCCAAAGGACTCTCAAGAGTCTTCTCCAACACCACAGTTAAAAAGCATCAGTTCTTTGGCATTCAGCTTTCTTTATAGTCCAACTCTCACATCCATACATGACTACTGGAAAAACCATAGCTTTGACTAGATGGACCTTTGTTGACAAAGTAATGTCTCTACTTTTTAATATGCTGTCTAGATTTGTCATAGCTTTTCTTCCAAGGAGCAAGTGTCTTTTAATTTCATGGCTGCAGTCACCATTTGCAGTGATTTGAAGCCCCCCAAAGTAAAGTCTGTCACTGTTTCCATTGTTTCCCCATCTATTTGCCATGAAGTGATGAGACCAGATGCCATGATCTTAGTTTTCTGAGTGTTGAGTTTTAAGCCAACTTTTTCACTCTCCTCTTTCACTTTCATCAAGAGGTTCTTTAGTTCATCTTCACTTTCTGCCATAAGGGTGTTGTCATCTGCATATCTGAGGCTATTGATATTTCTTCTGGCAATCTTGATTCCAGATTGTGCTTCATCTAGTCCAGCATTTCTCATGATGTATTCTGCATATGAGTTAAATAAGCAGAGTGACAGTATACAGCCTTGATATACTCCCTTCCTGATTTGGAACCAATCTGTTGTTCCATGTCCAGTTCTAACTGTTGCTTCTTGACCTGCATACAGGTTTCTCAGGAGGCAGATCAGGTGGTCTGGTATTCCCATCTCTTTAAGAATTTTTCAGTTTGTTGTGATCCACACAGTCAAAGGCTTTGGCATGGTCAATAAAGCAGAAGTAGATGCTTTTTCTGGAACTTTCTTGCTTTTTTAATGCTCCAGTGAATGTTGGCAATTTGATCTCTGGTTCCTCTACCTTTTCTAAATCCAGTTTGAATATCTGAAAGTTCATGGTTCACGTACTGTTAAAGCCTGGCTTGGAGAATTTTGAGCATTACTTTGCTAGAATGTGAGATGAGTGTAACTGTATGGTAGTTTGAGCATTCTTTGGCATTGCCTTTCTTTGGGATTGGAATGAAAACTAACCTTTTTTCAGTCCTGTGGCCACTGTTGAGTTTTCCAAATTTGCTGACGTATTAAGTACAGCATCATCTTTTAGAATTTGAAATAGCTCAACTGGAATTCCATCACCTCCACCAGCTTTGTTCATAGTGATGCTTCCTAAGGCCCACTTGACTTCACATTCCAGAATGTCTGGCTCTAGGTGAGTGATCACACCATTGTGATGATCTGGGTTGTGAAGATCTTTTTTCTATAGTTCTTCTGTGTATTCTTGCCACCTCTTCTTAGTATCTTCTTCTTCTGTTCGATCCATACCATTTCCATCCTTTATGGTGACCATCTTTGCATGAAATGTTCCCTTGGTATCTCTAATCTTCTTGAAGAGATCTCTAGTCTTTCCCATTCTATTGTTTTCCTCTATTTCTTTGCACTGATCACTGAGGAAGGCTTTATCTATCCTTGCTATTCTTTGGAACTCTGCATTCAAATGGGTATATCTTTCCTTTTCGCCTTTGCTTTTCAGTTCTCTCCTTTTCACAGCTATTTGTCAGGCCTCCTCAGACAACCATTTTGCTTTTTTGCCTTTCTTTGTCTTGGGGATGGTCTTGATCCCTGTCACCTGTACAATGTCACAAACCTCCGTCCATAGTTCTTCAGGCACTCTGTCTATCAGATCCAATCCCTTGAGTCACCCTTAAAGGCCAGGCCAAGTGATTCTTCCAGCTAAGAAACCCTCTGTCTAGCATTCCCCACGCGGATAGAGTTGTTTTATTTTTTTTTTCCTCGTGGTCCTTGTGCTTGATTACAGGCCTGTCAGAGTGTTCTCTGGATTAAGCATACTGATTTATATACATCACATGTCTCAGTAGACTGAGCTCCTTGGGGGCAGGGGTAATTTTGCATATCTGTGCCCTCTACAGTGCTAGCATTGTGCCTTGTGTTTAGCAGTTCTAGCCCAGACTGGTTGGCACGGCAGTTACATGCCAGACTCTGTTCCACAAATTACGGTGCTCACTGAGTAGGCTCTTTTCATTCAGGTGGAAAGCAATACAATAATTTAAAACATCGATTTTAGAGGTCAGGTCTGGATTTGAATTTTGTTCTTCTCACTCACAAGATACACAACTTTGGGGGAAGTTCCTTAATCTCTCCAGGCCTTGGCTTTCTCATCTATAGAGTGGACAAAATGAAAAGCACCAAATTTACTAGGGTTTGTGAGAGGATTCCATGGAATAAGGCATGTGAGTACTCAGCATTGTCCCTGACACACACTCAGGGGAAGCCAGTGATATGCTCAGGGAGAGTTAGTGATGGCTATTTTTTTTTTTTTTTAACCTGTATCTGCAAACGATTGTTTGTTTTCTTAGACCCATCACAAGGTGCTGTGATTGTCTTCCTGCTGCAGAGATCGTGAATTCTTGATGACAGACACCATGCTTCTGTATCCCCCAGTGCCCAGCACAGTGTCCAGCAAACTTAAGTCATCGGTGTTCGCTGGGTGAATGAATCTGAGACTTTTGAACTGCAGCCCCTACCTTATATGTATGTAAATATTACTGTTATCAGTAGGCATCTCACTGTGGGGTCTTATAAATGAATGCAATCAATGATTTACTTAGCTTTAGGGAAGTGTGTGGAAGACCGTGTGAAAGACAGACTTGTAAATTATGAACTTTAAAATAAGCAGAGTGAATTAGAATGCCATCAGAAGATGGAATCGTAGGAGCAGACAGGTGGAGTGGAAAAGTTAATGACTAAGGTAGGTGTTGGGGATGGCTTTATGGAGATGACGTTTGAAGTGAGGTTTTAAGAATGAGTACAATCTTGGTTAAATAAATCCACCTGCTTGTTTAAATCCTAATCATTCACTGAAGTCCAAGACAGATGCTTCCTCTACCCTGAAGATACTTGTTTTGCCCCACCTGCATGTATCTGTCCCTCTTTTGAACATCCGTAGTGCTTTCTTTCTTACCTTCTTACCATCTGCAGTTACAGTACTTGATCTGCATGAAGTGACCAAAAAATTTTGTACATTGAATTATAGCATCTTTACTTACATGCATAGCTCAGCCTTTGCTCTAACCCTGACTAATCCAAGCTCTTTTAAGGCAAGGGTTATATCTTTTCAGTTCTCTAGTGCCTAGAATGGAGAAGGAAATGGCAACCCACTCCGATATTCTTGCCTGGAGAGTCCCAGGGATGGAGGAGACTGGTGGGCTGCCATCTATGGGGTCACACAGAGTCAGACATGATGGAAGCAACTTAGCAGCAGCACCAGCGCCTAGAATGTGCCAGGTACCATGTCAGGTACTCTGCAGATCCTTATAGCCACCCTGTGAAGAAGATATTATTATCAGAATATTTAAATGAGGATCCAGTAATACAAAAGTTGAGTAGTTGGGTCAAGATTGGAACTCACTTCTGTTGGACTCCCAAACTGCTGCTCTTAACTAAGTAGGCTACTACTATATGATGCACTGCCGAGTTAGGGGCGATAGCTGCTGTAGTAGAAACTGGTGACCAGTACATTTGACAAGAGTCTTATTTGTTTACTGGGCAGAGAGTGCCAAACTGTGACATGATTAGCGTTTGTCTTTTTTTTTCTAGCTATCTAAGAACACAGGGAAATCCCCTGGACAGAGGAGCCTCACCGTCTACAGTTCATGGAATCTCAGAGTCAGACACTGCTTAGCAACTAAACAGCAGCAAGGATACAGGAAATCCAGTGATCAGTAGGTGGCGCCAGAACCCCATATGATAATATAATTTCTCCAGTTTGCTTCTAAAGTATAAATGGTGCTTAGTTGTGTAGTTAAGTTGGAGTCTAGGTGGCATACTGGGGTGTTGTTGGCAACCAAGCTGCAAGTGTAGACTGCAGCCAGATCACAGAGGGCTTCTCTGAGCATTCGATCAACACATAGACTTATTGGGCATGAACCATGATCCGCCAGTTTGTGTGTGTGTGTGTATGTGTGTGTGTGTGTGTGTGTGCATGTGTGCATGCGTGCCTACCTTTCTAAATGTTACAGAGAGAAATCAGGGAATGCAGGTAACAAATTTCATTTCAAAGTACTATGTGGTAAATAAAAAATACTATGTGAAAAATCAAATCAGATGGGTACTGTCTGTGCCATCCCACTAGGGGTGCTTTATTATGCTTTACTGTAAAGGGCTGCAAACCCTGCTTTCCTGGCCCCCTCCCCTGCCATATACACACTTTAATCAGAAGCATCTTTGTTAGAAATTTGCGTCTGTCTCATTGCCTTATATAGTAAAGGAGAAGGGTAGAATCTAAAATCATTTTGAAGCAACCACTGTTTTTGATGTAGAGGGTACAGTGGCAAACAGGACAAACAAAATTCTTGTCCTTGTGGGCCTTAAGTTCCAACTGAAGGGAAATGACTATAAACAAGTAATATAAAAACAATGTACCAGATATGAAAAGTGCTGACAGTAGCAACAAAAAGAAGAGGATGTAATTGAGAGTGATTGGAAGACTGTTCTTTTAGATTAAATGTTAGAGAAAGCTTCTCTGAGGAGGTATACTCTTTAGCTGATACCTAGATGAAATAAGAAGGCAGCCACATAAATCAGGGAGATGCCCATTCCAGACCAAAAAAATTAGCTTCTCGAGATAGGAATCAGCTTGTCCTACCAGAATCAAAGAAAGACGGCCAGAATGGTTGGTGACTGTATAAGAGAGTGTTGGAAGATAAGGTCTGGAAGAGACCCAACGTAGAAAGGCCTTGGGAAGAATGTTGAATTTTATTGTCAGTGTGGTGAGAAACTGTCAAGAATTTTAAGCAGGGGAGTGACATGATGTGGTTTACATTTCACAGAGTAGGGACGTACATCAGGAACCTGTTGCTGTATTCCAGGAGATGGTGGTGATGGGGATGTTAGGACTAGACATGGCAGTGATGGTGAATTTGGGCCACACTGTATCTTGAGATAGAAACAAAAGGACTTGCTGATGAGTTTGATTTGGGAGAAAGGAATGATTACAACAAAGTATATACCTTAGGTTTTTGCCTGAGCATTATGAATGGTGCCAAATGGGGACATTATTAAAATGGGGGACATTAAAGGAGAAACAAGTTAAATCGAGAGTTCTCTTTGGGAATGCTAAGACTGAGATGCTATTTAGATGTCCAAGTGGAAATGCCAAGTAGATTATTGGAGAATATGTGAGCCTGGGGTTTAGGAACGGCATTAGAGATGACGATTGGAGAGCCTCAGAAATACTGACACATTTAAAGCCAAAGGACAGGATAAAATAGCCCATAGTTAGAGGAGAAAACAGCTCAGGAGTCAGTCCCAAGGGGAATAAAGTTGGCCTGCAGTGAAATAAAGAACAGTTTTCTGCAGGGGAATGAGGTGCCTTTCTAATTTCGGTATATTTGGAGGAAGTGCTGTGAGTTATCCTCACAGTTTTCGTGATTCTCTCAGAGTTTGAGAATAAATGGTACTTAAGAGGGGCAGTCTTCATTTTCAGTTGAGAAAATTTGGAAGGTTGCTCTGTGGTTTAGATCCAGAGAGCTGCTTTTTTTTTTCTTTTTTTTTTTATGCTGGCGGCAGAGCCTACTTCTGGTTAGCCTGTAACACATTAAAATGTTTCTCCTCCCTCCCTTCACACCTCTTAAGGGCAGACCCCCACTTCTCATCTTTGGCTCTTGGGCTCAGCTTAGATAACCATCCAGTCTGCCACGTTCCAAGGTCTGCATGGGCTTAGGTTGTACCCGTGATGGGGATATACAGATCAAGTTCACCTAGTTCAATTCAGTCGCTCAGTCGTGTCTGACTCTTTGAGACCCCATGGATGCAGCATGCCAGGCTTCCCTGTCCATCACCAACTCCTGGAGCTTGCTCAAACTCATGTGCATCAAGTCGGTGATGCCATCCAACCGTTTCATCTTCTGTCATCTCCTTTTCCTCCTGCCTTCAATCTTTCCGAGCATCAGGGTCTTTTCTAATGAGTCAGTTCTTTGCATCAGGTGGCCAAAATATTGGAATTTCAGCTTCAGCATCAGTCCTTCCAATGAATATTCAGGACTCATTTCCTTTAGGATTGACTGGTTTGATCTTCTTCCTGTCCAAGGGACTCTCAAGAGTTTTCTCCAACACCACAGTTCCAAAGCATCAGTACTTCAGTGCTCAGCTTTCTTTATAGCCCAACTCTCACATTCATATATGACCACTGGGAAAACTATAGCTTTGACTAGATGGACCTTTGTTGGCAAAGTAATGTCTCTGCTTTTTAATATGCTGTCTAGGTTGATCAAAGCTTTTCTTCCAAGGAGCAAGCATCTTTTAATTTCATGGCTGCAGTCACCATTTTCAGTGATTTGAAGCCCCCCAAAATAAAGTCTGTCACTGTTTTCATTGTTTCCCCATCTATTTGCCATAAAGTGATGGGGCCAGATGCCGTGATCTTAGTTTTCTGAATGTTGAGTTTTAAGCCAACTTTTTCACTCTCCTTTTTCACTTTCGTCAGGAGGCTCTTTAGTTCTTCTTCACTTTCTGCCATAAGGGTGGTATCCTCTGCCTATCTGAGGTTATTAATATTTCTTTTGGCAAACTTGATTCAAACTTGTGCTTTATCCAGCCCACCATTTTGCATGATGTATTCTGCATATAAGTTAAATAAGCAGGGTGACAATATACAGCCTTGGCATACTCCTTTCCCAATCTGGAACCAATGTGTTGTTCCATGTCCAGTTCTAACTGTTGCTTCTTGACCTGCATACAGGTTTCTCAGGAGGCAGATCAAGTGGTCTGGTATTCCCATCTCTCAGAGTTTTCCACAGTTTATTGTGATCCACACAGTCAAAGGCTTTGGCATAGTCAATAAAGCAGAAGTAGATGCTTTTTCTGGAACTCTTTTGCTTTTTCGATGATCCAGCAGATGTTGGCAATTTGATCTCTGGTTCCTCTGCCTTTTCTAAAACCAGCTTGAACATCTGGAATTTCAGAGTTCACATATCGTTGAAGCCTGGCTTGGAGAATTTTGAGCATTACTTTGCTAGTGGGTGAGATGAGTGTAATTGTGGGGTAGTTTGAGCATTCCTTGGCATTGCCTTTCTTTGGGATTGGAATGAAAACTAACCTTTTCTAGTCCTGTGGCCACTGCTGAGTTTTCCAAATTTGCTGGCATATTGAGTGCAACACTTTCACAGCAGTATCTTTTAGGATTTGAAATAGCTCAACTGGAATTCTATCACCTCCACCTGCTTTGTTCATAGTGATGCTTCCTAAGGCCCACTTGACTTTGCATTCCAGGATGTCTGGCTCCAGGTGAGTGATCACACCATTGTGTTGATCTGGGTCGTGAAGATCTTTTTTGTATAGTCCTTCTGTGTATTCTTGCCACCTCTTCTTAATATCTGCTTCTGTTAGGTCCATACCATTTCTGTCCTTCACTGAGCCCATCTTTGCATGAACAGTTCCCTTGGTATCTCTAATTTTCTTTCAGAGATCTCTTGTCTTTCCCATTCTATTGTTTTCCTCTATTTCTTTGCACTGATCACTGAGGAAGACTTTGTTATTTCTCCTTGCTATTCTTGGGAACTCTGCATTCAAATGGGTATATCTTTCCTTTTCGCCTTTGCTTTTCAGTCCTCTTCTTTTCACAGCTATTTGTAAGGCCTCCTCAGACAACCATTTTGCTTTTTTGCTTTTCTTTGTCTTGGGGATGGTCTTGATCCATGTCACATGTACAATGTCACGAACCTCCATGCATAGTTCTTCATGCACTCTGTCTATGAGATCTAATCTCTCGAATCTACTTGTCACTTCCACTGTATAATCATAAGGGATTTGATTTAGGTCATACCTGGATAGTCCAGTAGTTTTCCCTATTTTCTTCAATTTATGTCTGAATTTGGCAATAAGGAGTTCAATTCATGATCTCAGCCACAGTCAGCTCCTGGTCTTGTTTTTGCTGACTGTATAGAGCTTCTCCATCTTTGGCTGCAAAGAATGTAATCAATCTGATTTCAGTATTGACCATCTGGTGATGTCCATGTATAGAGTCTTCTCTTGTGTTGTTAGAAGTGGGTGTTTGCTATGATCAGTGCATTCTCTTGGCAAAACTCTTGTTAGCCTTTGTCCTGCTTCATTCTGTACTCCAAGGCCAAATTTGCCTGTTACTCCAGATATCTCTTGACTTCCTACTTTTGCATTCCAGTTCCCTGTAATGAAAAGGACATCTCTTTTGAGTGTTAGTTCTAGAAGGTCTTGTAGGTCTTCATAGAACTGTTCAACTTCAGCGTCTTCAGTATTACTGAAGGTTGGGGCATAGACTTAGATTACTGTGATATTGAATGGTTTGCCTTGGAAACAAACAGAGATCATTCTGTTGTTTTTGAGATTGCACTCAAGTACTGCATTTTGGACTCTTTTGTTGACTATGAGGGCTACACCTAGCTCCGTCCTTTTATTAGTTGTTTTTCTTCATCCCAACCATCTGTCCTGCCAATTTTCTTCTCATTTTCTGCTAAGAAAACTTTGTGGCTCCTACTATTAACAGAGATAAAAAATCCCACATAGAAAGGCTTCATGGTAGATTTTGAGGTCCTCGTGATCTAGCTGACTTTGCCCTTTCAGCTTTGACTCTCTTTAGTGTCTGTGTGTGTACCTTTTGCTTCATCAAACTTTCCTGGGCTTTCCTTCATTATATTTACTTGTGCTGTTTCCCTGCCTTGTTGCCTTTATTACTCCCATTCTTTACTGCCTGGCTGACCCACTGAGAACCTCCATGACCCCTGAGTAGCTTCCAGATTTGAGACTACTCACCCTGGTTTATTCTCCACCCTCTGGTTTAGCTTTCTGGGGGTGAGTCTAAGTTGTAGAGAACATTTGTGAAGAAGACCCATCTTACCTATGAACAATTGTGCCATTTAAACAGCAGCCAGCATATGGGCCTCCCTGTTGATCTTAAGGCCCGGGACAAGCTGTGACCTTTCTCATCCCCTCTCTCCTAGGATCATGGCCCCAGTTTAGATGCTTTCCTTATAAAGCCTTTTAAAAACCTTTTCAAGCAGAGCTACTCCCTTCTTGATGTCATGACAGCAATTTTCTTGTACTTAGGACATTTTGTCTAATGGTTTTTTGCTGTACACATATTTCTTGCTATTAGATAGGAATCTTCTTCAGGAAAAGAATTGTTGTTATGAGTTTTTACACCCTTCCTATGGTGAAGATGATCTGATAGTCCTCAGTATCCATTCTTATCTACTTCTGTGTTTCCTAGACTCCCTTATGCTAGAATTCTAGATGTGAATTACATTTTATCAGTTAGGTGATTTTGCATGATATTTGGAAGATATTGTGATTTGGGCTATTTCTCTTGGCAAATAAGGTTATGGTGTCATGGATGTTTGATAGGCAATTTTGGCAGCAATGCGGGGCCACTTCTGGATTCTAGCTTTCTTATTCCTTAACTGCAGCACTGGTGATGTATTGAACCCAATAATTCCAGAAGTTGTTTCCTATTTTTCAGTGATTCAACTCATATAATTCTGGGCACTAAATCCCCTTTTGATGAAAATACCGAAGGAGGTTATTTTTCCATTCATTTACTGAATAAGGGTCTCATTAATTTCCCTTGTCTATTACTGCATAATAGATGGGAAAGCCCTAATAAATATTAATTTGAATTTATTCTGAAGTCAGACTAATTTTCTCCATCTGCCTATCTATTCAACAAATGATGAGGGCCACTAAACTTCAGTGGAGGCACTAAGTGCTAAGTAGTACAACTTTGAGTAAGATATGGTCTTATTTCCAGTTTGGTAGGGGAGATAATTACTATAGTGTAACAAATGATATCGCAGGAATGAGTAAAAATTTAGGGGAAGGAGTGCTTGGAGTATCCAGGGACGCTGCCCATAGATGTGATATTTTAGTTGGGACACAGAGATGCTGAGGTTTTTGCCAGACTGAAAGAGGGGGAAGCTATTCCAGGATGTGGAATTGTATATTAAAAATATGAATTATTGAAAGTCTATGGTATACTAAGAAAACGTATTAAATGCTCCTTGGAGGAGTCTTTCATGAGGTTAGGCTGGGTAGGTCATCTGGGTTAGACTGTGGAGGTCCTGTGTGCCATGCTAAGGAAGATGAACTTTATTCTCAGGTCACTGAAGAGAAGGGAGGTTAAGGTGGTGGAAATAGAGAAATGGGAAGAGAGTTAAGAGGTGTGGTGGATGTAGAGTTGACAAGACTTAATGATCACTTGCAGGCTTCCCTGGTGGCTCAGATGGTAAAGAATCTGCCTACAATGCAGGAGACCTGAGTCCAATCCCTGGGTCAGGAAGATCCCTTAGAGAAGGAAGTGACAACCTACTCCAGTATTCTTGCCTGGAGAATCCCATGGACAGAGGAGCCTGGTGGGCTACAGTTCATGGGCTCTCAAAGAGTCAGGTATGACGGAATAACTAGGCATACATACACACAGTGATCACTTGAATATGGAGCTGAATGAATGGAAGAGGTCAAATTCGACTCTGCAGGGGAAGGAGCTGAAGATGATGTTTAGATAAGTTCCTTTTGACTCCTTGTTATTTGTTTCATATTGATTCCTATTTTTTTAAGTGCCCAGGAGCTCAAAGAACAAAAAGATCTTAGAAGTGGAGAAATGAGTTCTTATCCTTGGAAAATGCCTACAAGTGAAGATAGAATGGCCCCATAGTGAAGAAGAAAAAGAGTCACTGAGGTTGATGCTCACCAATCATTTATTGGGTATTTTAATACAATTCCATAGACTTTCTCATGAAAGGTTTTCAGGCTCCAGGAGCTATGGATAAACAGTGTTGGCTCGTTGGAATCTGCCAACAGGTGACATGTTTTCTCTCTGTTTCGTGTGATCAGAAACTAAAAGGCATCGAACTGGAATCAATCCAATCAGCTCTCATGATAGGAGCTCAGTGACCAGTCCTGATGAGGGGTAGAGACATGGGCATGGGGGTGTTGTGGACATCTAGTAGCCTCTCACGTATTTCACTTTAGTGTAGGCTACAAGGCTTGCAATTCTTGATGGTTTAGCCACAAGAGCTCTCTAAGTCCTGGTGTCCTCTCCTCAAGTTATAATGTATATCTTCAGAATGCCTTTCCTGTTTCTGAACTTTTGGGTGAAATTCCTACCTTTCCATGATCCAATCATGTCCCACTTACCCAGAGAACAAACCAGGAAATGATTTAAATCCCCAAATTAATCAAAATTGGGATTTGATTATTTCACCCAATTTACCACTCAGATTTTACCCAACCAGAGCACCTTGGAATTGCTGATCAAAGAACTGAAATGCCTTAGAAGTGAATACTAGTTCCTAAAAGCATCCTTGTGGTTAGATAGAGTAGAGGAGAGAATGAAGATACACATTTTCAATCTTTTAAGCAGAAGTAAGGATGAACTTGACATGTAGATTTCTTCCTTGGCTTTGTGTTGCTTTAGCTCTTGGTGCAATGCACAGCCTAGTGCCAAACTCCTTTCTGTTCTTGTACGTAGTCATAGAGTGGATTGGGAGCAATAGTTGCCTTGATAGGGTGACTTCCACCCTGTTCTCTTCTTTGGGGCCTCCCAGCATTCTGGGTTGGATGGAAGGCCAGGTCACGGCATCTTCCTTGGGAACTTGGACTCTGGCCATCTTCATTCATACGGAATTTTTCTCTGTTGGCACATCCTTGCTGGGTCCCATGGGATTGTCGATACTGGGACTCTTGATACCTCTCTTTATCCTTATGGGTTTGCCTATCCTGTTGTCGTTGACAGTTTTGATCCTCTTCATGGATTTGCCTGTCTTGTCTCTCATGGGTCTGCTGATCCTCATGAGTTTGCCTGTCTTGTCTCTGATGGGTCTGCTTATCTTCATGGGTGTGCCTGTCTCGTCGCTGATGGGTCTGCTCATCTTCATTTGTTTGCCTGTCTTGTCTCTGACTGGTCTGCTGATCCTCACGAGTCTGCCTGTCTTGTTTCCAATGGGTCTGCTCATCTTCTCGGGTTTGCCTGTCTTGTCTCTGATGAGTCTGCTGTTCCTCATGTGTCTGCTTGTCTTGTCTCTGATGGATCTTCTGTTCCTTATGTGTCTGCCTGTCTTGTCTCTGACGGGTCTGCTCATCTTCGTGGGTTTGCCTGTCTCGTCTCTGATGGGTCTGTTCATCTTCGTGGGTTTGCCTGCCTCGTCTCTGAAGGGTCTGCTCATCTTCAGGGGTTTCCCTGTCCCATGTCTCACGTCGAGTTTCCTGACCCTCATGACTGTGTCTACCGCAGCTTTGGTGGCCCTGCTGTTCCTCTGCCTGAGGGCTCTGCTTCTCACCATGACTCTGTCTGGTCTGGACCTGTCTGTGACCCTGCTCACTACTGTGTGATTGCCAGTCTCTCCCTCTGTGATAGGGTAGCCTTTCTTGCTGAATTTGTGCAACTAGTTTGTGTTGGCTATCTTCTTCGGACTCCCGGGCCTGGTGACTGTTCTGCTGCCCTTCCCTAGTCTGGAATCTCTGTCCCTGATTTTGGTTTACTTCCTGTCCTTGAGTCTGCTGACTTGGTCTTCCTGGCCTTCCTGATTGCTCAACATGTGAGTCTCTGCTTGTTCTCTCGCTCCCTTGGAAGCACCTATTTTGCCTAGTTTCCCCAGTCTCTGATTGACCGTATTGAGAGTTCACACCTTGTCTGTCTGTCTGACTATATCGAGTGCTCATGCCTTGTCTGTCTGTCTCATCATAGTGGGAACTCTGGCCTTGTCTGTCTGTCTGACCATAGTGAGAGCTCAGGCCTTGTCTGTCTGTTTGATCATAGTAAGATCTTTGGCGTTGTCTGTCTGTCTGACCATAGTGAGAGCTTAGGCCTTGTCCATCTGTCTGATCATAGTGAGATCTTTGGCCTTGTCTGTCTGTCTGACCATAGTGAGAGCGCAGGCCTTGTCTGTCTGTTTGATCATATTGAGATCTTTGGCCTTGTCTGTCTGTCTGACCATCATGAGAGCTCAGGCCTTGTCCATCTGTCTGATCATATTGAGATCTTTGGCCTTGTCTGTCTGTCTGACCATAGTGAGAGCGCAGGCCTTGTCTGTCTGTCTGACCATAGTGAGAGCTCTGGCCTTGTCTGTCTGTCTGGCCATAGTGAGAGGTCAGGCCTTGTCTGTCTGTCTGACCATAGTGAGAGCTCTGGCCTTGTCTGTCTGTCTGGCCATAGTGAGAGCTCAGACCTTGTCTGTCTGTCTGACCATAGTGAGAGCTCAGGCCTTGTGTGTCTGTCTGACCATATTGAGAGCTCAGGCCTTGTCTGTCGGTCTGACCATATTGAGAGCTCTGGCCTTGTCTGTCTGTCTGATCATAATGGTAACTCTGGCCTTGTCTGTCTGGCTTTGTCTGGCTATAGTGAGAGCTCAGACCTTGTCTGTCTGTCTGGCTATAGTGAGAATCCAATTCTTGCCTATTTCTCTGACCACAGTCTGATTCCTGACCCAGCCTTCCAGATTGTTCATTATAAGAGCCTGATTCCTGTTGGTTTGTGTGGCTATACTGAGGGTCCTCTCTAAGTCCTCCAGACTGGCCATAGCTTGACTGTTGTCCAAGCCTATCAGATTGGCCATAATGAGAGTCTTGAAGTTGTTTCTCATACTGATTTAGGGCAAAGACATAGCCTTGTCTTTCAGGATTGCCACTGCCAGATTTATTACTCAGTCTTTGACCAGAGCTGGAGTCCTGATCCTGTCCCTCAGTCTGACCATAGCGGGAGTCCCTGTCTTCTGTCTCAGATTGACCCTGGTGGGTATCCTGGCTTTGTTTCTCAGACTGACTGTAGCGGAAATCCTGCCTTTCTCCCTCGTGCCTCTTCCTGTGTTGTCTGCCTGTATTTCTTGGAAACTTATGGCCTTGTGTTCCCTCTTGCTTCCTTTCTTGCTGAGAGGTTCTATCTCCACATGATTCATTATCCAGCCTATGATAGCAGGCTTGGGCCAACTGGAACACCATCAGGAGATATTCTTGAAAATCAACATGCTCATTTCTGTTTCTATCCAAGAGGCTCAAGATGGTTTCCACAGTCTCTGGGTCATTTGGTCTCTGTGCGAAGATAAAACAAGTAAAAAAAATCAGATGTTCTCCTATGGATAGTGTCAATATCTGTGCCCCAGTCCATTTAGTCCTGCATAAGCCTTCGATTGAGAAACCACTAATCTAAAGTGGCCTATGCTTGGTTCTAGTCTTTGATAAGCTGGTTCTCAGAATCTCATCCCTTGCTGGACCAATGGGAGCATGACAATAGGGATAGATACACTTATTTAAAATCAGCTTCATTAATAATTACTTTGAGTCATTTGAGGAAGCTATCCCATTCCATCCCATGCTATGTTGTAATTGTTTGTTCATCTGTTTTTTCTAACCAAACTGTGAGATCTTGGAGGGAGGGGAAGCTGGTTTTATTCATGTTTGTATCCCCAGTGCCTAGAATGGTGCTGGTATGTAGTAGATGCTCAGTGACTCTTTACTGAATGAATGAATGAATGAGATGTGTGGACCGCACTTAAATATAGAAATCAAGATACAAATCTCAGATTTTCTCCTGAGAAATGATTTCCAGCCTGAAGCTGTACTTCCTTTTGTTTGAACTAAAATACAAGGAGGTATGTATCTGTGTGGGTGTGTGGGTGTGTGTGTGTGTGTGTGTGTGCTGGAAGAGAACTACTAAGGAGTTGCCTGAAATTCTTTTAGTTACAGGGTAGATCATGAACAAATAAAACAAAAAGCATGAAGTTCTAAAGGCAGGTATCAGTGTAATTCACACTTGTCTCCATGGGACTCAGTCTGAGCATCTTACCCGGAGGATGTCTCCAAACTCAGCCAAGAGAAGCTGCTTCAACTCCTCCTTGCATAGTGAGGTGGAGTCCCCATTCTCTTTGGCATATTTCTGGAACACCTTGATCACGGTGAGTATGCTGTTCAGGAGTTCGGTCATTTTGGCAAATTTGAAGGAACCTAAAAGAAGAAACATTGTCTGTATTTACAATGAAGACCAGGAGACAGCATTTCCAGAGGAAAAGTGGCCCCTCTTGGTCAGGGAAAAAAGTTTAAGAAATGACGGAGCTCATTGTTAGCTTTACCCTTCACTCTGTTTGACCCACAGTCAGATCCAAATATCATGTGTACAATGGAATAAAGGTGAAAACTATGTGTCCCCTGCTATAAAAAGAGACGATATCCTAGAATACAAAATATTATAGGGATTTTTATATGCTTTGTCTTCTACTTCAGAAGGGACTTGCTTGATTGAAATGCTCATGTTAGAACAAAAAGGAAGGGAGATCAGGAAGGCCATAGAGGTAGGGCCAGAAGCCAGTATGATAAGTCACAATTTTCTGCCAATGACCAGCACACTGAAGAGGGCACTCAGTAGATTCTTCTGAATATGCCTTGGTCTTCTAATGAGCTTCACTTAGGTGGGAAAGAAGGCTAGAGGTCTTTTGCCATGTGCCAGGGAAGCTTTCTGAGAGACTAAATTCCAGCAAGTGCTTCTGGCCTGGATAGTCATGTTGGAATATTATAAATATATCACAAGTAGAATAAATGGATATAAAAACTGTTATAGATAAAAATAGCAAGCTAAATTAACTGCATAGATGGAAAAGAAATATGTGTAGTCAGATAGGTTTACATAGCCATGTTGGAAGGCTAGAGTCTTTTGGGATCTCCATCTCAATAATATTTCTTCCATGATGTAAAAATTCTAGTTACTGAGTTTGCAGGCCTCTAGACTGAAGTCCCATCTGCAAAGCACACTGGATTTCCAAAAGCATGCCAGTGATGCCTCTAAGGGTAAGTGGCAAATGATGAATTGCAGGGCACAAGCAGAGTCCCTTATGGCAATTCATTGCAGTGAGACTTGAATATTATTGTGGTCCCATGGTCTGGGGCCTTGGCCCTAATGAGTCCTCAACTCTTAGGTCTGGCCTAACTTGCACAAAAGGGAAATGCTCCACTATGGGGGCCTAATTTATGCACCAAGAGTTCTATTCCTTCATTTTGGGATGTCTAGGACGCACAGAAACAATGGCATGTGTATTTTACAGACTCAGAAGTAAATCCCTATATATGTGTTAATATACTGTATTGTTGTATATTAACACATATATATGGAATTTAGAAAGACAGTAATGAGAACCCAACATGGGAGACAACAAAAGGAACGCAGATGTATAGAATAGACTTGTGGACTTTGTGGATGAGGGTAAGGGTGGGATGAGATGGGAGAAGGGCATTGAAGCATGTTAATTGTCATGTGTCTAATCAATCGCCAGCCCAGGATTGATGCTCGGGACTGGTGCAGCGAGATTTCCCGGGGGGGAGGGAGGAGGGAGGGGGGACCCGGAGGGGAAGCATATGTAAACCCATGGTGATATCATAACAATGTATGGCTAAAACAATAATTAAAAAAAATAAATAAATAATAAAAAAATAAAAAATAAAAAAAAAAGAGAAAAAAAAAAAAACAAATTATTTTCTGAAATAATCTGAAGGAAGAAATTGAGGAGCCCTGATTTACCTTGTTCCAGAAGGCAGAATGGGAGCCAGGGAACAGAGTTCCCAGTAGATTATAGCTCCAAGCAGACAGATACTCCCTATGGCTGGAACTAGCCAGGTGTGGGACAGGCTGCCTTCTGGGGAGGGCCTCCTCCATCAGAGGGAAGGACCACACAGAGGCTGGACACCACCACGAGGAGAGCCAGCGGGACAGGCCTGCACCTTGTGAGGGGTTCAGGCAACAGACCAACTGCTGAGATTACCTGGAAGAGTCCAGATTCATTTCTTCTTCCTCTAGAAGAACAAGTTTTCATGTACATGAGTCCTGTGAGGCCCTGAGCAAAACTATGACAAGGGAAAACCTGATTTCAGCATCACATTCTTGTCTTGGATGTGAGTAAATGAAGAAAACCTACTTAAGAATTTTAATGCCTTAATATGCCAATCTACATTTTGAAAGAGAATGCCTCAAGAAAGCAATGAGCAAATCTACTGCTGGGTTTGCAGCACAGTACTATTTGGTGGCTCAGATAGTAATGAATCTGCAATGCAGGAGACCTGGGTTTGATCCCTGGGTTGGAAAGATTCCCTGGAGAAGGGAATGGCTACCCTTACCAGTATTTTGGCCTGGAGAATTACATGGACAGAGGAGCCTGGTGGGCTACAGTCCATGGGGTCACAAAGAGCTGGACACAACTGAGCAACTTTCACTTTTGCTTTTCACCATTTGAATGGGGAAGTCCTCCTGAGATCCTCTGATCAATCAACCAACTGTGTCCAGCATAGTGCTAATCAGAGGGCAAGGGAACGGCATGGGGAGGCTGAATCCTGGGTTTAAATCCTCACTCCACCTCATACTGACTATGTTAAGTTACTGATTAGTTACTTAGCTTCTCTGAGCCTAATTTTCCCTAGCTCTAAAATAGTGTTCCTGCTCTCCTTCTTGAACACAACCATACAAAGAGCAGCCCCACTCAATATCTCAATAGCAGAGGACAGTATTTAAAACAAGCCAGAACCTCCCTGACAACTGGTGAAAAGAATGAGATGCTACTTTACCAGGTGGACATTACTCTGCTCCAAAGTTGCTGCAGTTACAAGATCCTGGGATATCTGTCAAAAGCTGGCAGGGGAACATCAGGTACTGTATCACAGAAGGCACATGGATTCCCTTACCTACATCTATTAACACCTGCAGCTGGGACATTCCACTTGCTCCAGAGCCTGAAGAATCCTGGGAAAAACTGGCAGAAGACAGCAAAGGCCTGAGGAATGAAGACCACAAACACAGAAAGTTAAACAAAATAAGAAGGCAAAGAAATAGATTCCAGACAAAGGAATAAGATAAAACCCCCAAAGAACAGCTAAGTAAGATGCAATCCATCTGAAAAAGAATTTGGAGTAATGATAGTAAAGATGATCTAAGATCTCAGAAAATTAATGCAGGCATAGACTGAGAGGATACAAGAAATGTTTAATAAAGAGCTATAAGCTTTAAAGAACAAAAAGATATGAACAATACAATAACTGAAATGAAAAATACATTAGAAGGAATCAATAAATGAGGCAGGTGAATGAATAAATGAGCTGGAAGACAGACTGTTATGGAACAGAATAAAGAAAAAAGAGTGAAAAGAAATAAGGACATTCTAAGAGACTGCTGGGACAACATTAAAAATAGGGGTACATGGAGGAGAAGAGAGAGAAAATATTTGAAGAGATAATAGTCAAAAACTTCTCTAACATGAGAAAGGAAACACTCACTCAAGTCCAGGAAATACAAAGAGTCCAATACAGGATAAACCCAAGGATGACCACATTGAGACACATACTCATCAAATTGACAAAAACTAAAGACAAAGAGAAAATATTAAAAGCAACAAGGGAAAAGTAACAAATAACATATAAGAAAATCACCATAAGGTTATCAGTTGATTTTTCAGCACAAGTTCTGCAGGTCAGAAGGGAGTGGCATGATATACTTAAAGTGGTGAAGAACATAGATGAAACACTCTTTGATATAAATCATAGCAATATTTTCTTGGATCAGTCTCCAAACTCAAAAGGAATTAAAGTAAAAATAAACAAATGGGACCTAAGAAAGCTTCTGCCCAGCAAAGGGAACCATCAACAAAATAAAAAGACAACCTACAGAATGAGAGAAAATATTTTCAAATAATGTGATCAACAAGGGGTTAATATTTAAAATATACAAACTGTTCACACACTTAACATCAAAAAAAAAAATGTAATAAAACAAATGGACAGAATACTTGAATAGATATTTTTCAAAGAAGATACCCAAGTGGCTAACAGGCACATGAAAGGATGCTCAACATCACTAATAATTAGAGAAATGCAAATCAAAACCACAATGAGGTATCATCTCACACCTGCCACAATATCTACAAATAATAAATGTCAGAGGGGTTGTGGAGGAAAGGAAATACCCTCAGACACTGTTGGTGGCAATGTAAATTTGTGTAGACACTGGGGGAAACTGTATGGGAGTTCATTAAAAAACTAAAAATATAACTACTGTATGAACCAGCAGTTCCACTCCTGGTTATATATCCAGAAAGATCAAAAACACTAATTCAAATTGTACGTGCACACATATGTTCCCAGCAGCACTACATACAATAGCCAAGACATGCAAGGAACCCAAGTGCCAATCAAGAGACAACTAGGTCAAGAAGATGTGGCATATATACTGTTGTTTTTCAGTCACTGAGTCATGTCTAACTCTTTGCAACCCCATGGACTGCATATGTGTGTGTGTGTGTGTGTGTGTGTGTGTGTGTGTGTGTGTGTGTGTTATACACATTCTTTTTAACTCATCTGTTAAAAAGATTGAAATACTGCCATTTGCATCAAAATGGATGGACTTAGAGAATGTCATACTTCATGAATAAGTCAGACTGAGGAAAACAAATATGATATACTACCACTTATATGTGAAATAAAAAGATACAAATGAATATAATGCAAAACAGAAAAGGACTCACATTCATAGAAAAGAAAATTGTGGTTACCAAAGGGGAGAAAGAAGAGGGAAAGGACAAACTGGGAGTTTGGGATTAACAGATACAAACTACTACATATAAAATAGTTCAGTAGTAAGGATACACTGTTTAACATAGGGAATTATACCCACTATAAAGAATATGAAGGCATTATAAATATTACAGTAATAACCTTTAAAGGAATAGAATCTGCTAAAATACTAAATCACTATGCTGTACATCTAAAACTAACATAATATTTTAAATCAATATACTTCATTAAAATTTTTTATATAGGTCTCTTAAGTCAAATCACCCAACTTACATTTAACATTCATCTCTTACATAATATTTACACTCTTGGTAAGTAATTTAATAATAAAACTACTTTGTAAAATTGAAAACAAATAAAGTGGTGAAAGGGAAAAACCTACAGCCAAGAATACTCTACCTAGCAAGACTCTCATTCGGATTCAACTGAGAAATCAAAAGCTTTACAGACAAGCAAAAGCTAAGAGAATTAGCACAATCAAACCAACTTTACCACAAATGCTAAAGGAATTTCTCTAGATGGAAAAGAAAAGCCCATAACTAGAAATAAGACAATTACAAATGAGAAATCCCACTGGTAACTGCAAATATATAGTAAACGTAGGAAATCATCCACACACAAACATATCAAAACCAACAATTGTGAGAAGAGAGTACAAATGCAGGATATTAGCAATGCATTTGAAACATAAAAAATTCTAAAACAGTAATTGAATACAATTTTTTGTAATATGGGCCTACCAATGAGAAAAACTACAATTTCAAGGACTAATATTTAATTGAGGCTCAAAGGCATTTTTCCTATCACCAAAATCCACTGCAAATGGCCATCTATTAATTACTTATGTGTAATGAGATTTTACATATTCCATATCTCATATGGTACATATTGCCAAGTACCAATATCAATCCACAAATACGAATTTAATTGAGCACATTCATTCCTTGAAGGTTTTAATAGAATTCTACTAGATTAGTCTCTTGATATTTACTTTAAAACATGGCATTATATTAAAAAGTAATTCCTTCAAATTGAAGATAAAGGAGAAAGCTCTTCAATTATATGGATTTTGAAAAATAGAAATTTCCTTACACATGCATTTGAGGTCTAAAAAAATGCTGCTGGAACTGTAGCTTGAGCTCAGAATATACATCTGCTACAAACTTGTATGGCAATGAAGATCCCATTTCTTATTTTAACTCTGGACAACATGGAAGCCAATAAAAGTTTGTTATTACTTTATGATTCACACAATCTTAGTTGTCTTTGAAATAACTTTACCACAGTATAACTTTCACACTTAAGCACTGTTTTCCTTGTTACTTTAGCAAACATTATCAAGTCTGTCACAAAAGCTAATTTCCAAAGCCATTCATGTTCAAAAACAGTGGATGAAGATGATTTTTCTCATCCAATAAAAATTTCAATCTCAGCCTTGAACTCAAGACATCACAATGAACCATGGCCATTGCTAAGCCTTGAACTGTTGTGTGGTAAAGCAAATGAGGGTATTCAGCTTCTGCTTCTGAACTCAAAATCCCAGAAATGAGCATGACTAAGTTCATAAGAGTGAAAGAATTTCACCACTGACACCACTGCTTTCATAACATCGAAGGCAAACAGTTTCAGAGTATCTGCTGATGAATAACACCATGATTAATCATAGGCTTTAACAATACATTGTCATGAGCTTGAACATTTTTCCAACTCAGCCCTTTTTTCTCCAAATGTATTTTTACCATCAGTTGTCACAGAGCTTAGCAGATTCTACATCAGAAATTAGCATTTTCCCTACTTTGAAAATATTCTTGCAGGGAGTTGTTACACACAGATTATTCACAGAAACTAATTCTGGAGAAACTTCTAACTCAGCATTTACTCCTCAGATTAACAATTAAGCAGCCTCAGACCATCCATCAACTCTCAGGAACAACAGAAAATCATTCAAAATTATTTGCTTTGTTTTTAACTGAACATTGGTGAAGTTTCCTCAGTCTTTTCCAAAAGCCTAATCTTTTAGAGCAAGGTGATTTTCTCTGGACATATTTCATCACCTGCTGCAACTGAATATGATTTAATTAACTCAACATAGGTAAACAGCTTTCCTTGCTTGATTAGCAAATGAGTCACTCTAGGATTTTCCTGGTGGTCCAGTGGTTAAGAATCCACCTGCCATGCTGGGGACGTAAGTTTGATCCCTGATCCAAGAAGATCCCACATGCCATGGGGCAACTAAGCCCATGCACCACAGCTACTGAAGCCTGCTTGCTCTAGAACACATGCTCCACAATGAAAGTTATGGCAATGAGAAGTACCCACACCTCAGAATTAGAGAGTATCCCCTAGAGAGTACAACTAGAGAATAGCCACACTTAACACAACTAGAGAAGCCTGTGCACAGCAAGGCCCAGCATAGCTGAAAATAAAAATAAATTAATAAAGCAATGCAGAGAATGTATTTGATAAACCTCAAAGCACATCAGAGATTAAAAACTCAAACTAGAAATAGATGGGAATGGAAAGTTTATTAAATTGGTAAAGTTTACATATCAAAACCTTACATTGTACCTCACAATTTATGAAAAAACATTGAAGCATTTCATTCAGAAACAAAATCAGGGGCAATATCACTGTTAGTATTTTTAAAAATATGAGGTGCCCTGACAAATGCTAAAAGTGGCATATTGATTGAGTGAGGGGTATGAGAAAAAGAAAATCATTATTTGTGGGTGATATAACCTTCTAGCTAGAAAAAACACAATCAGAAAACTATTATAATTAGCATAATGATTCGCAATTTGTCAGTAAGGTCAACATACCAAAATAAAAGCAATTTTTCTCACCAAAAATAACCAATCATCAAGTGTATTTAAAAAAACAAGATATCATTCAGATTACCAACAAAAAGATAAGCTAGAAATTAATGACAATACATAAAACCTTCATGGAGAAAATTTTTAAATCTAATAAAGAACATAAAAGATCATCTGAATAAATGGAGAGACATTCCATCTCTTATCTGGGATATACCAAAAATTATAAATACATCAGTTCATCCCTAATTAATTTAGCAAATTAATATATAAATTTAATATAATAACAAATACACCATAAAATTTTTAGAAAGGTGATAACCTTAATCTAAAAAATTTTTGGAAGAATAAAGATACATGAATAAGTAAGTCAACAAGTCAACAAAAGAAGGGCAAAGAAGAAGAATGTGCCCCACTAGGTATTAGATACTACATGAAGGTGAAAGAAGAGAGGGAAAAAGCTGGCTTAAAACTCAACATTCAAAAAACAAAGGTCATGGTATCTGGTCCTATCATTTCATGGCAACTAGATGGGGAAAAAATGGAAACAGTGACAGACTTTATTTTCTTGGGCTCCAAAATCACTGCAGGTGGTGAATGTAGCCATGAAATTAAAAGACGCTTGTTCCTTGGAAGAAAACAATGATAAACCTAGACAGTGTGTTAAAAAGCAGAGATATCACTTGGCTGACAAATGTCTGTATAGTCAAAGCTATGGTTTTTCCAGTAGTCATGTATGGATGTGAGAGTTGGACCATAAAGAAGGCTCAGCACTGAAGAACTGGTGCTTTTGAACTGTGGTACTAGAGAAGACTCTTGAGAGTCCCTTGGACTGTAAGGAGATCAAACCAGTCAATCACAAAGGAAATCAATCCTGAATATTCATTGAAAGGACTGATCCTAAAGCTGAAGCTCCAGTACTTTGGCCACCTGATGCAAAGAGCTGACTCACTGGAAAAGACTCTGATTCTGGGAAAGATTGAGTGCATGAGGAGAATGAGGTGACAGAGGATGAGATGGCTGGATGGCATTACCTACTCAATGGACATGAGTTTGAGCAAACTCCAGTAGATAATGAAGGACAAAGAAGCCTGGTGTGCTGCAGTCCATGGGGTCACAAAGAGTCGGACACGACTGAGTGACTGAACGAGTCATAATAATAAGTGTGATATTGCAACAACAAATAGATCAGTGAAACATAATAGAGAGCTTACAAATATAAACATTAGAATCTAAAACACAATACAATAAAGTAGGCACCACACATCGTGGGAGAAAGACTGTTTCACTGATGGAGTTGCAAACCTAGCTCACGCTATAAATTAAAATAAAATTTATCTAAAACTATTTCAAAGCTAGACTGCAAATACGATAAAGATGTAAATGTGAAACATAAAACAATTAAGTAAATAGAAGAAAACATAGGAAGATATTTTCATAATTTCATATTTTCACTGGGCAGGAAAAGACATTGTAGACAGAACTTTACAAGCACACAACATAAAATAAAAATAATGATCACTTTTATTACATCATAATGAAAGACTTCTGTTCAGTGAAAGGCAGCATGAACAGACAGGTAACAGATTGGGATAAATTATTTGCAGTGTTTAAATCCAACAATGGAGTAGCATCTAGAACATAAAAGAAACTCCTTGAAATCAAAAAAATTAACTGAAAAATGAGAAATCTATTTGAACAGGCAATTTATGGAACAGAAAACCAAAGTTGTTTTAAAATATTCATAGAGATACTCAAATTTATTATTAATTAGGGAAACACAAATTGAGACACCAGTGAAACAGACTAGATAGCGCTCAGTGTCGGCTGGGACAGATGTGTGTTCAGGAAACCTCAAGCACTTCTGATAGGGGAGTAAAATGGTGCAGCAGCTGCAGCGCCATCTCAGTATTTCGTCAGCTCGAGCACAGACCTATCCTACCACCAGGCAACTCTACTCCTGTGTTTAGAGCCTGCGAGAGACGCTTCTCAGATATGCCGAATGGACATAACAAGATATTCATTAGGACATTGTTTTTAGTGCTGAGAAATTAGGAGCAAATGAGTGTCTATTACTAGGCGAGCTCACACGGATACCAAGTAGGTACATGACGATGGCAAGTTATAAGCAATGGGCTAGATACACAATAGAGCAGGATGGACGCTAAGTGAAAAGGGTAAGAAACAGAATGAGATCTACCATATAATAACAGCACTACATAAAAGAAAAGTACACACATACACAGAAATAATAATGCATATTTTAAAGAACGCAAACAAATTAAGAAATATGTGACACATGTACCCCAGTACTCATTGCAGCACTACTTACAATAAATAACTAGGAGACGGAAGCAACCTAGATGTCCGTCAGCAGGTGAATGGGTAAGGAAGCTGTGGCACATATACACGATGGAATATTACTCAGCATTAAAAAGGAATGCATTTAAATTCAGTCCTGAGGTGGATGAACCTTGGTGTCCTGGGTGTTGATGGTGTAAGATCACAAAACTGTCTGTGAGAAGGGCTGGCAGGGGTGAAGGCACAAGAAAGATGAGAAGACCTAAGAACAAACGGATTCTGGATCTCTGACTTCAGAAGACAAAAGGGAAGTTGGACAAAGGAAAATTAAATCATCTTCTAAATAGAAACCATGCTTAGACTGCCAGGTAGCTTCTAACATTGAACAGAGGTCACAGACACACACTTCTCTTTCTGCAGAGGTTCCAACATCCAAACAGGCTTCCAACATCCTCAGGCAAGCCCTTACTCTTTCTCATAAAAGAATGTAGCCTTTAAAAAAAATCATAATGTGATGAATATTGGTTCAGTCTTCAGTTTGGAGGGAAAAGGAAGCCATTAAAGAATTTGCAGGGAAGCTCGATTTTCCTCTTCCTCCCTTTCTCTATTAACACCCTTTCCTTAAGGGGCCCTGATTATCTTACTATGCTTTTCTATATTTATTGAAATGTCCTGCATGAGTCTGGCAGATAGTACTCAATCCAAGGCTCAAAGGGTATCATCAGGATTGAGGGCATCTCTTAATGTCTAACTCTGCTTTCCCCTCTGCTGACGCCACTCTTGGTATCCTATCATCATAAGATTGCTGCAGCAAAATGGCTACCATCAAAAGTCTATAAAAAAAAATGTTGGTGAAAATAAAAATAAAATGTTTAAATACACCCTTAAAAAATGTTTGTGAGGATGTGAAGAAAAGGGAATGCTTGTACAGTGTTGGTGGGAATATAAATTGTTGCAGCCACTATGGAAAACAGTTTGGAAGCTCCTCAAAAACCAAAAATAGAACTATCACATGATCCAGCAATTGCACTCCTGGGGTATATACCCAAAACTAATGAAAACACTAATTTGGAAAGATTCATGCACCCCAGTGTTCAGAGCAGCACAATTTACAATACCTAAGCTATGGAAGTAACCCAAGTGCACATCAGTAAATGAATGGATAAAGAAGATGTGATAGATATAAACAATCAATTATAACTCAGCCATTAAAAAATGAAATAATATCATCTGAAGCAACATGGATGGACCTGGAGATTCTCAAACTGAGTGAAGTGAGAAAGACAAATATCACATAACATCACTTATATGTGGAATCTAAAAAATAATACATATGAACTTATTTACAAAACAGAAACAGACTCACAGACTTAGAGAATGAATTTATGGTTACCAGAGGGAAAGGGGTAGGGAGGAATAGACTGAGAGTTTGGGATTGACATGATGTACACACCACTATGTTTAAAATATATATACAACAAGGACAGACTGTATAGCAGAGGGAACTCTGCTCAATACTCTGTAGTAACCTAAATGGGAAAATAATCTGACAGAGAATAGATACACAAATATGTGTAACTCAATCTCTCTGCTATACATCTGAAACTAACATAACATTATTAATCAAGTATACTCCAAAATAAAACTAGAAAAAAGATGTGAGATATATATATATGCATATATATATATATATATGCACACAATGAAATGGTTGTTGTTGTTTAGTTGCTATTTTGTGTCCAATTCTTTTGCAACCCCATGGGCCATAGTCCACCAGGTTGCTCCGTCCATGGGATTTCCCAGGCAAGAATACTGGAGTGGGTTGCCACTTCCTTCTCTAGGGGATCTGCCCAACCCAAAGATCAAATCTGCATCTCTTGCATTGGCAGGTGGATTCTTTACCACTGAGCCACCAGGGAAATAGTACTCAGTCAAAAAAAAAGAAAAAGAATGAAATTCTATGATTTTCAGCTAATGTGCATGGACCTAGAAAATATTATCATTAGTGAAATAATAGAGAAAGACAAATATTGTTTAAATCTCATATGTGGAATCTAAAATATAAAACAAACAAATGTATATAGCAAAACAGAAACAGAATGACGTAGAAAACATCTAGTAGTTAACAGTGGGAGAGTGAAGAAAGAGAAGCAAGGAAGAGGTGTGAGATTAAGAGGGATAAACTACCATGTATAAATAGATAAGCAACAAAGATATATTGTTATAGCTCAGGGAATTGTGGTCATTATCTTTTAATAACTTTTTATGGAGTACAATCTGTGAAAATACTGAGTTACTAAGCTGTACACTTGAAACTAATATAATATTATAAATCAACTATACTTCAAAATAAGGAAGAGATAAATACTTCCTACTCTTCTCTCTTGATGGAAACACAAACACATGTAAAAATCAAATCAAAATAAGAGTGCCTCACATTGAGCTACGAATTCTGTATGATTTTATAACAACACTAAGTACTAAGAACTCCCTTTACTGAACACCTGCTATAATATCAGGCAAAATGCCAAATCATTTACATATATTCCTTTAATACCATCAACAACCAGGCAAAGTATGTACAATTATTCCTACTTTAAACCCTCAGGGAGTTAGCAGTTTGTTCAAAATCACAGAGCTGGTAACTAGAGGAGCTAAAAGTCTAAGGCAATCTGTAGGACTGGTGAAATTGAGCTCTCAACCCTAAATCATGGATTTTGGGATCCAGGCACCAGTGAGACACTAATATTGTGACCACAGAGTTATTTCAGTTCAATCATTTAACATACTTAATCTTAAAAGCTAATTAGTAATTTCAGGGGGAAATAAAATAGTTGAGGATTGTTAAATTCATACTGTAAAAAGAACTGTAAATAGTTTTCTATGAGTTGCTTATATAAATTCCTACCAGAGTATACTTTGTAAGAGTAAATAATGACCAAGTCAATAAAAACTATATGCGTTAAAGAGGTAGAATCTGGGAATACAGATTTAAATTTTTTTTTAATTGAGGACAAAAACTACTTCAGTTGCTCAAAGGCTGTCACAGAAGAGTGAAGTCATTCTGAGAAAAGCCAAAGACAGAATATCAGGGCTCCAGACTAACACAATGGTTTGATAATCAACACTGTGAAATGTCAAGAAAAGGTGAATGATCCAGCCCTGGGGGACTTTGCCCCAGGTTGTCAATATATCCTAAAATAAGAAAAATTCCTAAAATTCAATGCCCTTATAAATTGAGAAAATCTGGGATGTAACTAAATATCCAATGATACTCAGGCCAGGGCTTCACAACAAAGAATTATCCAGCCCACAATATCAACAGTGATGGGGTTAAGAAACCCTGTCCTAAATTACTATGGTCTCAGAGTGTAGAATTCTTGGGCTTACTCGGAAAAGTACCATTTATGGTGGTCTTGTGTTGCCTATTTGTTTTTCAGATGTTTGTTTTAGTGAACTCGATTAATTCCTATCATCTAACTTTGAAGAGAACCACCATGGTGGCATTTTTTTTTTATTAGTTTTGCCATACAATGACATGATATCGTCATGGGTTTACATACGCTCCCCCTCCAGAACCCCCCTCCCTCCTCCCCCCCTCCTCCCTCCCCCTGGGAAATCTCGTTGCACCAGCCCCGAGCATCAATCCTGGGCTGGCGATTGATTACACATATGATAATTAACATGTTTCAATGCCATTCTCCCATGTCATCCCATCCTTGCCTGTTCTATAGATCTGCGTTCCTTTTGCTGTCTCGCATGCTGGGTTCTTATCACCGTCTTTCTAAATTCCATATATATGCATTAGTATACTGTATTGTTGTTTTTGCTTCTGGCTTACTTCACTCTGGATAATAGGCTCCAGTTCCGTCCACCTGAGTAGAACTGATTCAAATGAATTTTTTTTTAATGCTGAGTAATATTCCATTGTGTATATGTACCACAGCTTTCTTATCCATTCATCAGTTGATGGGCATCTAGGTTGCTTCCATGTCCTGGCTATTGTAAACAAAGCAGCGATGAACATTGGGGTACAGGTGGCTCTTTCAATTCTGGTTTCCTTGGTGTATATGCCCAGCAGTGGGATTGCCGGGTCATATGGCAGTTCTATTTGCAGTTTTTTAAGGAATCTCCACACTGTTTTCCATAGTGGCTGTACTAGTTTGCATTCCCACCAACAGTGTAAGAGAGTTCCCTTTTCTCCACATCCTCTCCAGCATTTATTGCTTGTAGATTTTTGGATTACAGCCATTCTGACTGGTGTAAAGTGATACCTCATTGTGGTTTTGATTTGCATTTCTCTGATAATGAGTGATGTTGAGCATCTTTTCATGTGTTTGTTAGCCATTTTTATGTCTTCTTTGGAGAAATGTCTGTTAAGTTCTTTGGCCCACTTTTTGATTGGGTCATTTATTTTTCTAGAATGGAGCTGCAGGAGTTGCTGGAACACTTTCTAACACCATAAACAAAGATAAACTCAAAATGAATCAAAGATTTAAGCATAAGACCAGAAACTATAAAACTCCTAGAGGATAACATAGGCAAAACACTCTCTGACATAAACCAAAGCGGGATACTCCATGACCCACCTCCCAGAATATTCAAAATAAAAGCACGAATAAACAAATGGGACCTAATTAAAATTAAAAGCTTCTGCACAACAAAGGAAACTATAAGCAAGGTGAAAAGACAGCCTTCAGAATGGGAGAAAATAATAGCCAATGAAGAGAACCACCATGGTGGCATTTTTAGCAAAATTAGCTCAAAATATTTTCAATGAAAAGAGCCAGCTCTGACTTCTCTAAACTAATAGATGCTGGGCTGCTGAGAAGTACCACAGACTGTGACTTTCGCCCCTGGAAATACTAGACTCTCCCCTAAGCTGGGCAGAAAGTCTACTGAATCATGGTGACTCTTTCTCAGGGGCATTTTTGTTCCTTGCTACTTCACTGACTGGTCAATTGTCTGGAGTCAACTGTTACAACTTAGAAGTCAGAGAGGTTTTTCCACCTAGTTATCACCATGCTACAGATCACCATCCATTTTCAGACTCAATAAAACAGATTCTTTCAGCAATCATTCAGCAATTATTCTTTATTTGTCCTGGATTGATTAGGAATTGTTATTTACACTTCCCAGGAACAAGATGGAATTACACAGAAATTCCAGTGGAAACACATGAGATGTCATTGACTCCTTTATTGGGCAGGTCTGATTCAAAGTATACTTGTGAAAGTTGCTCAGTCATGTCCGACTCTTTGTGACTCCATGGACTATTGATGGAATTCTCCAGGCCAGAATACTGGAGTGAGTGGCCTTTCCCTTCTCCAGGGGATCTTCCCAATCCAGGGATCGAATCCAGGTCTCCTGCATTGCAAGCAGATTCTTTGCCAGCTGAGCCACAAGAAGTATACTTAACCTGCCTGGAAATGAGGAGCTCCATCCGAGTTAATTACTAGGATATAGTACTGTCTGTCAGTGTTCTTTTTGTTTCTTTGTTTTCCTGTGCTCCTATCTATTTCAGAAATAAACCTATCTTCTATTTCTCATCCTTGAGGTATTCTGCTTCTTAATGCACCAAAAGAGTTACATGTACATAAACAAATTTTGGTAACATCTATACTCATTCTCAAATTTTTCCATACATTTGAGCTGATAGTGTTTTTAGAGTTTCTTAAACATATGCTAAGCCAATTCATACCTTTGGGACCTTAGCTTTTGCTACTCCCTTTAGCTGAAATACTTCTCTTGTCCTCCTCTTACAGGCGAGCAATTATCTTCATTTTAATCAACTTAAATAGCCATCTCCTCAAGAAATTTTTCTTTATCTTTCTCCTAACTAGGACTGCTTTATTACTTTTGTGGATTTTAAGCAATTTTTCCTCTGTGGACCCTTTTCTCTATTAAAATTAAAATTTATACTTTAGAGTTGAATCATTATAAAACTGAATTCAATAATACATTAAAACATCTTTCTACCTAACCTAAAAGTTTATTGTTTTAAAAGAAATTAAAATATTTTCATAGACCCCTAAAATTATTGTGGGTTCTAAGCACTGTATCTTTATACCAATTGGATATGAGATTTTTGACCTCAAGAGTTAGAATTGGTCATTTGTGCTATTATTTCTCTCACTGAAAAACAAATAACATAAACAAGTGTAATAATCTTTTCTTGATAGCTATCAGCCCCTTAAACACAGGGTATTTGACTAAAAAAAAAAAAAAGAAATCGAGAAAATCTGGTCATACTTTAAAAGTCAATGCTGAAAAATCAAGTAGAAATGTTGGTGCGCCGAGAGTCTACCTCTACTTCGATCTACTTCAACAAGATCACCATTGATGAGGAAATCTATGCAGTTAATAACAATAGAACCATTTGTCTCATGAAATCACACTTTAAGGACTTGTAGGCTTCAGTCTCAGCAATTCTTTTGGACATACAGTAGTTTAGAGTCATAAATGGCTTTTTTGTATTTGCTATAAGCAGAAACTATAAACAATATGCCAGAGTGGTTCACCTTCTGAACCTATCAGTCCCCAGACTATTACACTACACAAAACTTCTGGCCCCACAGCTAAGACACACACATTATTCTGGGCCCTACCCCAGCTACACCTGAGTGAGAAGGGTGTGATGTAGCTGGAGCTACTCAACACCTATAATTATGGAGATTATCAGCCAATCATCTGCTTAATCTACAGTGTGTAGGTGGATTATGATGGATGAATAACCAGGAAATTTGCAAGGGGGAACTAACATCCAAGTTGATAAAAAGTGGGTGCAGAGCAGGTAGAGGGGTCTTCAGGTACTGGAAGTTCAATGAGATGCCTCATTACCCATAACAAGTACTGCCCTTCAGGAGGAGGACTTTAAGAATGGAAGTTGCCCAAAGTTCAGGAATCAGCATTAAGTCACCTGTTCTGCTAGTCTGGGTTTGATCTCTCTCAGTAGTGATAATTAGGTCTCTGCCAGGTCCCTGGTCCTTCAGTATCCTATGTGAGGACATTGTTTTTCTGCCTTTCCTGCTTCCAAAATTAAAATCTTGGTCTGAAAGAGGAGCCCTAAAATCCTGCTACCCACTAACTGATACTATTGATTGCAGTTCCCCATCACTTACCCATCTAAAAATCCTGTTTCTAGGTTCTCCATCACTGAGTTCTGTCCACCAGTCAGACCCTATTATATTGAGGCTGCCCCTCTCCCCCTCTAACCTGTCTGCCCACAACTGAAAATCTCAAACCTATTGCCTCTTGTTCTTTGCCCTCCCTCAACCTCTGTATCCAATGCATTGTCAAGCTCTAATTCTGAAATGTCTCCTCCATTCAATCCTACTGCCAACACCTTGGTTTGAAATATCATTATCTCCCTTCTTTTTCACAAAATAGTTGCATCCTTGCCTATGTCAAACTCAACTTACCATCCATAATCTTAGTAGAGTTATTTTTACTAAATAAAAATTAGATCTTGACACATTTTTAGTTAAAAACTATCCAGTTGCTACCCAATGTAAATAAGACAACATCACATGATTTACTATGACTTCTGAGGTCTTTCCATACAGACTTTCAAGTTCCTCTCCCCCTGCTTTTTTCCAAAAATATACATTCTTTAAAACTTAGCTCTGATCCTGAAGCTGAAACTCCAATAGTTTGGCCACCTCATGCGAAGAGATGACTCATTTGAAAAAGGTAGGATGATATGGGAGAACAGCATTGAAACATGGAAATTATCATATGTGAAATCAATTGCCAGCCCAGGTTTGATGCTTGATACAGCGTGCTCAGGGCTGTTTCACTGGGATGACCCAGAGAGAGGGAATCAGGAGGGAGGTGGGAGGGGGGTTCTAGAAGGAGAACACAGGTATACCCATGGCGGATTCATGTCAATGTATGGCAAAATCAACACAATAGTGTGAAGAAAATAAATTTTAAAAAAAAGTGAATGCCAAACGAACATATTGGGTTTAAACTAATAAAACTTGGAGCCTCAAATATTTAATACAGTAATCTGTTACCACAATAGGATTAAAGTGATTAAATTAGTGGCAATATTTGCACAGGAACATGTGTGTATTTTATCTTTATCTCTCTAAATAAAAATGGAGTGGAAATTTCCAAAAAAAAAAAACAGAAAAGACCCTGATGCTGGGAAAGACTGAGGGCAGGAGAAGAAGGGGACAACAGAGGATGAGATGGTTGGATGGCATCACCGGCTCAACGGACATGGGTTTGGGTGGACTCCGGGAGTTGATGATGGACAGGGAGGCCTGGCATGCTGTGTTTCATGGGGTCGCAAAGAGTCAGACACGACTGAGTGACTGAACTGAACTGAAAACTCAGCCCAAGTATCAAATCTTCTTCATCTCTCTAAAAGAGGATAAGCTAAAATGAACAAGAGGGACTACATCAAACTAAGTATCTTCTGCCCAGTAAGGAAACAATTGATAAATTGCAAAGGTAACCTATAGAATGAGAGAAAATAGTTGTAAAACATTTATCTGACAAAGGGTTAATATCAAAAGCAAAGAACTCATACAACTTTATAGCAAAAATAGCAAATAATCCAATTTAAAATTGGCAAAGGGACTAATGGAAATTTTTCTGAAAAAAGACAGGCAAAAATGGCCAATATATACATGAAAAGGTGTTCAACCTCACTAACCCATCAGTGAAATGTAAACCAAAACCACAGTGAGCTATATCACTTCACACTTGTTAGGATGGCTATTTTCAAAAACAAAAGATAGAAAATTGTTGGTGAAGTTGTAGAGAAAAGGGAAACCTTATACACTGCTGGTAGGAATGTAAATTGGTATGGTCACTATAGAAAATAGTACAGTGATTTCTCAAAAAAATGAAAAATAGAGCTAACAGCAATCCCACTTTGGGGTATATATCTAAGAAAAGGAAATCAGAATCTCAGAGATATTTACAGCATTATTCACAACACCAAAATATGGAAACACCCTAAACGTTCTTCAACAGATGAATGGATAAAGAAATTTTTATACATATATAGATATATAATACATATATAAAAATGTACATTCATATACATATATGAATATATATCATGTTGTTCACATGTCTGTTTTTAGATTATGAATTCTTTGAGGATGGCAAGCATAACTTCTTCATTGATGCCGCCATGGTAGGCATGACTGGTGAGTAGTCAGCTGGTAACATGTGTTTGTTGAATGAATGAATGATCGCTGAATGCTGTGACCTGTTCTTCATCTGAACTTCCCTCTGATATCTGGAAAAAAATTCCCTCCAGAATACATTCTAATCTATCTCTGCCTATAATATCCCTACATATAAAAGAATCAGATTAAGAAGGGGAGTGGGAGTTTATACCAAGTGCTAGCCCCTCCTATTCTTCCACATTCTCCTGAAATCACTGGTCTATACTAGTCTCTGTCTGAACAGGTGACACTGATGCAGTCTGGTCATAATAGCTATAACGTCTCTGTCCTAGCTGGCTCCTAGATCCTTCTTTTCCAGTTTCCTAATGCTATACCACTCTGTCACCAAAACTCACTGTTCTTATGGAACATGGAATGGGGACTGGGCAATCCTTTAGTGCTGATACTGGTCATTGCCAACGTGACCGTTCTAAAGATCTTACAATCCCTCTGTTCATAACCACTCAAAAGCTAAGTCATGAAGGCTTTTTCCTTAACCACTATGAGGTAATCAGTTGCTTTTTCTATCATCCTTTCTATTATTTTTTCTCTTCTTGCTTTTGCCCATAATTGTTAGACAAAACTTTCATATAACACAGTACTGCATAGATGCTACTCCCTTCTCAGCCAAGAAAGCCTATGGCCTTCTCTGGAGTTGTACTGGAGAGATTTATTAAACCATTATGCTTTTCAGAAAAATAATATCTTACAGATATAAGTGCTCCTGGGAAATATTTCCCCGCTGTTCCAAAGATCTGGCTTCCCAGGTGGTGTTAGTGGTAAAGTGTTCGTGCCTGCTAATGAAGAAGACATAAGAGACGCAGGTTTGATCCCTGGGTTGGGAAGATCCCCTGGAGAAGGAAATGGCAACCCACTCTAGTATTCTTGCCTGGAAAATTCCATGGACAGAAAAACCTGGTAGGCTATATAGTCCATGGGGTCACAAAAAGTCAGACATGACTGAAGTGACTTGGCACATTCAAAGGATTTGTCTTCAATCATTTCCACTGTGTCTGTCTCATACATATTCAAATTGTGTGTGTACATGTGTTTATGTGTGTGACCTGTATCTTTAGTAACTGGAATCACATGAATTACACATACACACACTTTTGCAGTAGGATTCCTTCAGTTCAATTATTGATTTCCAACTTTTCAATTGGGCATGTAAAAAAACTGAGAGGCAATCCAGACTGGCATAAAATGGCTTGTGTACATCTAGAAAAAAACTCTTTCTCATTCTCATCCCCCTTCTCTCCTTTCTCTCTCTTTTTCTCCCTCTGTCTCAGACACACACACACATATACACACAATTGAAGAAGAACCTGAAGTCATAGAAGACCACTTGACTTTCCTTGTGCTCAGCACTACTTTTCTTCACTATTGTCCTGGTAAATACCAGCTATTAACAGAAGTGTTCCTGCCAGATATTGCTCCACCACCAGATAGCTAAGTAGGAACATCACCTACAATATGCCAAGGAACCCAAGAGAATATTCAACCTGGAAAAATTCCACCCTCAAAACAGCACCTCCCAGGAGATGACTACAACTCCAATAGGAAATCATTTAACCACAAATTCCAACTCCCCTTCACTCCTACAGCCTCAGTCACACATCTCAAAGGACTGCTCCCTTGAATCGTGACAGCTTGACCCACATCAGCAGCCTACAGGCCATATGGCAGCATAATGCCCTTCTAGCCCATTGGATAGGAAAAGGGAGGGACAACCACAAATGAATGATTGCAACTGAAATCCTATAATTTCTGATTTGTCAATAATGCTTCACATTTGGGGAGCTTTCTTCACAACTTAGGCTTCCCAAGTGGCTCAATGGTAAAGAATCTGCCTGCCAATGCAGGAAACATGCAAGATGCAGGTTCAGTCCTGGGTTAGGAAGATCCCCTGGAGGAAGAAATGGAAATATCCCACTCCAGTATTCTTGCCTGGAGAATTCCCTGGACAGAGGAGCCTAGTGGGCTACAGTCCATGGGGTCACAAAGAGTAGGACATGACTCATACTTAGCACTTCACACCTTAACAAATCCTGGTAGCCATGAGATGTAACTGTGGACACCTAAAATGCCTGTGAAACCATTTCATTGTCTGGTTAACACTGAGGTGAAGAGTAAGGTCTCTCTGAGGATAAAGAAGATACCTTATATCTTAGAGTTTACTATTTCATGGTCAGTGATTTTAAAGGCTTAAAAGGAAAATTCTTTGGGATTCTAAAAGTAAAAAGCTAATATGTAAGAGAGATCAGGTGTGTTAGCAGGAAGCAGAATATGGAAACATATTCCGTATATATAGAGTGTAGTCGAAATTCCACTATAAAGTGGAATTGATAGTTCTGTTACCCCTGCAGTAGTAAACCGCACTGATCAGTAGTCAACTGCACTCAAGCCATCTGAGCTGAGCTGAGCTGAATCAAGTCAGGCAAAGCAATTTACCTGAATCATAGAATCACAGCTCTCAGTTTGAAAAAGGGATTTATCACATATCCACCCAAACGTTCCTCTACTCAACAACCCTCAAAAATAACCCTATCACCAGTAATAGATGCAGATGCAAAATGCATTTGGAGTGAAAAATCCGAGTTGGAGGCCTAAGTCCTGAACTGTTGATTTACAAGTCATGTAACATTGGACCTCCTGATGGTCAACCACAGTACCAGGAGCCTAGACTAACTGAATGCCAACAACCCATCCAATTCAACATTCTCTAGGCAGTGATAGGGAACCATCTCCAAACCATCTTATTTTCATGCTTGGACAATTCTGACTATTAAAATGTCCTTTCTTATTCAAAGCCAAAATACGCTTTCCTATGTTTTCTATCCATGTATCTGAGCTTTTATACAATCCAATTATAAGAGCATCCCATATATTTGAAAGCAGATAGTCTATTTCCACCACTTGCACCTCATGCCATTCCCTCTACCACCCGTCTGGTCAATCACCCTACTTACTTGACTCAGAACACATAGGTTGACAACATCCCTGTTGAGAAGTTGGGGTCAGAACTAAATAAAAAGCCATAGAAACAATCTGACAAGTACCAAGTGAAGAACAGCACCACTTATTTTGCTCCAGTTAATGTGCTTCTTTTAATGTAGCCTGAAATAGCATTACATTTGGGGCCACTACATCACACTGCCACTGCCACAATACCCCCTTTCACTCATGGCTTATGCCCTGTCCTTGTATAGTTTAATTTACAACCAAAGTCAGAATTTTACTTACTGTGCTACTAGCATTTCCAGCCTTTGGCCTGCAAGAGCAGAACTAAACCCACCCAGGACCCTGTAGTTCAAATCTTGGCCCATCAGTTGAAAGACGGTGGGATTTGTCTTATACAAAGACCTGTGCTGCTTCCTTCTTTCTCCATACAACCTACTCTGGTCAGCTGTGGTATTAACTCTGCCCTCAGTTTGAAGCTCAGTCCTTAGTTTGTCTCTTTCTGGGCTTCCTTGGTGGCTCAGTGGTAAAGAAATTTGCCTGTCAATGCAGGAGATGCAGGATCAGTCCCTGGTCAAGAAAGATTCCCTTGGAGAAGGAAATGGCAACCTACTGCAGTATCCTCGCCTGGGAAATCCCATGGACTGAGGAGCCTGGTGGGCTATAGTCCATGGGGTCACAAAGAGTTGGATACAACTTAGCAACTAAACAACAAAACAACATTTTTATCAGATTTGAGCTATTGGTGCGACATGATACAATGTCCTTGGAACTTCACTCTGTCCTAAAAATATTTGCCATTTGCACATATTTTCATCCAAGTTATTGATAAGAATATAAAGATCATAACATAGTCAAGAAAACAGCACAGGAGCCAACTACCAGGTCTGCCCTCTATGGATAGGAAACTGAAAGATTTGTGTCCTCTGGTCACTAAAACATCAGAGCCCAGATTGCCCCAGTCTTGCCACTATCCTGATTCCACTTTCCTCAGCTCACTCACACTGCTGCCCCTGCAATGATTTCCATAGTTGAGTTCACCCAGGATGTAGGGCACTTTGAGAGAAACACTCTTTAAAACAAAAATGCAAAAATGGCTTTGTGGGGGGAGGTTCACATACCCAGAGCAATGTGTTACACTGGAAATAATGTGGGAGTTGGCGTCTGAATGACCTGGGATTGAATCTTGGTTCTGTAATCTACTCGCTGGGTAATCTTGGGTGCTGTATTACTATCAGTTTCCTCATCTCAAAATTATAGATAATAATAATGACCTCACAGGATTGTCCTGAGGATTAGGAGGAATGAGTGTAAAACCTTAGCACATTCTTGGCACATAATGAATGATCATGCAATATAGATTTTGACTATTATTATAGCCTGGTAAGAGAGAGTCAAAAAGTCCTTGCACAAAAAGATAATTAAGCCCAAAAGAAAAGAGGAGAAAATGAAGACTTGTGTTCGGTGGATATTAACTAAATGTTCCACAAAGGAAAAGAAAGAATTGGTGGTCTCGTAAGGTTAAAAATGAGGGCACTGAACAAGTATTAAAACTCAGGCATATTTCTACCTCCTTGACAAGATCAACTTCACCCTATCCCCACCCCACCCTGCACTTCTTTTTTGATCATGTCTTAGGAACTATATGGGTCTAAGAACACAAAAATTAAGTCAAGACCCAGTCGACACCAGGGTGAGAAGACACAAAACTGGGAAGCTGAGAGCTGCTGCAGACACCAAAATAAATCATTAAAATATCACCAGTGGTATAAGAGAGAGAAATATAGAGTATGTGAGGGAACAATGATCTATCTGGAGATGTAAGGTGAGGCTTTATAAAGGAGGTAGTGATTCTGGGGAGGCTTAAAGGATGAAAAGAAGCTAAGGTTGAGGGACTCCCCAGTTAAGGTCAGAATGTGGAGAATCTGAATAGTGCTAGACCATTAAAAGGTCATGCAAGGAATGTGGATCAGTCTAGAGTGACTTTCTCATAAAATAAGGTGATCAAAGAAGCTACTAAAAAGATACAGATTCATTCCTACTATGAGGAGGCTTATATGTCAAAAAAAAAAAAATTGGAATTCTCTAGGCAAGCAGCAGCCACCAGAAGGAGTGAAAAGGGTAAAAGATGAATCCAGCAGGCTGTTAGTAGAGGGGTTGGTTATGACACTTTTTACTAATGTCCAACTGAAATATGGTAAGGTCCAGAACTAAAATTGCCATACTAGAGATAGAGGATAGGCCTGTATATTAAGAAAATAATACAAGTCTAGGGAGAAGTGATGACCTGAGCACAAGGGCTAAAGAGAGAGAACAGAAAAAGACTTTATGTGGCTTTAGACACACAGTGAACGGAGGAGTCATTGACCAATACACGGACCTCTGGAGGATGGTATATTTTGGCATAAGGCATGAAAATGAGTTCAATTTTGAACAGTATGGACTGAGGTAACTAGGGGACATCCAAGAAAAAATGTAATCTGACATACAGTCTGGAAATTAAGACAGGCCAAGGATAGGCATCTCCTGTATATTTATGAGATCAACAAGAAAAGCCACAGTTTATCCCATGGGAAGAGTAAGTAGAACATGTCTCTGGTACCCCAATTAACAACCTTGAAAACAAGATTAATGATTCTTACCTAATAAGTTCATGTCAGCTCCTAGTCATCACTGCTTCTAATTCAAGAGCCTACTTTCTTGCTTTTTCGAAAAATCAAAATTAAATACGCCTGTCTTCTCTGTGTTCAGTACACTTTGTAGAAGATCAACATTCATCATGGCAAGTTCTCTCAGGATTCAGAGATGGAATTTATTAATAAAAGGGACCTGTAGGTAGGTGCTTGTAACATTGGCTTAAATATAACCCAAATTTAATTTTTTCAAAAATGTATACTACTCCTCTAGAGACAAGGATAAGGAAGCACACTTATCAGTAGATATTTATCAAGCATCTGTCATTCGGAAGTGGGGGTAATAACAACAACAATAAAACTAGAAGGTGTGGACCCTGCACACAAAGAGCCCTATGCTAACCAAAGGGAATCTTCCATGAAATCTATAGTATGCATGGGAATGATGTAAACCTAAATTGTAACTTGGTAAAACAAGTACAGATGAATATGTGAGCAAGTTTGGAAGTAAACAGGTCTCTGGAGAAATAGAGGTGGAGATATGGGTGGATCTGAGTTTGGTTAGGAATGAATCAGACCATTCGACAGAGGATGGCTGGCTCCTCCCTGGATGGACCTGCTATAAAAAGGCGATGATCCCAGACTTCAGCACCCAGCAAGCTCCTCCAGGCTACAATCTCCTTGCTCTTCTGGTGAAGGAAGGAAGTAAGTAAGAGGGACTAAATCTCACCTTGTCTACTTGTTCTTAAGCAAAGTGGAGATCTCGATGTATGTGTGGTCTGAGGCCAAAAGTTCTGGATGTTTGGGTTTCTTTATTTTTAGTGGCAATGTTACTAAAAGTTCACTTTGATATAGAATAAAAATAAGGGCATAAATTTGCTTTTCACAAGGCTACACTCTTAATATTGCTGGACTATCTATTTATCCAGTCATTGAACAAATACATCTTAACTACCTTCTATTTGCCACATGCTGCCCTTGGCTGATCACGTGGCAGTGAACAATACAAACTTAGTAGGGGGATACATTCAGTAAACAAGAAATGAATGAAAATTCTGAATAGAGATAAGTACAATGAAGAAAATAAGACAGAGGTATAGCAATGTAATAGGAGGACAGTACTTGAGATTGGAGGGTTAGAAAAGGCCTCTCTGGGGAATTATCTTTTGAGCAGAGATCGTATTGACAGAAGAAACTAGTCAAGGTAAATAAGAGGATTCTAAAGCAAGAGTAAACTTGCTTTAAAAGAAAAAAGAAGACAGTGTGCTTAGAGCATGCGTAAAAGAGGAACAGTGGTCTATGGTGAGTCACAGAGCTAGATGGGTATGCCGTATAAAGAGGGGCATAGTAGAGTCTGCACATTATCTGAAGTAGATGAGAAGCCATTGGAGAGTATTAAGCAGGAAGAATAACAAGATCATTCTGAGCGCCTATGTGGCAAATAGGATCATAGGCAATGGTGGGAGCAAGGAGATGGACTGCAATTTCAATCAGAGATGAAGGGGTAATAGAAATAGTGAGAAATCACTCTTTGCTCAGACCCAAATCTAGAAGCTATGCATGTTTCCTTTCTCTCCTTTACACCATACTGCTTCACCACCCTGGCCAGCCAACACTGACTGTTATCTATGCCAATACATCTGTCTTCCTGTCTACAACTTCCATCCTAGTCTAGGCTATCCTTCACTCTCACCTCTATTATATGAAAATACCACAGTGTATTTAGTCGTTTTTTATTGATAGTTATTGGGTTGTTTCCATTTGCAGAGGTATTATAAATAATACAGCTATGAACATTTTTGTACCTGATTTTTGGTTACAAATGCATATAGATCTCTATTGGGAATATTCTTAGGAGTAAATTGCTGATCTTGCATGCTAAGTTGCTTCAGTCATGTCTGACTCTTTGCAACCCTATGGACTGTAGCCTGCCAGGTTCCTCTGTCCATGGATTTCTCCAGGCAAGAATAATGGAGTGGGTTGCCATGCCATTCTGCAGGCATCTTCCCAACCCAGGGATCAAACCCGCATCTTCTGTGGCTCCTGCAATGCAGGTGGATTCTTTACCACTGAGCCACCAGGGAAGTCCAAATTGCCAATCTTAGGTATTAGCAAACAGTTTTTTAAAGTACCTCTGCAAGTTTATGCTCCTTCTAGCAGTGTATGAAAGATCCAGTTTCTCCATGTCCTCACCAATACGTGGAATTAGTATTCTTTTTCATTTTTGTCTTTTCAGATTTTTGCATCTATATTTACAAAAGAAATTGTCCTGAAAAGTTTGTTTCTAGCAATATCTTTGCCAAGTTATAGGTACTTAAGTTACATCAGATTTGTAAAATGTGTCTTTCCCCTTTTTCATTTCTCTGTAATAATCCATGAGATGTTAGTGTTATTTGGGATGGGCTTCCCTGATAGCTCGGTAAAGAATCCACCTGCAATCAGGAGACCCCAGTTCGATTCCTGGTTTGAGAAGATCCGCTGGAGAAGGGATAGTCTACCCACTTCACTATTGGGCTTCCCTTGTGGCTCAGCTGGTAAAGAATCCGCCCACGTTTGAGCCCTGGGTTGGGAAGATCCCTTGCAGAAGAGAAAGGCTACTCACTCCAGTATTCTGACCTGGAGAACTGCATGGACTACAGTCCATGGGGTCCCAAAGAGTCAGATACAACTGAATGACTTTCAGTTAAGTAAAATTCACAAGTTATTTTCATCTAACCTGCAGTTCCCACCTTCCTTCACTGGAAATGTATTTATTTAACATTCAATTTCTTTTAAAAATAGAGAACTTTTTCAAATTAATTTATTTATTCTAATTGGAGGCTAATTACTTTAACAATATTGTACTGGTTTTTGCCATACATTGACATGAATCTGCCATGGGTGTACATGTGTTCCCCATCCCTAACTCCCCTCCCCTAACTCCTCTCTCTAAAAATAGAGAACTATTTAGGTTTTCTATTCTTCTTGCTTCCATTTTGGTGTGAAGAGTTTTTCTGAAAATATATCCATTTCATTTAAATTTGCACATTTTTCACATAAAGTGTTTTTTTTTAATGTTACACACTTACCTTTCTACTGTCTATAAAATCTATAGCAATGTCCCCTTTTACCTTCCTGATATTGACTAATTATGCCTTTACTCTTTTCTTGATTAATCTTTCAGGGTTTCTCATTTTTATTAGAGTTTTGGAAAAATCTTGGCTTTGTTGATTCTTGACATTTGTTTTCTTTCATTAATATCAGTTCTTATTTTTATTGACTTCCCTGGTGGCTCAGATGGTAAAGTGTCTGCCTATAATGCAGGAGCCCTGGGTTCAATCCCTGGGTTGGGAAGATCCTCTGGAGAAGGAAATGGCAACCCACTCCAGTACTCTTGCCTGGAAAATCCCATGGACAGAGGGGCATGGTAGTCTACAGTACACGGGGTCGCAAGGAGTCAGACATGACTGAGCAACTTCACTTCACTTTCCTTATACTATATTTGAGCTGACTTTGAGGGTTTTTCCAAACTTCTTGAGATGTATGCTCAAGTTACTGATTTTCCGGCCTTTTTTCTTCTTTTTAAATAATGCATTTACACTGTACATTTCTCATTAGTCATGGAATTAATATATCCCATAAGTTTTGCAATTTCATATTTTTTTCACTTTCATTTAGCTCAACCTTTTTTCTAATTTACATTGTAATTTATTCTGTACACATTTCTTATTTAGAAGCTATTTATTACTTTCTAAACATTTGGAGATTCTTTTCAATGTCTTTCTATTATTGAATTCTAGCTTCATTTCACTGTGGTAGAAAATTCTGTATGATTTCAATCCTTTAAAAATTGTTGAAATTTGCTTTATAAACCAGCATATAGGAAAATTTAAACGTTTCACGTTCATTTCAAAAGGATGTGTAATTTGGAGTTCTTAGATGTAATGTTCAATATATGTTAGGTGATGCTTTTATTAAAGATTTTGTGGAAGCTTTTATATCCTTACAATTTGTTTGTCTACTTGTTCTATCAGTTGCTAATAGCAGTATGTAACCCACTAAGATTATACATTTGCCTATTTCTCATAGTTTTATCAATTTTGGTTTTATGTATTTTGAGGCTATGTTATTAGGTATATATAAATTTAGGGTTTTTATATCTTCCTGGTGAATTTTTTATTATGAAATATTCTTCTAGTAATTCTTTTTGTTTTAAAGTCTACTATACAGATATTAATATAGCAAAAAATGGCTTTCTTTTAGTTTTTGAACAGTATATATTTCCTCCTTTAACTTTCCACCATTCTTATCATATTTAATGTATGTTTCTTGTAAGCAACATATAGTTGGTTTTTTTTTTTTGCAATCTGACAACCATGATTTTTATTTATTTATTTTTTTTTGAAACCATGATTCTTAAATTTGAGTATTTAGCCCACTTGTTAGTCAGTGGATTTGGATTATTGTTTTAAATCTACCATGTTACTATTTGTTTTCTAGTTTCGCATTTTTTCATTTTTTTCTCTCTTCTTGACTTCTTGGCTTTTAAATATTTTCAGCTAGTTTTCCTCATAAAAAAGAAAGTGTTAGCACTCAGTCATGTCCAACTCTTTGCAACTCCATGGACTGGGGCCCTTCAGGCTCCTCTGTCTGTGGGATTCTCCAGGCAAGAGTACCAGAGTGGGTTGCCATTCCCTTCTCCAGGGGATCTTTCTGACCCAGGAATCAAACATAGGTCCTCCTGGATTGTAGGCAGATTCTTTACCATCTGAGCTATCAGGGAAGCTCAACTAGTTTATTAATTATACATTCTATTACTCTTTTCATGCTCATCCTAAAGATGACAGCATGTATCCTTGACTTATTAGAGTATATCACAAAAAATATTTTAACCACTACCTCCAAAATTCAAGCATTCTATAATACTTGAACTCCACTTGATCATTATGTGGTATTATCTAATATTGTTATACATTTTAATTCTTTCCATCTCATATCCTGAAGATATCATTATTGTTACTATTTTTATGCAATCAATCTCCATTTAGATTTCCCCACACATTTACTCTTTTAATTATTCTTCATTCTTTCCCACTTCCAACTAGGATCACATTTTAACATTTCCTTCACAGCAGAACTGTTTGCTTGAAAATATCCTTACTAACGCTTTTTTTTTCATGAATACTCTCATTGGGTATAGAATTCTAGATTAGAACTTATTTTCCTAAAGAAAGATGATGAGAATATTTTCTGGCTTCTATTCTTTATTTTGAAAATTCATCTGTCAGACTTACTGCTAGATGATCCTCTGAGGGACTATAAAGACAAAAGAAGCTTAGGAGTGAATCTCAAGAAATATCAACATCAGGGGCCAAAAAAGGAGACTAAGAGAAAGTGGGTAGAGAGGCTGAAGGAGAAACAAGAAAATGTCAGGTCTTTTTAAAGGAGAGTGTAGCAAGCGGCATCAAATGATACTGGTAAGTCAAGCAATTTGTGAAATGAAAGAAAATGCATAGGCGAACATGGTAAGGTGAAGGGAATTTTTTAGCTTCATGAAAAGCTTTGGTGAATTTTTGAGAGAGACAGAAAATTTGAATTAAAAAAATAAGAAGTGAAGAATGAAAATATGGGCATTTATTTTGAGTGATTTTGCTATAAAAGAGAAAATATAAATCAAGTGGTGCCTCAAGGACTATGTGGGACAGCAGGAGAGGGTGTTCAATAAGAGACATATCAGCATGAATATATGCTGAAGGGAATTATCCAGTAGAGAAAGATAAATTGATGATGCATGGAACTGGACAACTGAAAAAGTAGTTTGAACAATCAAGAGAGAGTCAGATCCAGTGCCAAAATAAAGGACAGAAGTACAAACAGTTAATCTATCTGTGTAACAGCAGTGAAGGATAAGCTATATGGATACAAATGCAATAGGCTGGATGATCAGACATTGCCAAAATGAGGAAATTATTTTGTCACAGATCCAAAGTTATCGGTAAATAAAATGGAATTCTCTAGGCAAGAATATTGGAGTGGGTAGCCATTCCCTTCTCCATGAGATCTTCCTGACCCAGAGACTGAACCTGGGTCTCCAGCATTGTAGGCAGATTCTTTACTTTCTGAGCCACCAGAGAAGGCCCCCATATCAAGAATATATCCTCAAATAAATGAAAATAATAAGCCATTGGAGCTTCCCCAGTGTGTATAACAAAAAGTAGGTTAAGGAATAGAGGGAGTGGCAAAGGAACATCGAGAGAGATTAAACATAACCTCTAACCAAGGAAAAAAGTAAAGTGAGTATATAAAAGGTAAACAGACAGTGAAATCAAAGAATTATTGAAGTCAGAGTATAAGAGGAAGTCAGTGTGCAATTCTTAAGACTAAGATTTTGGAGATACTGTAATAACAATCAAGTTCAAGGTTGAATACGACCATAAATAACAAAGAATGAAAAAATCTTAAATCTCAGATGTGTTATTTTGTAAGAAGCATGTAATTTCTTTTTAATTCAATGTTTAGAATCTACCTTTGGCTCTGCAATCTTATTCCTACTATATGTACTGCAATTAATGATAAAATTATATGTAATTCTACTCATTTTTCACTTTGCTTACCCTGCTTTTACAGTCTTTCCTGCCCTGAAAATTGATTGTTTTTTATTCCACTTTTTCTTCTAATGCTTAAACAGTTATAAATTCTACTCTCTTAGGGTTTCCAATAAACTTACCAAAATTACATGTGTAATCATGTCAAAGACTGATCAACATCTATTTCTTCTTACCAAACAAGGCAAGATTCATAAACACTTTCGCTGTGACTAATATGGCTATGACTTAAACATTGTTGTTTTCTATACTATTTCAGTTGTATATTTTTATATAATGTTTTTATAAAATAATATAATTGTCATTTTATAATAAACTTTATGTATATAGGATAAATGCTTGTTTAGATTTACTGATAATGCTTGGTAGCTTCTTCACTTCCTCAAAGAGATAAAATGATATTGCTTATATGCCATTCCTTAAGAAGCACAGAAAAAAGTTTTCTCTAATACTGAAAATAAAAATTGTGCTATACAATGAAAAATGCTGAAAACCTCATGAATTATTCAGAAAAAAAAAAACTAGGCTGACACTCATTGAGTGCTGGCCCATTTGGCAAACTGACTTACAGCAAATTATCTCTCAACAAACTAATCATTGTGAAAAGCAGCTTTATAAAACTGATTTTCAGCAAACTTATATGAATAAAATTGCTGTTAGCTGATGTTAGAGTTCTTCCGTAAACTTCGTGTAAGAAACTCCCAGATGAGCATGACATGCTTATGTACATCACACTGAGAATGTAACAATATAATGATCCTGCCATTAGAGTATTCATGGACAGGAAAGGGGCAGTCTTAGAAATTCAATAAAAACGACAGTAATTTTACTTTGCAATTAAAGAATGTTTTTCTCTTATATTTTATATTAAAGCTACCCAATTAGGCAGATAACTAAAATTGAGGAAATTAATTATACTAAGATTACTAATGCAGAAAAAGAAAACTGGACTAAAATTATATTTTATTTTCTTTCACAAAGCTTCAAAAATACATAAAAATGGCTGCTCAGCAAAGAAACACCTTTCCCAACACTGGAACAGAATCAAATACTACAGAAACTCATGGAGTCTACCATGAGCAATCAGGAGATAGCTCCAGACGCTCTGGAACTGGCCGTGGACAAACCTCCACTGGATTTGGAAGCAGAAGACACGGGGATTCCAGTGTTAGTCAGGCCAGTGATAACGAAGGATATTCAGGAGACAC
>ML660783.1:2254046-2304435 GCA_007570785.1 Antilocapra americana
CAGACAGACACGCATAGGCAGAGAGAATCCTTCCATGGAGACTCAGGTCCCAGCAGTTTCCCAGACCAGGTCGGCAACTATGATCAATCAGGAAGCACTTATTAGAGAGAAGCTAAATTTTTTTTTGAAACTATTATTTCAAAGAGTAGTAGAATGTCACCACTTTGAATCGAGTATTTTCATTACTCTTTCTGGAAACTTGTATTTTTTCTCTTTATTTTAGTCTTAGTAGAGTACTTTTTAACCTGGTTTTTCTTTTTCTTTTTTGAAAGGGTTGAATATGATAGTCAGAAACTGGTTTTGGATGAAATCTATATTATAGGTGCTCTAATTTTCAAAGTGTATATTTAGAGTTTAGCATTCAAGTAAGCATTTTTCTCTTGAGATGTTAAATTTCAGAATCTCTCCAGATTGGTTCTTCAATATATTCAATAATATCAAAGGAAATACTATAAAGTCACCTTCCATTTATCACGGCCACTTTATATTATAATGGGTTTTTACACCTGCTTCTGTTATCCTCCTATAGAACTCTGTATTATTCTTCATTCCTTAATCACCTTGGGCATACAGAATCCAGTAAAATGATCTACATGAAAATTGAAAATAAACAATTGATCATAAATCATAATATGTCTCTCCATGATTATTTCTCATATGCCCTAAAAATCTTGTTTCCCCATGGTAAGAATAACAGTTTTTTCCTCTCACTGAAAACTGTGTTTGCAAATGGCAGATGTACATCATACCAAAAATAAATAAATAAGGAATACAAGGACGAAGTAAGTTAATCAAATCCTGCATTTTTCTCCAACATCATCATTGTTCCATGTATTCATCATCAGGATGAATAAAATAAGCTCAGTACTTCTAATTAGACTCAAACAATATTACGTCTATGCTTGCGCTCCATAAGCAACATAAAAGGGGCACTACCCGCAGTGAGTATCCTTCTTCCTTACTTGAGGTGCTGTCCCCAAATACTCCTACAAAGCCACAAAGTTGGCAGCAGCATATATGCATGTCTCATGAACTTGCCACAGACACAGATATGGAATAAATGCTTCTTTCCATTTTTGTTACACATTTGCCACTTTAGTCTCAAAAGCAACTAATTGAGCTCTCACTTGAGGCCCTTCTCTAGAGGAGTCAGTTGTAACTAACATTCTGAATAATTTAGATTATTACAAAGAAAACAGTGCTGACCTAGCCTCACTAAGAGGGAGGTTGATAGAAGGACAGTGATGGGTATTACAACAGAGATAGCCAGATACATATACTCTAGAGCTAAACTCTCATCCTTTTCTTAAGATGCCATAAACAACTGATATTGCTTTCTTTCATATTTCTATCCCATCAAGGATAGAATTACCAAACATTTCTCTTTGATAGCTGACAGAAAATTATCTACCTCAAAAGGTGCAAACAAGATTCGCTGGGAATTCTAGATTTCAGTATTTCTCTATGCTCTCCTTTTCTTGTGGAATTGATCTTTGACATTGTTCCTTAACTCAGTCAACTAACTCCTTCACAAGTGAATCAAAATTCTTCTTACCAAATAACTAAATGTCTGTAAGTTTTTCTTTGACCAGGATAATCTTACAGGTCAGACTCCATCTTCCCTTATCTGCAGGAAAACTCTATCCAAAGCACATCAATCCAAGGGAGAGATAAAATGAGAATCTGAGCCAATTTAGTGATCATGGACTACCTGAACAATAAGGTCAACAGAATTTGATTACTGATCAAATCTAGAGATAAAGAAGAGGAATAAATCTAGGATTATTTAGAGGATTGTTACTTGGGCAACTGAATGAAGAATGAGGTCATTCAGTGAGGTAAGGAGTAAGATTAGAGACAGAAAAACAGTAAGAACAGTTTTGAACATCATGAGCTTGAGAATCCCAGGAGAGACTCTAGTGGAGCTTTCTTATGAGCAAATGGATATAAATATCTCTATTTCAAACAAAAGATCAGACCACAGCCATCCATATATAGATATTTTACTAAACTGGTTTAAAGTTCTGAAGCCAGATGCTGTCCAGGCAGAGTCAGAGCTTTATCATTAATTTGCTGTGTACCTTAGGCAACTTACTCAGGATCTCAATTCTTCATCTAAAGAGTACAAATAGAGACAGTACATACCTACCTTAACATTGTTGTGAAGACTGTGTTGATACCTGAAATGTTGCCTAGAACATAACAAGCATTCAGTAAATGTTTACAGTTATGGATGGAGCTACAGGTATGGTTGAACGAGAGGGTCCAAAGTGAAAACCAAGCTCCACACACAATCACATAACAACTAGGTGGTGGAAATAAGATTTGAAACCGAATTTTGTCTTCCAAGTCCAAGAAGAATTTTGCCTTTTTACTGAAAAGGTGACAAGTTTTATCAAAGTTTCAATAGTTCAACTGCCAAGAATGGTCAAGTAAAATGAAGAATGAAATATGTCCACTGATTTGGTAACCTGACATCTGAGACTTGAAAACAGCTATTTCTATGGAGAGGTGACAATATATAAACTTTGTTGGAAAACTTATGAATGAATGGTTTTGGGAGAGTTGGACATAATAAGGAAGTTCAGAGTAGTGAACTAGCCTCATTACTTCTATGAGAAAGTCAAAAATTAATTTCTAACCAAATCCCTTAGGGTTTTCCTATTTCTAAGTACCCTGGAATACATGGATTCTGGGCTGAGAACTGGAAAAGCAGTCAGCATAATTTTTTTAGAATTAAGCAGAAACAAGATCATGTAGCATCTTGGAAGTCACAGTAAAGACAATGGATTTTTATATGTGGTTAAAAAAATATACAGTACGAAATTTATCATCTCATCAATTTTTAAGTATATAATTCAGTGATAATGTAAAGAGCCAATGATGTAAAGAGCCAAAAATTCTCTTCCGCTTACCAGATCTCTTACGTGTTCCTTTGTTCTGAGATACTTGGTGGGATTAAATATCAAGACGGAATCAGAGCAGGATTAGGAGGAAGAAACCTAAAACAAGCTTCTAGGACTAACTGCTCTTACAGGTCTTAAACTAAAGAACTACAATAAATTCAAGAAATTCTCCTTGGTCACAAAGTTCATTTGGGTGAGAGAGGTGTGGGGTTGAACCTTGGGAAACATGCATTCATCTTATGTGTACCCTTGGGTAGCTATCTCCCTGGAAAAGAGTTCATTAGCTGTCACCTGTGTGAGGAGAATAAATTTTCACATTAAATTCTTTATGAAGAATTCTCAAAAGAAAGGCAATTAGAGTAAGAAAAGAACTATTAATATCTTTGCAGAGAGAAACTGCATGCTCCTTGTTGTTGTCCAGTCACTCAGTCATGTCCGACTCTCTGCAACCCCAGGGACTGCAGCACACCAGGCTTCCCTGTCCTTCACTATCTCCCAGAGTTTGCTCAAACTCCTGTTCACTGAGTTGGTGATGCCATCCAACCATCTCATCCTCTGTCGTCCCCTTCTCCTCTTGCCTTCATCTTTCCCAAAATCAGGGCTTTTTCCAATGAGTCAGTTCTTCGCATCAGGTGGCCAAAGTATTGAAGCTTCAGCTTTAACATCAGTTCTTCCAATGAACATTCAGGATTGATTTCCTTTAGGATTGACTGGTTTGATTTCCTTGCAGTCCAAGGGATTCTCAAGAGTATTCTCCAATACCACAGTTAAAAAGCATCAATTCTTCGATGCTCAGCCTTCTTTATGGTCCAACTCTCATGACTCCTGGAAAGACCATAGCTTTGACTATGAGGATCTTTGTCAGCAAAGTAATGTTTCTGCTTTTTAATACACTGTCTAGGTTTGTCATAGTGTTACAAATTCTTTGTCACTTTTGGCATCAGAGGTAGAGTCTATGTCCACTCCCCTTCAATCTGTCCCATGTCCCGTGACTGATTGGGCCAACAGAGTTAAACTGGAAGTGACCTATGTCATTTTCAGGCCTAGTCTTCAAGGACTGGCAGTTTCTACTCTGGCCCTAAGAGACTGAACATGTAAACAAACAATGGCCAGATCATGCATAAAAACAGAACTCTGATCCACACCTGCAGAAACCAGGCCAGGAAACCAACGCTTTATCTACAATAAACCCTGGGAAACCACAGGAAAATGTGACAGTATTTCATTACTGAGGGAGGTTGATAAAGTAATTTAAATCTTAATGGAGAAACTGATAGAGAAACTACCACAAGCATTGCTTGAAGAATCTATGGCTTCAATGTAAAAATGCATCATTGGAGACACAAGACCACACTTGAAGGATTTCTGAAGCTATCTCAGTGATTACTATGGTTTTACAGAGATTCACAGCTCAGGATACTTATTTATATTATTATTATTATCTCCTACTTCTTGAATATCCTCCCCTAAGCTACCAATAGGTGACAAATTACAAATAATACCCTGGTAACTCTAATCCTCTTTGCTCCAAAAACAAGTCCCTGAGCACCCTATTGTGTCTAGTTCTAGCTGTTGCTTCTTGACCCACATACAAGTTTCTCAGGAGATATGACTCCTGTAAGGTAAGGTGGTCTGGTATTCCTGTCTCTTGAAGAATTTTCCACTGTTTGTTGTGATCCACACAGTGAAAGGCTTTAGCGTAGTCACTGTGGCAGAAGTAAATGTGTTTCTGGAATTCCCTTGCTTTCTCTATGAGCCAATGAATGTTGGCAATTTAATCTCTGGTTCCTCTGACTTTTCTATATTCAGTTTCTACATCCAGAAGTTCATGGTTCATGTACTACTAAAGCCTAGCTTGAAAGATTTTGAGCATTACCTTGCCAGCATTTGAAATAAGCACAACTGTATATTAATTTGAACATTGTTTGGCATTGCCCTTCTTTGGGATTGGAATGAAAACTGACCTCTTCCAGTCCTGTGGCCACGCTGAGTTTTACAAATTTGCTGACATACTGAGTGCAGCACTTTAACTGCATCATCTTCTAGAATTTTAAATGGCTCAGCTGGAATTCCATCACCTTCACTAGCTTTGTTCATAGTTAATGCTTCCCACTTAACTTCACATTCCAGGATATCTGGTTCTAGGTGAGTGACCACACCATCGTGTTTATCTGGATCATGGAGACTTTTTTTGTATAGTTCTTCTGTGTATTCTTGCCACCTCTTCTTAATCTCTTCTACTTCTGTTGGGTCCTTACTGTTTCTGTCCTTTATTTTGCCCATCCTTACATGAAATGTTCCCTTAATATCTCCAATTTTCTTGAAGAGATCTCTAGTCCTTCCCATTCTATTTTTCCCTTCAATTTATTTGTATCGTTCCTTTGAGAAGGCCCTCTTATCTCTCCTTGCTATTCCCTGGAACTCTGCATTCAGTTAGGGATATCTTTCCCTTTCTCCCTTGTCTCTCATTTCTCTTGTTTCCTCAGCTATTTGTAAAGCCTCCTCAGACAACCATTTTGCCTTCTTGCATTTCTTCTCTTTGGGATGGTTTTGGTCACTGCCTCCTGTATAATGTTACAAACCTCCATCCATAGTTCTTCAGGTACTCTGTCTATCAGATCTAATCCCTTGCATCTATTTGTCACTTCCATTGTATAATCACCAGGGCTTCCTTGGTGGCTCAGATGGTAAAGTGTCTTCCCACAATGCCGGAGACCCTGGTTCGATCCATAGGTCAGGAAGATCCCTGGAGAAGGAAATGGCAACCCACTCCAGTACTCTTGCCTGGAAAATTCCATGGACTGAGGAGCCTGGGAGGCTACAGTCCATGGGGTTGCAAAGAGTCAGACACAACTGAGCGACTTCACTTTCTTTCACTTTTCTGTATAATCGTAAAGGATTTCATTTAGGTCATACCTGAGTAGCCTAGTGGCTTTTCTTATTTTCTTTAATTTAAGCCTGAATTTTGCAAAGGAGCTCATGAACTGAGCCACAGTCAGCTTCAGGTCTTGTTTTTGCTGATTATATACAGCTTCTCCATCTTCAGCTGCAAAAATTATAATCAATCTGATTTCAGTATTGGCCACCTGGTGATGTTCATATGTAGAGTTGTCTCTTGTGTTGTTGGAAATGGACATTTGTTTTGACCAGTGTGTTCTCTCACCAAAACTGTTAGCCTTTGCCCTGCTTCAATTTGTATTACAAGGCCAAATTTGCCTATTACTCCAGGTATCTCTTGACTTCCTACTTTTGCGTTCCAATCCCGTATGATGAAGAGGACATCTTTTTTGTTGTTAGTTCTGGAAGGTTTGGTAGGTCTTGTAGGTCTTCATAGAACCAGTCAACTGCAGCTTCAGCATTAGACACTGAGGCACAGTCTTGGATTACTGTGATGTTGAATGGTTTGCCTTGGAAATGAACCAAGACCATTCAGCTGTTTTTGAGGTTGCACCCAACTACTACATTTCAGACTCTTGTTGATTGTGAGGGCTACTCCATTTCTTCTAAGTGATTCTTGGCCTACAGTAGTTGCCTATTATCATGAGATTCTGTACAGAGAGGAAACTGAGGAGAGAAATGTACCTTTTCTGAGTCACTCAGTACTCTCTTTGTAGGGCCTTGCTGTACAGCTATAAGACAAGGGAGGCCAGAGGGTCTGCAGAGACTCTACTATCTATTGATAGACTCTACTGTCTTCAGGGAGCTTTATCTAAATAACATACAACTCTAACTGTGGACCAGATGGGTCAAACTGCCTCCTGTACTGTTGAATCTAAAGATGCAGGAAACTCCTATGTCCTCCTACAACCTTTGGGATATATGAAAATTTAGACAAGTCTTCAGTGAAATAGAAGCTGATCTCAGGAGACCAATCCTGTGATTCCCTATTATCTAGACAAATGGTGGCAAAATTCTAATTCAATAATTCATCTGATTATAATTCAATGACTCCATTTATTCAGGTAACATTTACTGAGTTCTACTATCAAACAGGTACTCTATATATGCTAGAGATACAAAGAAGAATCAGCTCTTAAGATACAAAAAGTCAATAAACTACAACGATTACTTATCACATGAGACAATTTCATAAAATGCCAACTATAATTTAGTATATTACATACTAGACATAGAACAATGTGCTAAGTGTGCAAAGGACACAATGTGAACAATGTGCTAGGGAAGGAAACCCTTCATGGATGAATATATTCATTTGTTCATAAGTGCCTACTCTGAGCCAGGCTCTGTTCCAGGTTCTAAGTTTACTGCAGATGGCAAGACAGACAAAATAATTAATTAATTTATGTATTTGGCTGTGTCAGGTCTTAGTTGCAGTATGCAGGTTCTCTAGTTGTGATGCATCAGTTTAGCTGCCCCTGGCATGTGGGCTCTTAGTTCCCTGACTAGGGATCAAACCTGTGTCCCCTGTATTGCAAGGTGGCTCCTTAACCACTGGACCACCAGGAAAGTCCCAGGAGCTTATACATTCTATAGCAGGAAGAGAGACACCACACAACTTTTAAATAATGTATCAACCTGCCTGACTTCAGGCTATACTACAAAGCTACAGTCATCAAGACAGCATGGTGCTGACACAAAGACAGAAAATATAGATCAATGGAACAAAATAGAAAGCCCAGAGATAAATCCACACACCTATGGACACCTTATCTTTGATAGAAGAGGCAAGAATATACAATAGAAAAAAGACAATCTCTTTAACAAATGGTGCTGGGAAAACTGGACAGCCACTTGTAAAAGAATGAAACTAGAACACTTTCTAACACCATACACAAAAATAAACTCAAAATGGATCAAACATCTAAACATAAGACCAGAAACTATAAAACTAGAGGAAAACATAGGCAAAACACTCTCCAACATATATTACAGCAGGATCCTCTATGACCCACCTCCCAGAGTAATGGAAACAGAAGCAAAAATAAACAAATGGGACCTAATTAAACTTAAAAGCTTTTGCACAACAAAGGAAACTATAAGCAAGGTGAAAAGACAGCCTTCAGAATGGGAGAAAATAACAGCAAATGAAGTGAGTGACAAAGAATTAATCTCAAAAATATACAAGCAACTCCTGCAGCTCAATTCCAGAAAAATTAACGACCCAATCAAAATATGGGCCAAAGAATTAAACAGACATTTCTCCAAAGAAGACATACAGATGGCTAACAAACACATGAAAAGATGCTCAACATCACTCATTTTCAGAGAAATACAAATCAAAACCACAGTGAGGTACCACTTCATGCCAGTCGGAATGGCTGCCATCCAAAAGTCTACAAACAATAAATGCTGGAGAGGATGTGGAGAAAAGGGAACCCTCTTACACTGTTGGTGGGAATGCAAACTAGTACAGCCACTATGGATAACAGTGTGGCGATTCCTTAAAAACTGGAAATAGAACTGCCATATGACCCAGCAATCCCACTGCTGGGCATACACACCAAGGAAACCAGAAATTAAAAAGACACATGTACCCCAATGTTCATCGCAGCACTGTTTATAATAGCCAGGACATGGAAGCAACCTAGATGTCCATCAGCAGATGAATGGATAAGAAAGCTGTGGTACATATACACAATGGAATATTACTCAGCCATTTAAAAGAATACATTTGAATCAATTCTAATGAGGTAGATGAAACTGGAGCCTATTATACAGAGTGAAGTAAGCCAGAAAGAAAAACACCAATACAGTATACTAATGCATATATATGGAATTTAGAAAGATGGTAACGATAACACTATATGCAAGACAGGAAAAGAGGCACAGAGGTACAGAACAGTCTTTTGGACTCTGTGGGAGAAGGCGAGGGTGAGATTATTTGAGAGAATAGCATTGAAACATGTATATTACCATATGTGAAACAGATCGCCATTCCAGGTTCGATGCATAAGGAAGGGTGCTCAGGGCTGGTGCACTGGGATGACCCAGAGGGATGGGATGGGGAGGGAGGGTGGAGGGGGGTTCAGGATAGGGAACACATGTACACCCACAGCTGATTTATGTCAATGTATGGCAAAACCCCTACAATATTGTAAAGTAATTAGCCTCCAATTAAAATAAATTTTAAAAAATAATAAAATTTTTTCTAAAAATGAATAAATAATGTAAAGAAAGTAAACATGTAAGAGTATCTAGGCAGGAAGGAGAGTTACTCTAAGGAGGCATCAACTGAGCAGAGACCAGAATTACAAACAGAATTCAGCTATGCATAAAACAAAGAATCAGTAACCATGTTAGAAAACAAGGTCTTTGGGAAGGTACAGGCTGAACAGACACAATATCCCAAGCTGAAAATCTCAGTATGTCTTCAGCCTGATGAAAAAAAAAAAAAAAAAGGAGGGAATAGAGGTACAAAATGAGGTCAGAAAAGCAAACGGGGATCCATTCACAAAGAGTAGTTGTAAGTTATCTACTATTCTAAATATTATGGAAAGCCCTTGGAAAGCTGTAAGTAGCACAGCTACTTACACCCCGATTTACTTCTTTTTTTTTTAACTTTAAGCTGACTGCTGTATAGAGTAGATTGTAGGATGAAGCAAGAAGAAAGAGGGAGACTAACTGCAATAATATAGATGAGATTCTGGTCACATTGACTAGGTTGGTAGACGTGAAAATGGAAAAAAGATGAATGGAAGATATTTTGAAGGGGAAGTCAATATGACTTGTTAATGGATTATATACTGAAGATGAGGAAATGGGGAATGAAGAATGATTTTCAACAATACAGTCTGACCAAGTTGATAGATGATGGTGCCTTTTATGGTTCCATTTATATTGGTCATGTTAGGTTTGAATACCTACACACATCCTGAAATACAAAAAGGCAGCTGAATAACATCCATGTGCCACTGTTCATTTTTATTGCATGATATGTCAGCATTTAGTGCAAAACCTTCCTCCTTAATCCTCTTCACTCCCACAATACCATATTCTCATGGAGTCCTCTGCCCTCAGTGGCCATAACTTCTGGTCTGCTTAGCTGGCTCTGCTTGATCTAAGACTGAACAATTCTACCCTTTCTTTTGTTCCATATACCTCTACACATCTCCTAGGTACTCACAACCCAGTCCTGTGTCATGCCATCGGTGTCAGAGGGTACAGCTAGATTCAGCCCAGTGACATGAGGAAAACAAAACTCTAACCATGGCCAAAGAAGGGACAACTTTAGACAGTCAAGATCTCAACAGGCTGAAATAACTAGTTCTGGATTAGCTGGTTCTATGCAAGAAAATCTGGGTCAGCGATAAGAGGACATGTATCCAATTATGGACAATCAGGAAAGTTCCAGACATTCAGGATCATCTCATAGCCAATCATTACCTACAGACTCTGGAGTCAGTACAAGTAGACAATGGTGCCCAGGTATACCCAACCTAGTTATAGTGAAAGACAATCAGAAAACTCAGATACAGTCAGCATTAAGCCATGAATAATCTGGATAGAGCCATAAACAATCAAAATCTGGCAAATTAAGAAACAAGACTCTAACCACAGACAATCACAAGTTAGTGCACGATCCTCAAGACAAACATTTGCCCATGGACAGTCTGGATCTACATAAGGTGAATCTGGGCCCAGTATAAGAAGACATGGATTCAGCCACAGTCAGTTTAAGAGAGAGCTCTGGACACTTCTCACAGACAGTCCTCGACCTCTGCAATCGAGATTCAGTACAAGCAAACAGTAGAGATCTAATTTTACTCAGTCCAGTGATAATGAAGGACAATAATGAGACTGGATAGACTATTCCCAAAGCCCACCTGAATATAGGCAGGGACAGTCTGGATCCAGCATGAGAAAAAGATGGCTCTAGCCATGGACAGTTAAAAGATAGGTCAGGAACTCATCAAGTATGGGTATCCACTCAACCACTCAAACTTTGTTCAACATATGGGAAAGACATGGATCCGCTTGCGGACAATCAACAGGCAGCACCAGAACTCCTGCATTGCAGGTGGATTCTTTACCAGCTGAGCTGCAAGGGAAGCCAGGAACTAAGGGACATAGGCTATAAATGGCCATGTCAGTAAGAGAATCACACAGCAAGTTAAGGAGATGGAAACACACTAGTGAAAGACATTGACAGAATAAGAGGATATAAATAAGAATGAGCTCTGGAGTCCAACTAACTAGGGCATTTGTGAGAACTTGAAGGAAAAAAAGAGAGAACACTGAGACAAAGAAGCAACTGAATAGGAAGGTCAGTGCTTAAGCAGTTATTTCAGGGCCTGAGTCTGGAGCTGAAAGGAAGATCATGGTACCTGGCCCATCTCCCAAATAAACCATGATAAACTATAAAGTTATACCAGATCCATTTTTATTATTTTGAGATAGAAAAAATGACCCTTACACCTGAAGAGGATATGAGGAGAAAGGCTTCTTGTCCAGTTTTATATTACAGCTGACTTCTTTTGACTCCATTTATATTTTTCCAGTAGTCATGTATGGCTGTGAGAGTTGGACTATAAAGAAAGCTGAGCACCAAAGAATTGATGCTTTTGAACTGTGGTGTTGGAGAAGACTCTTGAGAGTCCCTGGGACTGCAAGGAGATCCAACCAGTCCATCCTAAAGAAGATCAGTCCTGGGTGTTCATTGGAAGGACTGACGTTAAAGTTGAAACTGCAATACTTTGCCACCTGATGCAAAGAGCTGACTCATTTGAAAAGACCCTGATGCTGGGAAAGATTGAGGGCAGGAGGAGAAGGGGACAACAGAGGATGAGATAGTTGGATGGCATCACCGGCTCAGTGAACATGAGTTTGGGTAAACTCTGGGAGTTGGTGATGGATAGGGAGGCCTGGCGTGCTGTGGTTCATGGGCTCACAAAGAGTCAGACATGATAGAGCAACTGAACTGAACTGAACTGAATACCCCAATCATGACCAGCAACACTCTCTGCTGGTTCTGTCCCTGTTTTTACAGTTTCCTCATTCATAGATTCTAAACTGCAAAGAGCTCTCAGAAACTTCATGAGGAGATGGGGAAAAAGGAGAGGAAAGGACAAGCAGAGAGACTTTCCCAGCTGATGGCGAGAACAGTGTACCTTGCAGACAGGAGTGAGTATGTGAACAGGGGTGGGAAAAAACTCACTGTTTATCCTCACCAGTCTTATTTGTTTCTTGGTTAGTTTTTTTTAAGTCAAAATTAGATTCCTCATGAACTGTCCCCCAAACCCTTCCTTACCCAAGACAGGAAGAGTTCCCCATTCCCTAATTATTCTTAGAAAGAAACAGATCTGAATCTTCCTTCTCCACTTTAATAACTGAGTGACTAAAAACAAGTTTCATATTTTCTCTTATTGTGAAGATTAACTGAATGATATACATCAGGGCACAGAACACTGTGCTTGGCATAAAGGGGAACATAATTTCCTTTCTTCTACCAACATATAAGGTACTGAAAAACCTAGAACGTGTCACATATCTTAAGAAATCCCTTCTCTTGAACCCTGTCACTTCCAAGGGGAAAACCAGCAACCAAATCAATGGCAGATTGGGGAGGGGGATTTCATGCCCACCTTGTTAATGTGGAGAACTTACTCTGATAAAATCATGAATCTTGGTTTTCAAAAGGACTTCTGTGACAATCTACTACAATTCTCACATTAGTAATTCTCAAAAAGTAGACAAGAATCCAAAAGGTACACTCAACATACCTGTTTTTTCATGACACAAACTGAGAAAGAAAGCTCAGCAAACACTAGTTGTTGATTTTGGAGGAAAATCAGAAAATAAAGCACTGAAAGGATTAAAACTGCTTACATAATACATGAAAGTTCTTTTAATACCTCTTGACAAAAAATTCAACTACTATGCAAAGACTTCATTGAATTTTCAGCCAACTTCCCAAAGAGCTCACGTATTTTCAGCTAACACAAACATTAAAAGTTTCTTCCTTTAACCAAGTCAAACTTTACCTCCCTTTCATGGTCACTTGTTCCCTTTCCTGTAACCTCACATATACCAGCTTTCAGGACACACATGCATTTCTCTCCCAAAAGTTACTGGTCGGATGTCCCACACATCCCAGCCCTTCTCTTCCCTCTAGATTCTCCTCACCTATGGCTCTTCCTGACAAGCAAATAAAGAGGGCCAGCAGATGGCAAACTACAGTCCATAAGCCCTATCTAGGGCATCATTAGTTTTTATATGATCTATAAGCTAAAAATGTTTTCCACATTTTCAGCTGAAAAAAACTTGCGACATGAAATTATGAAATTTAAGGGTCAGGTCAGCAATCCCACTGCTGGGCATACACATCAAGGGAACCAGAATCGAAAGAGACACATGTACCCCAATGTTCATCGCCGCATTGTTTACAATAGCCAGGACATGGAAGCAACCTAGATGCCCATCAACTGACGAATGGATAAGAAAGCTGTGGTACATATAAACAATGGAATACTACTCAGCATTAAAAAAAAATTCATTTGCATCAGTTCTACTCAGGTGGACAGAACTGGAGCCTATTATTCAGAGTGAAGTAAGCCAGAAGGAAAAACAACAATACAGGTCACTAACGCATATATATGGAATTTAGAAAGATGGTAACAAGAACCCTGCATGCAAGACAGCAAAAGAAATGAAGATGTATAGAACAGTCTCGTGGACTCTGTGGAAGAGGGCAAGGGTGGGATGATATGGGAGAATGGCATTGAAACATGTTAATTATCATATGTGAAATCAATCGCCAGCCCAGGTTTGATGCTCAGGGCTGGTGCACCGGGATGACCCAGGGGGAGGGAATCGGAGGAAGGAGGGAGGGGGAGCATATGTATACCCATGGTGGATTCATGTCAATGTATGGCAAAACCAACACAATAAAGAAAATTTTAAAAAATTAAAAAATTAAGGGTCAGGTCAGTCAATAAGTTATATTGAAACACAGCAGTGCTCATCTGTTTATACAGTCCTTTAATGCTGTAAGAGCAGAGGTGAGTAGCCCATCTGGACTATAAGCCTATAATATTTAATACCTGATTCTTTACAGAAAAGCTTGCCAACCCCTCCTGCAGGAGAGCACTGGCCCCAAACACACGTTTCACCCACAATGCTTTCTTCCCTCTGTGGTGACAGCCAGCTCCTGCAGGAAATTAGCCCTCAACAAATTCCACCTCCTCTGCAATTCCACAGTCTCAGTCACACCTCTGATGAAGGGTGACAACCTGGCCCAAATCAGGCATCCAGAGGAAACATGGCCACAGAATGGATACCGACTCTGCAGCCCTCTGAGTAACACTTGTAACAAAGCATGCAGCCTAATAATGGTTGAATTTGGAATCATATAATTTATCATTTCCCAATAGTTGCTACCACTCCTTCCCAATCCCTGATGATCATATTGTGTAAGTTGTAAGCCTATGTGACTTCACCCAGCTTCAGTGAGACTTGTGCTATACATTTCCAACAGATGGTGTATAGAGCAAGGTCCTCAAGGACGACCCCTAATATATGATTCAGTTTATATCCATGTGAAATCATGTCCTCTGAGGTAAAAACAGGAAGATAAAGGACAGATCCTAATCCTGTGAAAAAATAGAAGTGGTCAATGCAGATCACTGCAGTCATGATCCTTATTCTTCTTTCACTTCAATTTGGCAAACACTTGGGGGACCTTAATGTGCCAACCAATGTGCTGTGTCTATAAGTAACATAGGCATTATAGGAGTGAAAGTGTTAGTCGCTCAGTCGTGTCTGACTCTGTGTAACTCCATGAACTGTAGCCTGCCAGGCTCCTCTGTCCATGGAATTCTCCAGGCAAGAGTACTGGAATGGGTAGCCATTCCCTTCCCCAGGGTATCTTCCTGACTCAGGGATCAAACCCAGGTCTCCTACATTGCAGGCAGATTCTTTACCATCTGAGCCACCTGGGAAGCCCAGGGATTATATAAAGCCTGCTCTCTATGAGCCTAAGGAGCTCATAGTCTGGAAGTAACATAGGCACAAGGACAAATATATATGTGTGTGTATGAAAGAAACCACAGGTTCGATCCCTGAGTGGGGAAGAAAGATCCCCTGGAGGAGGGCATGGCAACCCACTCGAGTATTCTTGCCTGGGGAATCCCATGGACAGAGGAGCGCGTCCGGCTACAGTTCATGCTGTCACAAAGAATGGAACATGACTGAAGCAACTTGGCATGCATGAAAGGAAATGCACCAAATAATCAATAGCAGCTATCTCTGGGTATTAGGATTACAGGTAATATTTTCATTTTCTTTGCTTGCCTATATTCTCTAAATTTTATATTAAATATTAATTACCTAGTAACACAATTTTAAGAGAGTATCATATAGTGTGATTGATCTTACAATAAAATAATTGGGACACAATTATACTCTCTCAAGCATCTCAAGTAAGATTACCTACAGGATATCAAAGATAGGTTTGAAAAATGAATAGCCAGGCAGATAGTGAGGGGAATATATACACACACACACACATATATATATATGAAATAGTTTGGTATATTCAGGAAGGTTTATGAAATTAATTACTGGTAGAATACAAAGGGGAATAGGGAATGAGGAGATGTGGCTGTTGACAGGCCACAACTCGGATCTTGAGGAACCCTGGATACCATTCTAAAAAGCAAGGATTTCTTCCCAAGGTTACATGCTGGTTGAGTGAAAGCTGCATTTATGAGTGCCCACTAAGATTTCACAAACAAACTTAGGTAAAGAGACAAGAGGGCCTCTGCAGACATTATCCATTCCAGGAGGTAACAATATCATGGGTGACACCTTGACTAGAATTTTGTATATGAAAATTAAGTTTAAAAGAGATAGTTTGACTAGATGATCTTCAGGGTTCTTTCTAAAGATCAGATTCCATGATTCACTGACATTTGGTCCCTGATGTCCACTCAACTTCAATTTAAAGCCCACAAAATTCATTATCAATGCATTATGCTTTACCCTTTATTGAATAGCAAAGAAGTCTCTGGAAAGAGACTCTGGAAAGTGGGGTTGAGACTAACCCAGATTTGGGAACTGCTAACACAATCTCAGGTGGACAAGCAAGGAAGTGAGAAGGTAAACACCTAGAAGGTAGAGATGGAGGTGGAGTTGGGCTTGCCTGGGAATGAATTAAGACATCTCAGAGAAAGCAGCTCCTCCCTAAGATGGACTATTATTCCTTCTCCAAAAAGGCCACTATCCCCAACTAGCAGCACCCTGTAAGCTGCTTCAGTCTCCATCCTACTTATTCCTCTGGTGAACCATGTAAGTGAGCGGGAGTATAAATACTCCCAAAGGCTCTCAATTATGAGAATGCTCTAAGGCAAACAGGCTCTGGGTACCAGGCTCCTTTTTAATATACATACTCTGGGAATTCAAGTCAGTGTTCTACTCAGAGTCAACATGGATCTTGCTTGGATCAATGTTCTAGTTCTGAACAATACGGGTCTGGTTTGTGTCACTCATCTTGCTCTGAATAAGGTGGTTCGAGATCTGGTCAGTGTTCAAGCTGTGAACAACTTGAATTACAAAGGAGATGCAGGTCAAGCTCAAGTGGAACTCATGATGGGCATAGTAAACCCCAAATAGACTCAAACCCCAGTGGCGCTAGTGATAAAGAACATGCCTGCCAATGCAGGAATCCTAAAAGATGTGGGTGTGAGCCCTGGGTCAGGAGGATGCCCTGGAGGAGGGCAGACATGGCAACCCACTCCAACATTCTTGCCTGGAGAATCCCATGGACAGAGGAGCCTAGTGGGCTATAGACCATGGTGGGTTCGCAAAGAGTCGGACTCAACGGAAGTGACTCAGCATGCACACATGTAACTGCTTCAAATAAAAATACACTTACTTTTTACCCAGATCTCTGCTTGGCTCACTTCATTTCTTTTGACTCTGATCAAATCTCACCTCCCTAATGTGCCCTATCCTAGACACTTTATTCAATACTGTAACCAGTCTATTTCAACAACCTCACCCCCACACACTCTGATTTACACTTTTCCATAACATTTCTAACATACTGTATCATTTACCTATTACCTTTATTGCTGCCTGCTAGAATGTAAGTTCCATGACAGCAAGGCTCTTCCTCTGTTTCAGTTCATTGATATATATCAAGTCTATGAATAGCATCTGGAAAAGAATAAGCATTCAATAAATATTTGAAGAATGAATCAAATAAAGGCCAAAATTTGATGAAAGGGAAAAATTACCATAAGAAATCTCCTGCCCACACCCTCAAACATCCCTAAATTAAACCCCAAAACGGCAAACGCAACCGCGGTGCACTAGGGCCATCTGCTGGCAATCCAACTTAGTAGCTACCTCAGCAATTAACCTGACGAATTTCCAGTGGGGAATGGAGTTGCAGGGTACTTCTCCTTTGAGCAAGTGAGGACACCCAGGCTACCCATAGAAAAAGAAGAAAGCTAGACTGCAAATCAGCAGCTTCCAAAAGTTTCTGGAATGGTGGTGAAAGTCACTTAGTCATGTCCAGCTTTCTGTGACCCCATGGGCTGCAGCCCGCCAGGCCACTCTGTCCATTGAATTCTCCAGGCAAGAATACTGGAGTGGGTTGCTGCTGGGAGCCGTCAGGATGCCCCCTTGCTCGGAGGACAAGGTCACGAGACTAAGAAAGAAATTGCAAGGCTGACTTTCTTTATGGGGCATTCTGGACTAGGCCCCCCTGGTATTTTTCTTGGGAGTTCTGTCCATGCTTGGAACATTGGCTCATCTCAGTAGGTCAGTCCCAGTTGGAAAGAATTCGTCCTGAGATAATCCCCCTAGACCTTATCGGCCAGAGGATCTGGGAAGGTGGATCACCTTCCCCGGGGGCTAAGGAGGAATGAAACGACTACACCTCCTACTAGTTACTGGGAAGTTTACCAAGAGTTCTCTGGGAGTCATGGCAAGGCCACCACCAGAAGGGCTCGTACTTGGGTCACCTTTCCACCTCCCACTCCCCCGACCACTCCACGGAGGAGGCTCCCTTCCTTGAAGAAACCAGGCTGGAATGGGACTTAGGAATGCTCATAACTGTGGCCAGCATAGTTGGAGATATTGATTGCTTTAGGATAATGTAGACATAGGAATTCATTATAGTAGTTATAAGGTTAATAGGGTTTTATTGCTAAAGCAATGCTGCTTGACTGTCTCTTAGTCCTCTTTCCTCTTTCCAAACTGTCTTTGTCCTCTTTCCTCTTTCCTCATTAGAACTGGAGTAGGTTACTAGAATAAAACAGTTTCAAGCTTTAGCCCTTCCCTCTAGCTTCTACACAGTTGCACCTGATAAGAGAAATGTAACCTTTCTACTTAGATTGATGTACTTATCATGAGTGAATGAAGTATACTGAAGACATTCAAATGGTAAACATACTATTGTTCAATCTAATTACATAGAAATCTGACTTCTGTAAGGGGAATGTTTCATGATAGATTGGGGAATGAGCTCAATGATAAGGTTGCTATGGAAGGTAAAAAACAAAAAATTGTATAGAATGATAGGTGATGTAATGATGTAATGGGGATATCTTTTGGCTATAAAACTGTAAACCAACAATAAACGGGAGAGACTGCTCCATCACCACACATCGACTCAGCTCAGTTCTTCCGCTGACGCCACTCATCCCTCAAGACCCCCGGACCCGCCGAGGCTGGACCCCGGCAGGTTGCCATTCCCTTCTCAGGACTATATGTCCCAGTGTTTCCTAATCGGTACCACATACTGAGTTCTTCAGCGTCAGGTACTGTTTAAAGAACTCTCATCTATTAATTTGTTTTATCTGTACATCAATCTGTTGACACACATACCATGACTACCATTTTATAGATGAAGAAAGTTTCCTTTTAAAATAAATGGTTTCACTTAAGTAGTGAAACTATTCAAGTTAAAATCCTGATAAGAGACATCAAGGCGCGGTGTGTTCACAGCACCTGCGGAGTCCTCGGGCATCCGTCTGTGACAGGTGGGACAGACCAACCTCCCCTCCCCTCCAGCCAGGCAGGCACGACCTCGGTCCTGGGCTCCGGATCCCATCCTGGCCACCTCAGAAGAAGGCGGACGTCCCCCAGGAGGCCATGTGACCCTAGGATGCTCCCCGCAGCCTCACTTGGCCGAGGCAGCCAGACCCTGACCCTCTCTCGGGAAGTAGCCTTCTCTGCCTTCCCCGGGCCGGACACGGCCTCGCGCACCAGCGCCTCTGGGGGAGACCCCTGGGCAGGGCCTCTGGCGCTTCCCAAACACACCCTCAGGGCACGAGGCAGCTGGGCTGCCGGACCACCCCCGCTCGCTCCCACCTCCTCGGCGAAGAGGCCGCTGCTTCTAGGATCCTCCGCCTTGGGGAGGGCGCCGCGCCAGAGTCCCGGCCTTACCTTCCCTACGAACCCCAGCAGCCCCTTCAGGACAGCGAGCGGCCTCGGCACCCCGGGGCTCAGCTCTGGGCTCTCGCGGCGCCCGGGTCTGGGGGCACCGCGGCAGCCCTGCAGGGCAAGGGGCACGGCACCCCCCGGTAGGATAAGGCCCGGGGCTTCTGGGACGGCGGGCAAGTCCGCCCCTAGCGGTCAGGCGGCGCGTCAGGCTCGTTCCTTAACTGCCGCTCTGTTGACCACTGTTTCCGAAAGCAGGACGCAAGATGATTTTAGGGGCCACGCAAGCTTTTTTGAAATGCTCGAATTATTTACTCACGAGTGTTTTAAAAAGAAATTACTAGTATAATAACCCCCTTTCTCGAATATTATTTTGCTCTGAGGCTAACTTTTTTAAGTGAGAGATTAACCTTGGTTTAAAGGAAATAATTGAATCAATACTGCATGGATGTTTCATTAAAGGGCTTCCCTGATAGCTCAGTTGGTAAAGAATTCGCCTGCAATGCAGGAGAAACCGGTTCGATTCCTGGGTCAGAAGCATCCAGGAGAGAAGATAGACTATCCACTCCAGGATTCTTGGGTTTCCCTGATGGCTCAGCTGGTAAAGAATCCACCCGCCATGCGGGAGATCTGGGTTCAATCCCTGGGTTGGCAAGATCTCCTGCAGAAGGGAAAGGCTACCCACTCCAGTATTCTAGCCTAGAGAATTCCACAGACTGTATAGTCCATGAGGTCGCAAAGACTCGGACTCCACTGAGCGACTTTCACTTTAAACATTTAAATCAGTGCACTTTGAATAAAGCAGGTTGCTATGCATAACATCAGTAGATCTTATCCAATCAACTGAAGGTATAAATAGAATAAAAACACCCACCAACCTGAGTCAAAGAGCCAACTCATTGGAAAAGACCCTGATGCTGGGGAAGACTGAGGGCAGAAGGAGAAGGGGGTAACAGAGGATGAGATGGTTGGATGGCATCACCGACTCAATGGACATGAATTTAAGAAACTCTGGGAGATAGTGAAGTACAGGGAAGCCTGGCATGCTGCAGTTTGTATGGTCCCAAAGACTCAGCCATGACTTAATGACTGAACAACAACGATGACCTGAGCAAGAGGGAATTCTCCAGTGGAATGCCTTCAGACTTCATCTGCACCATGGGATCTCCTGGGTCTCCAAGCTGAAGATGCTGGACTTGCTTGCCTCCATAGTTGCGTGAGCCAATATCTTATAATAAAACTTTTCCCACATATATACAAATCCTATTGGCTCTGTTTCACTGAAGAATCCTAATAGAGTTCAGTTCAGTTCAGTAGTCCAGTCAGGTCCAACTCTTTACCACCCCATGGACAGCCGCACGTCAGAATTCCCTGTCCATCACCAAGTCTGTCACTGTTTTCATTGTTTCTCCATCTTTTTGCCATGAAGTGATGGGACCAGATGCCATAATCTTAGTTTTTTGAATGTTGAGTTTTAAGTCAGCTTTTTCACTCTCCTCTTTCATTTTCATCAAGAGGCTCTTTAGTTCTTCACTTTCTGCCATAAGGGTGGTGTCACCTGCCTATCTGAGGTTATTGATATTTCTCCCAGCAATCTGATTCCAGCTTGTGCTTCATCCAGCCTGGCATTTCACATGATGTACTCTGCATATAAGTTAAATAAGCAGGGTGACAATATACAGCCTTGACAGACTCTTTTCCCAATTTGGAAACTAATAGAGTGAGTCCTCTCAAATAGTCTTTCCAGCTTCCACCTAGGTGGAACTGTGAGGAGGAGAGCAGGGGAAGTAAAGTCTGACTCCAGTGTTTGCTGCTCTGAAGTGCTGAGGGGGTCGCTCTCTTCTCTGTTCACAGGCACACTCACCCTAGCTTCATGGCGTCTGTCCTCCTCCCCTTCCCACCAGGGCCCTTGCACACCAGGTCTTAGAGCACGCCCACTGCTCACTCTTCCTGGAGGAGACCTAAGTAGTGCAAAGTAGGAGGAGTCTGGACCCGGGTAAAGATATATAGTTTACTGACTGCTCGCTGATGACCTTGTAGCACTTGCTTATCAGGGTACTTTCCCTCCATGGAATTCTGTTGTACTGTAGGATAAGAGGGCAAGACAACAAGATGTCTAGGGTCTCTGGAGGATGTGAGTGCCTTTCTCCACGTCTGGCCTCTTTCCACTCCTTTTTGTCTTCGCCCCTGAAATGGTAGAAAGACTTATCTGATTGGTAAAATTTAGTAAGGGTAATTGGCTCAGGTCTGCCATCCTTCTACTTGGAGCTACAGAGATCCTCCATGGCATAGCAGAGACCTACATAAGTTCAAGGAAGCCTGCCCGAGCCCAGGACTGCCATTAGGTGGGTAACTCTGCCTAACCATGGGGTTTATCATGAGTCATGCATAATCCCCAGCAACAGATCTAGACCCATGGCCTATAACTGAATGACTATCAGTAAGAACGTGGCATTCTGGCTACTGTATTTTCTTCCTGCTTAATATTCCAACACTGTTCAGAAATAGAGCAGGAGGTAGGAGGTGATTTATTGACATTCTGTGGCAGAATGCAACAATTCCTTCTAGCCTCTCGACCACTTTTATTAAATAAGACAATGAAAATATCCAGTGAATAAATTCTCTCTAATGTCACCCTTCATAGGTACTATAAGAAATTGGAAATGCTTGATGGTAAACATTATACAACTATACACCCTGAATGGAAAACATATATTGGAGTAAGACAGAGTGCCTGAAGAACTATGGACAGAGGTTCGTGACATTGTACAGAAGGCAGTGATCAAGACCATCCCCAAGAAAAAGAAATCCCAAAAGGCAAAATGGTTGTCTAAGGAGGGCTTACAAATAGCTGTGAAAAGGAGAAGCTAAAGGAAAAAGAGAAAAGGAAAGATATGCCCATTTGAATGCAGAGTTCCAAAGAATAGCAAGGAGAGATAAGAAAGCCTTCCTCAGTGATCAATGCAAAGAAATAGAGGAAAACAATAGAATGGGAAAGACTAGAGATCTCTTCAAGAAAGTTAGAGGTACCAAGGGAAATTTTCATGCAAAGCTGGGCACGCTAAAGGACAGAAATGGTATGGACTAAATAGAAGCAGAAGATATTAAAAAGAGGTGGCAAGAATACACAGAAGAACTATACAAGAAAGATCTTCATGACCCAGATAACCACAATGGTGTGACCACTCACCTAGAGCCAGACATCCTGGAATGCAAAGTCAACTGGGCCTTGGGAAGCATCACTACACACAAAGCTAGTGGGGGTGATCGAATTCCAGTTGAGCTATTTAAAATCCTAGAAGATGACGCTGTGAAAGTGCAGCATCAAAATGCCCACAAATTTGGAAAACTCAGCAGTGGCCACAGGATTGGAAAAGGTCAGTTTTCATTCCAATCCCAAAGAAAGGCAATGCCAAAGACTGCTCAAACTACCCCACAATTGCACTCATCTCACACGCTAGCAAAGTAACGCTCAAAATTCTCCTAGCTGGGCCTCAACAGTACATGAACTGTGAACTTCCAGATATTCAAGCTGGCTTTAGAAAAGGCAGAAGAACCAGAGATCAAACTGCCAACTGGATCATCAAAAAAGCAAGAGCGTTCCAGAAAAACATTTACTTCTGTTTTATTGACTATGCCAAAGCCTTTGACTGTGTGGATCACAACAAACTGTGGAAAATTCTTCAAGAGATGGGAACACCAGACCATCTGACCTGCCTCCTGAGAAATCTGTATGCAGGTCAAGAAGCAACAGTTAGAACTGGACATGGAACAACAGATTGGTTCCAAACTGGGAAAGGAGTACGCCAAGGCTGTATATTGTCACCCTGCTTATTTAACGTATATGCAGAGCACATCCTGAAAAATGCTGGGCTGGATGAAGCACAAGCTGAAATCAAGATTGCCAAAAGAAATATCAATAACCTCAGATAGGCAGGTGACACCACCCTTATGGCAGAAGCAAAGAAGAACTAAAGAGCCTCTTGATGAAAGCGAAAGAAGAGAGTGCAAAAGCTGGCTTAAAGCTCAACATTCAGAAAACTAATATCATGGCATCTGGTCCCATCGCTTCATGGCAAATAGATGGGGAAACAACGGAAATAGTGACAGACTTTATTTTGGGGGGCTCCAAAATCACTGCAGATGGTGACTGCAGCCATGAAATTAAAGACGCTTGCTCCTTGGAAAAAATGTTCTGACCAACCTAGACAGCATATTAAGAAGCAGAGACATTACTTTGCCAACAGACTAGCCTAGTCAAAGCTATGGTTTTTCCAGTGGTCATGTATGGCTGTGAGAGCTGGACTATAAAGAAAGCTGAGCGCTGAAGAATTGATGCTTCTGAACTGTGGTGTTTGAGAAGACTCTTGAGAGTCCCTTGGACTGCAAGGAGATCCAACCAGTCTATCCTAAAGGAAATCAGTCCTGAATATTCATTCATCAGAAGGATTGATTCTGAAGCTGAAATTCCAGTATTTTGGTGACTTGATGCAATGAACTGACCCATTGGAAAAGACCCTGATGCTGGGAAAAACTGAAGGCAGGAGAAGAAGGGGGTGACAGAGAATGAGATGGTTGGATGGCATCATCGACTCGATGGACATGACTTTGAGTAAACTCCAGGAGTTGGTGATGGACAGGGAAGGCTGGCATGCTGCAGTCCATGGGGTCGCAAAGAGTCAGACACGACTGAGTGACTGAACTGACTGACTGACTGGAGAGCTATTTCAGGATCCCTCAAGAAACGTACATGAGTGTCAAAGCATCAGTGGTTTATTCAGACTTAAAGGTAGAGATCTGTAGTAGACCATTTTGGTTCAAATCGACTCCTTCTCTGTGACTAGCTATGTGATTTCAGGTAGGTCATTTAACCTCTCTCCATGCCTCAGTTTTTTATGTATAAAATGAGGATGATAATAGAAACTTGGAAGTCTTGCTAAGCACCATAATACTCCTGGTATGTTTAACACGCTGAGTTAGTCCCAGATCCACAAGCATTTTACCTCTAGAATAAAATCTGTGGGACCAAGAAAGGAAATTGTTCACAGAAGTCCTGTGTGCCCATTGTGTCCAACTCTTTGTGGTCTCATGGACTGTAGCCCACCAGGCCCCTCTGCCCATGGGCTTTTCTAGGCAAGAATACTGGAGAGTAGGGTACCATTTCCTACTCCAGGAGATCTTCCCGACCCAGGAATCAAACCTGTGTCTCTCGTGCCTCCTGCACTGGCAGGCAGATTCTTTACCACTAGCACCACCTGGGAAGAAGTCATGGGAATAGTCAAGCTAAACCAAATGTGAGCATTTGGGCCAGCAACCAGGATAAATTTCTAGACAAATCTGAATTATAAAGCAGGACCATCTTTCCAGGATGAAACCCTCAGGCTGATATCAGATTGACTAACTTAGCTTCCAAACCCAGGCAGTGCTTTGGGACACGTGACACACACCTGTGCAGTGTACAGATCTCCGCTCTCTGATGACCGGGCTTTAATTCCTCTAAACTGCCACCAGGTGTCCACAGACACTCATACATCCCCTCTTTGGCTCGTGAGTCAACAGAAGCGGAAGCTGGAACAGAGAGGGGAGTACTTAGCCCAAGGACGCATGGTTTGGCGGTGGACAGTAGAAGACTCTGTAGTGGAACCCAGGACTGAGTGGCTGGTTAGTGCTCAGCCCAGCTCCAAAGTGCTCCATGGCTAGGAGGACAAAGAGATTTCAAAGCAAGAATTCAAGGCCCAGCAAGAACCTAAAACTTCATCATATCACCATCACTCTGACTTTTATTCTCTTCCAAATGTTCTGGGTCTATTCATGTTGGCCTTGATCTTAAGCTATTTCAACCTTATAACCCCCTCTACCTCTCTAATAACCAGGTCACACTCCAAAGCCAGGTCTTCAGTCCCTCGGGTAAGAAGGAACACTAGGGGTGGGCCCCATGCTCCCAAGCCCACCATGTGGGAAATGGGTTGAAATTCACCTCCTTTCAACTCAGACTGAGAGGCCACTCAGCCTTCTCATCTCAAAGTGTCTCATCCTCTTCAAAGTCAGCTCTAGCCCCAGCTCCAGCTCTGTCACCTGGGGGAGGCCTTACTCTTCAGGTCTGGCTCTTTGATAATGCCCTCTTGTTTCTTCTGACTTGGGTGAGCTCCCAGGCCCAGGATGTCTGTAGAGATGAAACTCCTCTTTAGACGTTGCATGATCAGAACAATCAGTACACAAAAATAAAAACAGTAGTGAAACATGAGCAACAAGACTAAAAATGATACTGTCATCAGTTGGTCTCCTGCTATTCATGAGCCTGGGGAAGGAGACCAAGTTTCTACTTCACTACTGCCATGCAGTCTGTGCCCGGGCTGTCACTACCCTAAGGCTGGCAGGAGGAGTCACACTGATCGGCACCATCTGCTGCCATAGTGGACATCCAGAGCTGGAGAATCAGCCAGTGGGCCAGCCTGGGACAACTGAGCCAGCCTTGGTTCAAGCTGGTGCTCCAAGTCTAGGGAAGACATTTAAAGAGAAACGTAGTTTCACTGCTGTGAAGGGAAGACCTTGAGAGCTGTGAAAAACTGCTGCCCAGACATTGCGTTCCCCACAACTGGCTGAGCCAACAGAGCCCTGCCTCAAAACTCATCCAGAGCCTTTCCCTACCCTTCTTTGTGTGAAACTTTGACATGTCTCTGCCTGTGTCTTCCTCAAAGAGAAGAAAAGGGGGTGCAATAAACAGACTGGAGGTGAGAGAATGAGTTTGATTATTTGATAATTAAATTAATCAGCATCACAAAGCCGTGAACTGAATCTGATCTTGTATCCCCCAGACGTGTGCCCAGGACTCAGCATAGAGCAAGCCCACATAAATGTGTGTTGAATAGACAAGCATGAATGAATGTGACCAATCAGTTCTGAGTGCCAGCTTTATGAGAGGAGTTGACGAATTATAGTGTAACCAGAGCTGACAGCCAGGATTGAAAGTGTTCTGGAGATCCTGTCATATACAAAAAGTTAAAAGAACAAAAGAGATAGAGACAGGGAAGAGGAGATACAAGAGGAAGCCTGGACAACTTTTCTGAAATCACCTGAAGGAAGAATCTGATGGGCCCTGATTTACATTGTTCCAGAGGCAAAATAGAAGCCAAGGAACAGAGCTGCCAGGTAGCTTTATAGCTCCAAGCAGATGGATATTCCCCATCGCTGTAACTACCCAGGTGTGGGTAGTTCCCAGGGCCTCCTCCATCAGAGGGAATGGCCACACAGAGGCTGGACACCTCCATGGAGAAGGGCACCGGGACAGGCCTGTACCTGGTGAGAGGTTCAGACAACAGACCGACGGCTGAGATTACCTGGAAGAGTCCAGATTCATTTCTTCTTCCCCCAGGAGAAGAACAAGTTTTCATGTGACATGAGTCCTATGGGGCTCCAAGCAAAAGGGAAAATGAAAAGGGAAAATCTAAATTCAGCATCCCTCCCTTACCTTTTCAGAACGCTTGCCATCTCTGCTTGTAAAACTCTTAACACAAACATTCTTGTCTTAGATGTGAGTCAACAAAGAAAAGAACTTACTTGAGAGCGTTAATGTCTTGAATTCCCTGGTGGTCCAGTGGTTACGACTCTTCTTTCACTGCCAAAGGCCCAGTTTTGATCCGTGGTCAGGGAACTACGATCTCGCAAGCCACATGGCATGGCAAGAAAAAAAAATAAGTCTTAAAAAAAAAAAAGAGCGTTAAAGCTTTAATATGCCAATTCGTGTTTTGAAAGGGGGTGCCTCAAGAAAGCAATGAGCAAAACTAACCCTGGGTTTGCAGCACAATGTCATTTGAATGGGGAAGTCCTCTGAAGACCCTCCGATCAATCAGCCATGTCCAGCATAGGGCTAGTCAGAGGGCAAAGGAATTGCATTGGGAGGCAGAGTCCTTGGTTTTTAAGTCCTCACTCCACCTTATACTATGTCAGCTAAGTTTTTGGTTACCTACTTAGCTTCTCTGAGCTCCATTTTCCTCATCTGTAAAAAAGTGTCACTGACCCCCTTCTTGAACACAAATATGCAAAGAGCAAACAAAAGAGGTCTGAAGAAGACAAAAGTATCAACTCTGACCTAGGGATAGAGCTGAGCTGAGCTAAAGGCCACGCCTGATCCCTGCCTTGAGCCCAGGGTTCTGTCCCCACTCAGGAGGCCCCTCTGTTCTCTTTCAACATCCCAGGTATGTCCAAAACCTCTGAACTTACTCCCTTCCACAACCACATCAAGCACTCCAGAGGATTTCCTCAACCTCTGACTTTTCCATCCCTAGAGGCATTTGTCTGCTTCAGACGGTGACAGTTCCCATTAACCAAAAACCAACTGAGCCAATTCAGGCCGTTAAAGCTTTGGGTTTCTTTATTGAAATGCTTGGGCTTTTTTATTGCAAATAAAGAGCTTCATTACTGTGTTGCAAAGAACTGACTCAGAACAAATTAAAACTGATTTTCACAATGACCTGATGACCTTGCTGATGCTGTGACAGCACAAAAAGAAATCAGCTAAATTTCAGAACAAAAGACTTTCAAAAATTGAAATATAGTTGACTTACAATGAAAAAGGTGGCTTAAAGCTCAACATTCAGAAAACTAAGACCATGGCATCTGGTCCCATCACTTCATGGGAAATAGATGGGGAAACAGTGGAAACAGTGGCCGACTTTATTTTTCCGGGCTCCAAAATCACTGCAGATGGTGATTGCAGCCATGAAATTAAAAGATGCTTACTCCTTGGAAGAAAAGTTATGACCAACCTAGACAGCATATTAAAAAGCGGAGACATTACTTAGCCAACAAAGGTCCATCTAGTCAAGCCAGGAGTTAAGTATTAACTGAGATTCAAGAAAATAGGATCTTTGGTTATTGTCTTTCTGCTTGTTTGTCTTGTCCCTGGACAGTTCCAGTATAAATTAAATTAGGGGTGGACTAACATTTTCTATAAAATCCAGCTAATAAATATTTTAGGCATTTGTGGACTAAAAGTATATCACATACTTTCTTATATATAACAAGAAGGAAAACAAATTTCTACAATCTTTTGATAAAATTCAAAATATAAAAAATAATAATTGAATACAATTTTTTGTAATATAGGTCTACTAATACTGTGTGTGTGCTCAGTCATGTCTGACTCTTTGCAACCCCATGAACTATAGCCAGCCAGGCTCTTCTGTCCATGGGATTATCCTGGCAAGAATACTGGAGTAGGTTGCCATTTCCTCCTCCAGGAGATCTTCCTGACCCAGGGATCAAACCCATGTTTCCTATGTCTCCTTCACTGGCAGGTGGAATCTTTACCAATGAGCCACCTGGGAAACCCAATGAGAAAAACTTCAATTCCTTTTTAAGGAGTAATATTTCATTTAATTGAAGCTCAAAGTTATTTTTTCCCATCACCCAAAATCAACTGCAAGTATTCATCTGCTGTTACTGACATGTGATGAGATTTTATATATTTTAAAATGTCTCCTCATATAAATACATATTGCCAAATACATATGTTAATCCCCAAATATCAATTTAATTGAGCACATTCATCTTTTTTAGAAGGTATTAATAGACTTCTACTAGACTCATTCCTTGATATTTGCCTTAAAACACAGCATCATATTAAAAAGTAACTCCTATCAGTTGAAGATTAAGGAGAAAGCTTCTGAATTGCACAGTTAAATGGATTTTGAAAAACAGAAATTTCCTTTACACTTGCACTGAGGTTTAGGAAAACGCTGCTGAAAATGTAGTTTGAACTCAGAAAATATCTGTTACTAATACGTGTGGCAATGAAAATGCAATTTCTTATTTAAACTTTGGACAGAACAGGAAGCCCACAAAAAGTATGACATTACTTATGATTCAAACAATGTTAGTTGTCTTTGAATAACTTTACTGCAGCATAAGTTTCACAGCTAAGCACTGTTTTTCCCTTGTAACTTTAGATTAAACTCATTAAGAAACATTATCAAGTCTGCCATTTGTGTTCAAAAACAGTGGACGAAGATGATTCTTCTCATTCAATAAAAATTTCAATCTCAGCCTGAACCCAAAAACTCACAATGAAATACGGCCAGTGCTAAGCTTGTAAGGCAAGTGAAGGTATTCAGCTTCTGCTTCTGACCCCAAAATCCCGGAAGTGAGCATGACTAAGCTTATAAGAGCAAATGAAGTTCACCATTGACACCACTGGTTTCATAACATGAAAGATTCAAAATTTTCAGAGTATCTGCTGATGAACAACACCACAATTAATCACAGGCTTTAACAATACATTTTCACAAGCTCGAAAATTTTTCTAACTCAGCCCTTTCCACATGTATTTTTACCATCAGTTGTCACATAGCTTAGCAGATTCCACTTCAGGAATTAGTATTTTCTTTACTTTGAAAAGATCCTTGCAGACTATTCACAGAGGCTAATTCTTGAGTCACTTCAAACTCAGTATTTACTCCTTAAATAAACAATTGAGCAGCATCAGAAACATCCATCAGCTCTCAGGAATAACAGAAAAGCATTCAAAATTATTTGCTTTGTTTTTAACTGAATAGTAATGTTATTTCCTCAATCTTTTCCAAAAGCCTAGTCTTCTTAAGCAAGTTTATTTTCTCTGGACATATTTCTTTACCTACTTCAATTGAATATGATTTAATCATCTCAACGTAGGTAGACAGCTTTCCTCACTTGACTAACAGGTGAGCCACTCAGAAACTTACTTTGGATGCTGTTTCTCTTTCATTTTTTGTTGAGAAATTCTGCTGCGAAAAAATATTTCATTTTAAATTCGAATTTTCCTACTTGCCACCTCCTGTAAGTTAGGAACACTGTGATGAGTATTTTGTCTGGTCATATCAAAATATATTATGTTGTTTAACATAGCTATTGTGTCACTGCATAATAAATGAAATGCTCTGCCCTCTAATCCTACAGCAAGTCCAAAAGTAAAACCCTACCCTTCACTTGAGTGCATGCGCGCTCAGTCGTGTCCGACTCTTTGCAACCCTGTGGACTGTAGCCCGCCAGGTTCCTCTATCCATGGGATTTTAATATGGGAGTGGGTTGCCGTTTCCTCCTCCTTGGGATGGAACTCACGTCTTCTGTGTTTCCTGCATTGGCAGGCTGATTCTTTACCACTGAGCCACTGGAGAAACTTAAAAGTGCCTTAAAAATGTGACATTTGAAGTCTACTTTTCTCTCCCTTTTTGCTTTAACATGATGGCTGTGCATTGGTAATATAAAATAAAATAAAATGTTCCAGTATAATGGTACGTGTGGCACTGGAGACACTGTCAAGTTGTAACTGCACGACTGCAATTGGTAGCATATCCAGCAAGGGTGTGACGCTGCCACAGCACAACTGCACCCATAAACAATATGTAACAAATGAGCATCACTATGTTCCAATAAGCTATTCACGTACCTAAAACTTAATTTCACATGGTTTTTACAAAAGAGTACTCTACATTTGATTGTTTTGTAATCAGTGATATAAAACTCAGTTCTGGGTCCTGGGTCTTGCAGAAATAGGCAGCAGTCTTTGACTGGCCCACTACTACAGTTTGCCAACCCCTAAATTAGATGATGGTATTTCCTGGAATGCTATCATTGTAGGCAAGGATGCTCGGGGTCAGGTAAAATGGACCTGAAAATGTCTAACCTCCCCACTGATCTGAGGATGCACCGCGTGTGTCCCAGACTGTGGATGCTGTAAGGCAATCAAGTTCATGAGTCGGGTGAGCATCTGAACCCAGCACTCTGCTAAGCTTGTGAATGAGGTGGGGAAGGAAGGTGGGAATAGAAGAGAAGTAGGAAATGGGAGCTGCTCTCAAGGGGGTGCAGTCAAATTTTGAGGATTACACTGACACATACAGACACTAAGAGGATGAGGACTGTTAACACACGCTCTTAACAGTGACAAAGGTCTTTTGAAGGTAGTTGGTGCCTAATAAATATTTGGAGAAGGCATCAGTGAGTAAATAACACATAATATGACCAGCTCTAAACTAATCACAGCTCAACATACTCCAATAATACTTCCTGATAATAGGAAGCATAGGCCCTCAGGGGCCCAGGATTCTGACACCAGCACTGCCAAGCTGTGCGTCATATATACACGATGGGCCTCCATTTCCACACTATAAACAAATCAAATCTGATGCTGTGGTTTTCAGACTGACTTCAGAATCCCTTCCTCAAAGCAAAGCTTGTGTGGGTGCATGCTCACTCACTTCAGTTGCATCCGACTCCTTGCAACCATATGGACTATAGCCTGCCAAGCTCCTCTGTCCAAGGGACTCTCCAAGAATACTGGAGTGGATTGCAATGCCCTCTTCCAGGGGATCTTCCCAACCCATGAATCGAGGCCGGGTCTCCTGAATTGGAAGCGGATTCTTTACTGCTGAGTCATTGGGGAAGCCCAAAGCAAAGCTTAGGATGTATTAAAGATAAAAGAAGTTTGTTGGATGGGTATAAGCTGAAGGGTCTTTCCCATCAGGCCCCCTCACCTTAGCCCATGACAGGTTCTAGTAACACAATTTGAAAACCACTGCATTCAAGGTAGGCAGTGCTAGTCTGTCACAGCTTGAAGATTCTCTCCAGTGGTAGATGGTGCTCTGAACCAAAGGGCTGTGCAAAGGTGTGCCTCCCCCTCTGACCTCAGGGAGAGGTCAAAGAAGGATTCAAAAGGTGTTTCCTTGGGTGTGGATATTGACAGATATGTACATTTCAAGAGATTGAGAAGAGAACAAAATAAAACAGGGCATCAGAATCCTAGCCCCCTGAGGCTTATGCTTCCTATTACCAGAAAGTATTACTGGAGTATTACTAGAAATACAGAAATTACAGAAAGTATTACTGGAGTGACAGACTTTATTTATTTGTTTATTTTTGGTTCCAAAATCACTGCAGATGGTGCCTGCAGCCATGAAATTAAAAGACGCTTGCTGCTTGGAAGAAAAAAAGTTATGACCAATCTAGACAGCATATTAAAAAGCAGAGACATTACTTTGCCAACAAAGGTCCGTCTGGTCAAAGGTATGGTTTTTCCAGTTGGCATGTATGGATGTGAGAGTTGACCTATAAGGAAAGCTGTATATAAAGAAAGTAGTCATGTATGGATGTGAGAGTTGGGCTATAAGGAAAGCTGAGCACCGAAGAACTGATACTTTTGAACTGTGGTGTTGGAGAAGACTCTTGAGAGTCCCTTGGACAGCAAGGATATCCCACCAGTCTATCCTGAAGGAAATCGGTCCAGAATATTCATTGGAAGGACTGATGCTGAAGCTGAAGCTCCAATACTTTGGCCACCTGATGCGAAGAGCTGACTCATTTGAAAAGACCCTGATGTTGGGCCTCTGACCAGTGAGCACCACGGTCAGGAGGCACAGCAGCTATTGAGGCACCTGCACTGTGCCTGCTGGGGCTGTGGGTGGCCATCAGCAAACTTCCCTGACACCTGCCACACACCTTGCCACATACCTGAGCTCTGTTGTTACAAGGCCCTAGAAGGGGGTGGGGCCCAGGGACAGGGATTTAACACCCCAAGCAATTATGCCCAGATTTCCCAAATATGCCCAGCTTGAGCCTACAGAGAAACAGAAGTATTGCCATAGGGAAATCCGTGAGGCTTAACAATGCACTGTGTCTGGTAGATGCCCTAATTTAGGAGCTAAAAGCTTTTAAACTATCATCAAGTGTCCTTAATCCCCAAATGCTCTTAATCTTCTGAAACACCCTTGCATTCTTAGGAGTGTAAGGGTGGCAACAGCTATTATCCTGATTTAACTGGGAAATAGAGGCCAAGAAAGAATCAGTCATGAAGCCTAAGACAACAAGAAAGGTGAGATGGGGAGGAACTCGAAATCTGGGGAAACATTCGACAAAGAAAGGAACTGGCAGAAGGCCAGGATAGAGGACTGGAAATGAAGAGAAGGCACTCTGACTCAGCCTCCCATCTCATCTGGAAAGCCTTCTCTGACATCCCCTGGAGAGGATGGTTCCCTGCTCGGTGCTGCCTCAGTGCCCTGCAAGTGTCCTAACACAGCATCCCTCATGCTGTCTGGACTGAAAGGTCCACCAAGGCGGGGGTTCTATCCATCTCGTTCACGGTGTGTCCCCAGTGCCTAAGCTTTACTGAATAAACTGGAAGGACCTGGATGGGAAAGGAAACACTAGTAACTGACGCACAGAGAAAAGAGCCTCAGAAGCATGTGGCTAAATGCCTGGCCTCTGGATTATATGGGAGAATGGCATTGAAACATGTAAATTATCATATGTGAAATGAATTGCCAGCCCAGGTTTGATGCATGACATAGCGTGCTCATGGCTGGTGCACCAGGATGACCCAGAGGGATGGAATTGGGAGAGAGGTGGGAGGGGTCTTCTGGAAGGGGAGCACGTGTACACCCACAGTGGATTCATGACAATGTGTGGCTGAACCAACACAATAAAAAAAAATATATAATAAATAAATAAAATTGGGGTTTTTTTGTTATTTAAAAAAAAAGAAAGAAAAGAGACTCAGAAGCACGTGGCTAAATGTCTGGCCTCTGGTTGGGGCCAGACCAAAAACTTCAGGCCGCTATCAAATGCAGCCTTCCCTAGCTACCTGATTACAAATCATAACCTGTCCCTGCCCCCACTCCACCATCCCAGCACGTCCCATCCCTTCCCCTTTTTTATTTCTGTCCATAGTGTTGTTGTTGTTCAGTCGCCAAGTCATGTCCAACTCTTCACGACCCCGTGGGCTGCAGCACGTCAGGCCTCCCTGTCCCCCACCATGTCCCAGAGTTGTACTTGCCGTAGTACTGGGCACCAACCGACATACTACATATGTTGTTTATGTGTTTATTATATTTCTTGTTTACTTATCATATTTCTTGTACATTTATTTCTTCCCATCCTAGAATGTACAAGGTGTATGAGGACAGGAACTCACTGATGTAACCCTCATTTCTAGAACAGTGTCTGATGCACAGTAGCTTATCAGTAAATGTTGGTTCAATGAAAGAATCATGGAACAAATGAGCTGCTTTCCAACCTATGGTTCACAGTAATCCCCAAACTTCTCAAATGTGAACACTTCCTCCATGGTGTCTTCCCTGTGTCTCCCATTCCAAAGGACCCAAAGGCCATGTAGATCTGGTGTTCCCACTCTGTCTCTTTCCAACCCTTCCTCCATCCTCTTTGCTCTCAACAACACTTACTCCTTGCCTATTGTTTCTCTCTTTCATTTCACTGGAACATAGAATCGTCTAAAATAGTCAATCAGAAACCAATCCTGTGTGCATTTGCCCAAAATCCTACTTCTAACAGAGGCAGCAGGACTGAAATGAAGTAAAAGTATGGAAACTTCTGCTGCCAAGGCTAAGGACAGTACCAGAGCTTCCAGAAATCTAGGAATGGATTCTTATTCTTCAGCTAGCATCATTTGTTGGAGCAAGGAGTCCCCTGAAATCGCGGCCTGTTTCTTTCTCTCATCTTTCTCAAGCCTTCAGGTATGCGGACTTCCTTCTTCTATTAGGTGTTTGTGGAATGGCTACATTCATGTAATATAGGCCTTTCTTAACCTACGGTCTTCCATGAAACCTCTTCCCTGCTCTTCTCCTCTCTAAATGAAGAGACTTAATTTTGCCATTCAATTATGTCAACAATGATTTAGGGGACCCATCACATGACTAGCACTTTTCCAGACCCTAGGATCAAAAGCTTGTTACTTTCTAGTAAGGAAGAGAGACAATAAATAAGATAATATGCAATAAACCAGGTGATAATTGCTAAGAAGAAAAATAAATCAGAGTAATGACATAGAATTAGAAGATGATGACTAGCAGGGGAGGGGTGGGGTGGGGCTCTTCCATGCAACCAGGAAGCCTCCTTTGATAAGGTGGCGTTTGAGCAGAGACCTGAAAAGAAGAAGAATCATACCACATGACTATCTGTGGGAACAGGATTCCAACCAGTGGGAACAGCAAGTACAGATGCCATAGGGTAGGAGGTTCTATATCTTCACCTCCTAGTTACCTTTTCTAAAATTTTCAAATTATTTCTTACTTACGGTATGCAGGTGACACTAGTGGCAAAGAATCCGCCTGCCAATGCAGGAGACATGAGACGAGGGTTCAATCCCTGGGTATATTCCCTGGAGGAGGACATGGCGACCCACTCCAGTATTCTTGCCTGGAGAATCCCATGGACAGAGGAGCCTGGCAGGCTATAGTCCATAGGCTCCAAAGGGTCAGACACAACTGAAGTGACTTAGAACATAGCATATAAGGTATACAGTCCAAAATTGCACTCAACTATTTCAGGGACTGGTCCACCAAAACCTCTTAATTATAATGATGATTAAAAAAAACCATAGAGGTTACTGAGTGCTTACTATGTGCCAGTCACTGCCTGGTTCACCCAGCCCATAAGTCCCAGAGCCAGCAAATCCCAGGCCATCTGGCTCTGGCATCAGGGAGATTGAGAGTAGTCCTGTGGTTCATCTGCAGTATACGTATCAGTGACATCCATCATTTGCGTCTCCTTTTTATTCCATTTATCCTAAGGACATGCTCTGTGCTAGGTACTATGCCATAAGGGAGGGACACAGAGAGGAATACACCAGAGATGGAGCCTTTGAGCCCTTGGGAGGGCCACAGTTCAGCAGGGAGGAGAGGCACAGACAGCTGGAGTGCCACACAGGGGCCAACCACTGCAGATGTGGTGACTGCAAGAAGAGGAGGCCTCCAAACATGCCTGCATGGAGGCACAGCCTCGAGAAGCAGTGAGGGAGTTCCTGGGCCCCGTTCACATGTGAACAGCTCAGAGCCTGCTGCTCCCTATGGATAAATCGGGCTGGTTTTAGTAACAGTAATAACCATAACAATAGCCACTGGTGTCAAGTTGATCACACGCCAAGGATTGTGCCAAGACGTTCACATACAGAGAGAAATGCTGAAAGCAGCTAACATTCCTCCCGAATCCACTCTGTCTTCACTACCCTCCATGCTGGGGTGGAGACAAGAGACCCTGCAAAGACCAGCATCTGTATGTGCACATTCTAAACATCTACTGAGTGATAAGAGAAAAGATGTGTATGAGGTCTACTGAGATAAGCCTAAAATAAACATCCTGACCGGACATAATGGACCAACCTTCATGCTTTCTGGGAAGATGGAGGCAGAGGGACACTGACATAGACGGGGAGTTGATAACAAAAGCAAGCAAAGGTTGGTTTCCCAAAGGAAGGGCTCCACGTGAAGAGGAGGTGCTCCCTTCTCCTGGTGTCTGAGACTGGGTCCCCCCGTGTGGGGAGGCACGACCTGGTGGGGGAAACCCGAGAGTGTAACAAGGAAGGGCCAAGCAACATCTGAATCAGCAGATGAAGGGGTGGGTGAACACCCGCAGCACACAGGCCCACAGTCCCTCCCTCAGTCCTCCCTTCTCAGTCTTGGGGTGAATTCTTCAAGTTGAACCATGCTGAACAGCCGATAGTCCGCAGACCCAGGACTGGAAGCAAGATCTTCTGACACCAGGTCTGGCTTTTCTCCCCTACAGTGCAGTTTACAAACTTCACATTTTAAATATTTTCACTGAATGTGGTTTTTTGCATTTGCCTACAAATAAATTGCATGTCACTTTCCAGCCCACTTTCTGAACTAAACAGATGGTCACTAAAATCATAATAGTCACTGAGAGAATGGCAGAAACAATTGGTCCTTGCTTCCCTCTCTCCTCTCACCTCCCATTCATAATCCTTTCATGGTGGAAACTGCCTCCCTCTTCTTTTGCAAGATGCATTGCTCTCTACGAAGCATGAGCCTTACCAGGAATGATAGGTGGCTATGGGAATGTATCATGAAGGAACAGGTTAAGGCAAAGGTGGGAGTGTAGCTTAAAACAGATCTCTAAAATGGTTTACTTTCTGTAGTTTACGGCATCAAGATTCAAATTAATGGCACAGATCTTATTAGCCTCAAAAAGTTCCTCCACTGCTTCTCAAATAGTGTAGTTTAAAGCAGTATCTCACCATGTGGGTGGCTAATGCAAAGAAATAGAGGAAAACAATAGAACAGGAAAGACTAGAGATCTCTCCAAGAAAAGTAGAGATACCAAGGGAACATTTCATGCAAAGATGGGCTCAATGAAGGACAGAAATGGTATGGACCTAACAGAAGATACTAGGAAGATGTGGCAAGAATACACAGAAAAATTGTACAAAAAAGATCTGCATGACCCAGATAATCACAATGGTGTAGATCACAATAAACTGTGGAAAATTCTGAAAGAGATGGGCATACCAGACCACCTGACCCGCCTCTTGAGAAACCGGTATGCAGGCCAGGAAGCAACAGTTAGAACTGGACATAGAACAGACTGGTTCCAAATAGGAAAAGGAGTACATCAAGGCTATATATTGTCACCCTGCTTATTTAAATTCTATGCAGAGTGCATCATGAGAAACGTTGTGGCTGGAGGAAGCACAGCTGGAATCAAGACTGCCGGGAAAAATATCAATAACCTCAGATATGCAGATGACATCACCCTTATGGCAGGAAGCAAAGAAGAACTAAAGAGCCTCTTGATGAAAGTGAAAGAGGAGAGTGAAAAAGTTGGCTTAAAGCTCAACATTCAGAAAACTAAGATCAGGGTATCTGGTCCCATCACTTCATAGCAAATAGATGTGGAAACAGTGCCAAACTTTATATTTTTGGGCTTCAAAATCACTGCAGATGGTGACTGCAGCCATGAAATTAAAAGATGCTTATTCCTCGGAAGGAAAGTTATGACCAACCTAGACAGCATATTCAGAGAAAGCAATGGCACCCCACTCCAGTACTCTTGCCTGGAAAACCCCATGGATGGAGGAGCCTGGTGGGCTGCAGTCCATGGGGTCACGAAGAGTCGGACACGACTGAGCGACTTCACTTTCACTTTTCACTTTCATGCACTGGAGAAGGAAATGGCAACCCACTCCAGTGTTCTTACCTGGAGAATCCCAGGGACAGGGGAGCCTGGTGGGCTGCCATCCTGGGGTCACACAGAGTCGGACACGACTGAAGCGACTTAGCAACAGCAGCAGCAGACAGGATATTACAAAGCAGAGACATTACTTCACCAACAAAGGTCCGTCTAGTCAAGGCCATGGTTTTTCCAGTGGTCATACATGCATGTGAGAGTTGGACTATAAAGAAAGCTGAATGCCAAAGAATTGATGCTTTTGAACTGTGGTGTTGGAGAAGACTCTTGAGGGTCCCTTGGACTGCAAGGAGATCCAACCAGTCCATCCTAAAGGAGACCAGTCCTGGGTGTTCCTTGGAAGGACTCGTGTTGAAGCTGAAACTCCAATACTTTGGCCACCCATGTGAAGAGCTGACTCATTGGAAAAGACCCTGATGCTGGGAAAGATTGAGGGCAGGAGGAGAAGGGGACGACAGAGGATGAGATGGCTGGATGGCATCATCGATTCAATGCCATGGGTTTTGGGAGTTGGTGGTGGACAGGGAGGCCTAGCGTGCTACAATTCAGGGGGTCGCAAAGAGTCAGACACGACTGAGCAACTGAACTGAACTGAAAAGAGTATCTCACCATGTGGGTGGCTAATATATTAATCATTGTAGTAATTAATCCTTGCCCATAAAGTACTTGAGCTCCTAACACATCCTGTAAATGGAGACCTGAATAAACTCAGGAATGTACCCAAGTCAGTTGGGACCTCTGATGCCCAACGAGTTTCCAGAAGGTGATGATAAGGGCTGGGACCCTTCAGAATGGAAGAAGAGCACCCACTGACCACACCCTCCCCTGTCCTGAGCGCTACATGAGACACTCTCACACCTGAACTAATTTAATTCCAACAATCCTGAGCAGAACTGGGATTCCCAGACAGACCTGCTTTAATTCCTTCTGCCTGGAGCTGACTAGAGAAAAGAGCAGAACAGAGAGTCTCAGAACAAGGAAGACTCCATGTTACATGTATTAGAACATTGAGATTCTAAGCATCACTTTACCACTGAATTCTTGTGAGACCTTATAAAAATCACATGGTCTCTCCCAGGGCTTAATATTTCCCTTTTCAAAGGTAGGGAGGCTCTGGGTACTGGAAATGCCTTGTTCTATGGAACCTGAGAGGCTTAGGAAGCAGGGGCTCTGATCCTTCCAGATATCAGGGAACCTTCCTGCACTCACCTTTGCCACTCAGGGTCAGGCTCCAGAGCCCCCTGTTGATGGGGCTATAACCTCTCCTTTCACATAACAGCAGGAATGGCTGGCAGGCTGCACAGATTAGTAGATGAGAGATGCTCAGATAGGCAGCCAGGCTTCAACTGACTTTGACCAGCCTAGGCAACATGTCACAACAAAATCCTCCTTCTGCTGCCACTTTTCCTCCCCTAATCCCTGAACTGTGGCCACCCTCCCCTCTGCTCCTGGGATAGGAAGGTGCTGCTGTTTTTGGATGCTGCAAGAAGCTAATGATTTCTTTCCTGCAGGGTGACTGGAGCCATGTAGAGCATCTGTGACCACAATAAAGAGGCTGGAGATGAAAGGGGGATGATTAGGCAGAACTCTAATGGCACAGTGGTGTGGTAATTGAGCCAAGTCATAGCTGGGGCACACAGAAGGGTGGGAGGGTGCCGGGGCACAGATGCTGAGCCAAGAGAGAGACAGAGCTTGTCTGGGCTAATCCTGCTGCAGGGTAGGAATTTTTTTTTTTCATTTTTATTGGAGTACAATTCATTTATAATGCTGTGTTAGTTTCAGGTGTACAGCATAGTGAAAGGTTATACATATATTCACTCTTTTCTAGATTTTTTTTCCCCACAGAGGTTATTACAGAGTAGTGAGCAGAGTTCCCTATGCTCTACAGTAGGTCTTTATCAGTAACCTATCTGATATATAGTAGCATGTATATGTCAATCCACATCTCTGTGGGAAGAATTAATGATGATAAAATGTTGCTCCTCCCCCAACCGTGGCCCCCAGCTCTGCCATAATCTCTCCTTAGAATCCTTTTTTATTGTTAATGGGTCTGTCTTCCTTACTGAACATTTGTCAAGATGATGAATGAACGAATCAGTCAATGAAGAAAATTTGAACTTGGCCTCTGACCCCTCCATCTTTCCTTCTTGTTTCCTAACTATGTTAAGAATTTGTTAGGCAGATGTGACAGGTGGGTATATTAATCAACTGCCCTCACTTTGGGGACTAAGTAATAAATCACAGGGGATTGGAGACAGCATCCTTCCCAACTTCCAAATAATTTCCACCAAAGAAAGACCTAGGTCATCCCCTAGTGACCTCTAATACTCTTTCTATGCTCTGCTGGCAAAAGCCTCATAAGGATTCCTTCCTTTACTGAAGCCTTTGCAATAACTGCCTTTAGCCACCTGCTTTTCTCTTCCTGCTCCCTCAGGACCCTGATCCAGCATCCTTCTGCTCCCGACAGCTGAGGGAATGGGACTCAGGCATGAGTTTCTTGGAGACAGTGGGAAATCTGCCCCTCTAGGGAGCTTTAGGATTGGTACCTGCCAAGGATGTCCAGGGCATTGACCACATGTGGCAGACATGGGGAAAGATGACCTCTGGAGGCCTGATGAGTCTGACTCTCAAGCAATACTGCTTTCAGCTTCCCTACTCCAGAACTCCCCATGCACACGCTGCCCAGTGTCACAAAGGCACTCATTTACTGGTGAGAGCTATGCTCCTGGGCCGTGCCTCAGACTGACCTCACCTTCCCAGCTGGAAACCATAGTATCCAGCTATTTCTAAGGAAACTCAAACTGTTCTTCTGTTCTTTCCCTATGTAAGTTCTTCACCATTTCCAGACCTTCTGAATTTATCACAGCCCACCACTGTGGGCTTACAAACATTACCTGCTCCATGCTCAGTAAGGAGCTATAATTTTCACAAAATATTCTCTTCACCCCAAAGAGTCAAACCACAAACAAGCTCTAAATTCCAAATCAGAACTCCCCATGGAGCACAGACTTGTAGAGGTGGAAAGTCATCCATTCAGCCACACGTTGGGTCTAGCACTGCGGCAGGGCACATGGGAGGCACCGAAGGAAGGGAACCCAGGGTCTCTGCCCTCAGAAATTCATTATCTAATTCAGAGAGAAGAACTACACATGGGAAAGAGCAGAAAGTGCTAACAGACCATGCTGAATTAGGGTTCACCTGTACGTTTCCAAAATCCTACTCTACCAGGTGCACAGGAGCCAGAGAAAATCATCCAGTTGTGATGGCAAAGCAGACTTTGTGGGAGACACGCAGAGGGATCACCAGGCCGTCTTATCCCTCTTAGAGCTCAAAGTCTACTGAGATCACAGACGGGGCAAAGCCATCTACAGAATACCAAAGAGAACACTGTAGACACCCTGCAAGGGTGACAATGTGGGGGGAGGGGACAGAGAACAGATAAGAGAGTGCTGATAGGAAGACTTGGAAATTTTTTTATAAAAAAGGCAAGCATTTAAATGTGTTTAAAATAGACAGCACTTTGATAGATAGAATCAGGGAGCAGTGTGAATAAAGACAGAAAAAGGAAAAGTGCAGGATTTAGTGAGAGAACACCAAGAAGTCTCTTGTGGTTAGAAAGAAGTCAGACTATGTGAAACCACAGAGATCTGCTTGCCAAGGAGGGCCTCAAAGAGCATGTTAAGAATCTTGGATTTGATGCTGATGGAAAAATCATAACCATTTATTCTTCTGGAAAACTGTAAGCCTTCTTGAGAACAGAAAATCACTCTAGGGATCATGTTAAAAAATAAATTATAAAGGGAGACTGAAGGCAAGAAGATGTGTTGATAGCTACACAACAGTCCTAGCAAACATTAACGAGCTCCTCCTGAGCAGCGGCAGGAATGGAGGGGAGGAGGAGAGAGACAGGGAGTTGGGACCGATATGAGACTACAAAGAGACCTCAGGGAGCAGTCTTGCAGAGGTGGGTTCACCCACTCACAGCTTCCAACCTCCCCACCTCTTTGTTTATAAATAAGGAAACTGAGTCATGAAATGGAAACATCTTTTCCAAGTTCACAGCAAAAATGAGTATGGGGTGCTGATGAGAACCCTGGGCCTCCAATTCTCAGTCCAAGGGCTCACTGAGGCACCAAGGTGAGGGAACAGGAAAAGCTACAGCGAAAATTATTATTATGATTAGTGACACATCAGAGTGAGAAAGACGAGTACTATATGTTATCAAATATATGCGAAATCTAAAAAAAATTAAATCTGGAAGAGATCTGACTGTTCTTCAAAGCAAAATACGCAAATGCCTGAGGATTGATTTCTCCATAGACAGGTTCTCCAAACTCATCTCTTCCCATCCTGATGGAGTTGACTCAAGGGGTGGAACGGTAGGGGTGGGGAACTGAAAACACTGAGGGGACCCCAAAGGAATTGCTAGTAATACCTAAAATATGATTGACACTTCACAGAAGATATGTTTACCTCCCTTCCCCACCCCATTTCCTCCACTCCCACTTTACCTCAGGACACATTCATTCTTTTGGTCAACAAATCTCTATCAGGTGTGTGCTACTGTGGGTTCTTCGGTGGCTTCTGGGCTGCAAGATTGCACAAGACACCTGGGAGTTACAGAGCCTTAGCAGTAACTTGCATCACTTGCCTCTGCCTAGCTGGCTTGTCCTGTTGGCATCTTCAAGCCAAGACCTTTAAACCAACAATCTCTCTCTAGAAAGTTTTGTAAAAACAACTCAAAATGGTTTGACAGTTTCTCAAAAAGTTAAACATACAGTTATCATATGATCCAGCAACTCCACCTTCAGATGCACACCCAGAAGAACTAAAAACACACAAACACTTATACACAAAATGTTCACAGCAGCATTATTTATAATTGTCAAAAGGTAGAAACAACCTAGATGCCTATCAACAGATGGATGGATAAACAAAATGCAGAGTATCCTACAATGGAACATTAGCCTTAAAAAGGAATGAAGTGCTGATTCATGTTCCAGCATGGATGATACTTGAAAACATGCTAAGTGAAAGAAGCCAGTTATAAAAAGCCACATATTGTATGATTCCATTAATATAAAATTTCCAGAACAGACAAATCTGTAGAGATAAAAAGTAAACCAATGATTGTCATGAGATGGAAGAGGGCAAAACAGGGAATGACTGCTAATGGACACAGTTTCCTTGGGAGTAATGAAAATATTCTAAAACTAGATTTAGTGATGGTCGCATAGTACTAAAAAACATTGAGCTATACACTCTAAATAGGTAAATTGCAAAAGGAACACAGATGTATAGAATAGACTCGTGGACTCTGTGGACGAGGGCAAGGGTGGGATGATATGGGAGAATGGCATTGAAACATGTTAATTATCATATGTGAAATCAATTGCCAGCCCAGGGTTGATGCTCGGGGCTGGTGCACCGAGATGTCCCAGGAGGAGGGAATCAGGAGGGAGGAGGGAGGGGGGTTCTGGAGGGGAAGCATATGTAAACCCATGGCGGTTTCATGTCATTGTATGGCAAAACCAACACAATAAAAAATAAATAGGTAAATTGTATGGTGTGTGAATTGAATTACATCCTAACAAAGCTCTTCAATGAAATGGAAAAAAAAAAAAAAGCCCTGAGAAACCTGACCTAAATGATCCAAATTCTGCCACATGTGGTTAACTTTGAAGACATCTGTTTTGGCCTGTGGCATTATTAAACATGATCTAGGAAGTACCTAAAATGCCATGGACTGTGCTCAGCAATGGTTTCTGACACTTTCTAGCTCATTTCATTGGGGAAAAATATGGCCTGAGACATTGAATGATGGGATCTTATATCCAAAAATAAATCCTATAGTAAAAGAGAAGGCTAGGCTATTAGCTAGCTATGGGGGAGCCCAGCTCCAGACTAAAGCCTGTGCATTAGACCCCGAGGAACCCTAGACCTCCTTCCTTTGACTCATAACACATTTTCTGATGGTGGAAATATTGCTAAGGCTAGTGTTATCTTAAAAAGCCACTGACTCCCATGGATGTCATTAATAGGGAAAACGGCCTGTAATTAACAGAAGGGTAATTCATCTGCCGGGAAAGATTTTTAAATGAGAACTTATTATACAGATGATAATAAATGACCTTTCAATATCAAGAAATCTCAAAGAGTTTTACGTCTATTAATTAGTCCCACTCCTCTCCGTGGGGAGGTATTCATTTGCCCCATCTGCAGTTTATCTACTGGCTTAATGCCAAAGGGCTAAGCAGGAATGGAGGGACCTTCCTTTGCAATATGAACAGTCATCCTCCAGATCCTGTAGATTTCATCTCATTAAATATGCACCCAACATCTCAGCAAAAGGAAAAAGGAAATCTAAGAGTTCCATGATAATTATCCCTAATGATTTGATTAAAATAGGACAAGGAGACTCCCTGAAAAACTCTATTAGCTCAAAATAGTTCCTGTCGCACCTACTGGGCACTTCTGCATCCCAAAGAAATGGAAACGAAAGGCTTAGTGTCACAAGCTGTAGGAAAGGGGCAACTGGAGAAACTTGTTCAGTCCCATTCTGTCTATTATAAAGGCAGGAGGATAATTTTTCTGTGTAGTAGAAGCGTCCATCTTGTCTCCCCCAATAGGCTACAAGCTCCTCCAGTGCAGAACCATTTAGGTACTGGAGAAGCATAGGAAAATAAATATTTGACTGGTTAAGCATCAGGAGGTTCTCCTTTCAAGGTTGGATTCCTTCATAGCATGTCATTAAGAAGTTGCTTTGTTCTTACTCACTTTATCTTTTGTGGAAAGCTATGTCTCTCACTGGAGAGTTGACAATCACCAGTCCTGTTCCAATGGAAACACTGTTACACAGAGATTGCCAACAAGGGCTTGGAGTCAAGAAGAAGCTGCATGACCTTAAGCAAATTATTTATCCCTCTCTGAGCATCAGCTATCTTGTTTGAAAACTCATAATAATCCCTGCCTCACGGAGTGTTGTGGAATTAAACAAGACATCATACATGAAATGCTTAACATGGAGCCTAGTACAATAAACTGCAGTTTAAAAGCATCCTGCCTTTGAGACGACACGTCAACATTCCAACATGAATTTAAATAAAAGAAGCAAAACACATTGAAAACCGATGAATAAAAACAGCATTGGTCCCCATGCAATTTTCAAATGCTAAGTAACAGAACACCATAATTGCCTTCTGGTTTCCCACAGAGAAGACTGAGGAACACAAAGTTCTTAGCCCTTTATCAAATTCATGAACAAAGTAAAGTTAAAACATAACCTCTGAAGCCCCTACTAATCCTAAAACTGCAATCACAGCATCTTAGAATGCTAATGCCACAAAAAAACTTTAGAGATCAGTCCAACACTCTCCTCTAGTAGACAAAAAAACTCAAGACCAAGAGATTAAGTGATCTGCCCCAAATGACCCAGTCTGTTCCATGATTTCTTCAAATATGTGCTATTCTAGCCCCTGCATTCTTCTTTTTTCCCTCTAATTAACCTCTCTCAGTACTCTTATCAACGACAGGAGCAATTTTACTGCAGAGAAGGAGCCTGTGGTTCCCATCCTTCAGTGAGACTGGAAGTTCACTTAAGGACAAAGGCTGTGTCTTTTATCTCAATGCCTGCAAAATGGCCCTCCACATTCTCACAAATCCTCACTGATTAACTGATTGAGCAACATAAACAGTTCTCTGCTTCTCTTATAGGAACTTCCTAAGTGTTAAGTGAGTGCAGATATAGCAGATCCTACTGTTAAGAACATAATCTTTCTCGACTACATCAGGAAGAGAACTCTTCATCTAACATCCCCCCCCCAAAAAAAAACAGTTCCTAGGGAGCTCTGGAAGATGACAACAGAAAGGAACCTCAGCTTTGCCCCTTTCTGTCACAGTAGCTGTTGTCTTTAACCTCTATTCACTTCACCTCTACTCCCTTTACTTGTCTCTGGGGTCACCAAAACCTCTCTGGGTTTTTGGTTCTAATAGACATATTAGAAGAGATATAACTCATAAGTTGAGACACAAAAGCAGAAGGAGAATATTTACATGACCCAGCTCTCAATATTGAAGTTGTGACCAGCACTTCAAGAACTCGAACAGCAGAGGGTGCAGGTTGGAGGTAGGGTGACGGAACTTCACAAGGCAGAAACCCTGTGGAATGTCAGTGGAGGAACGGAATCTTCCACCCTGCTCGGCCCACTTCAGAAGTCGCATTTCTTTAGTACACCCCAGTTCTCCCAGTTACACAGGCTTGAAGACTGGAGCTCCCTATCCTCTGAGTTCTCCACCTTCCCTGCCCTTATCTAATGTCCCCGAATCCCATCTTTCCTTCTATCATCTGCTATTGTTGTTGTTGTCATTATTCTGTCGCCCAGTCATGTCCAACTCTTCACAACCCCATGGACTGCAGCATGCCATGCCTCTCTGTCCCTCACCATCTCCTGGAGTTTGCCCAAGTTCGTGTCCAGTGCATCAGTGATGCCATCTAGCCATCTCATCCTCTAATGCCCTCTTCTCCTTCTTCTGCCCTTTTCTCCTATCATCCGCTACCTCCCTATCATTTTGAAACTCTGCATCCAGGTCAAAGCCCTTATCACTTCCCATATGGGTCATACGATAAACTCCTAACTGGTCTCCCCTTCTTGGACGTCCCTCTTTCCAATCCATCCTGGACAGCACAGTCTAGAGTAGTGGTGCCCAACGTTTTTAGCACCAGGGACAAGTTTCATGGAAGAAAATTTTTCCACAGACAGGGAGTGGGTTGAGGGTGGTTCAGGCAGTAGTGAGAGTGATAGGGAGCAGCAGATGAATCTTCGCTCACTTGCCCATGGCTCACCTTCTGTGGTCCAGCCCAGTTTCAAACAGCCCATGGACCAGTACTGGTCTGCAGCCCGGGATTTGGGGACCCCTGGTCTAGGGTGACCTACTTCCCCCCAGGTTGCTCAGAACTCTCATAGTTTTAGTACTGCAAGTCTCATTTCCTGGGGAAACCCTCCTAAAGCCAGGGGCAGAGGGGGCATCAGGTTAACTAATGTTTTGATCATGTCACTTTCTTGACTAAAATGTTCCCTGCTCCCCATTTCTCATCAAAATAAACCTGAAAGCAGGCTCCAAAGCTGCCTCAGAGAATGTGTAAGAAAGCATATTGAGCTGGGTAAGGGAATGAGGATTCCAGGCCTGGCTTTAGCCAAAGCCCTGTGAGACCCTTGGCAAAGTCACTCAGCCTAGCTGGATCTTAGTTTCCTCATCTGTAAAACTAGGAGGCTAAGACTGTATTTCCTTTCAGATCCAAAATTCTGTAATTCTACTCTTCTGTATACCCTCTGCTCTAGCCAGACTCACCAACTCACTCTAATCCAAACACATTCTGTTAATTCTCACCTTTGTACATTTGGTCTTTCCCTTCTCCCACCAGGATTTCTCCATTTTCTCATGCCCACCTGAATCTTCAAGGAACAACATAAAGCCCCACCTTCCAAAGGAAGCCTAGGCTTAGCCCATGATGATTCCATATGCTCCTAGGGTTTCTAACACTCAGCACTTCTCCTGTCCTGCTCCCTGTGCTCAAAATCCTTCTGTATATGAAGCTACTTTACTAGAACTGGACGAAAATATCTCTGTTCTTTTGTGATTCCTTTTCAGAATCATGAGCACACAATGAATATAGTAAGTATCATCACTAAAAACTGACTGATATACAGATACCTAAGAAAAAGTCCAACCAGGGATCTAGAGGTAAGACAAATTAAAAAGGAGAGGAAAATCTAGATTTTTTTTTGCACTTTACACAAGATTTTCAAATACCTCCATACATAATTCAATAGTTCATTTACTCCATAAACATTTACTAAGAATCTCCTGTTTTGAGACATTGCTGGCATGTCACAGGTGCAGGGATGGAGAATAGAGACTCAGGTCTCTGACAAGTGGCTCTTCCACATTGTCCTTCAATTCTAACTTTTAGGCAAGAACTTAAAAATCTCCAGTGGCAGCAGCTCCACCATCATCACACCGCTCCATTCCAAAACTGCTCATATCTCTAATTCTCCCTCTAGCCTCCAGAGCCGTTAAACGAAAAATTTTTAAAAGGGACTGCCCTCTTACACTGTTGGTGGGATTGCAAACTAGTACGCCACTATGGAAAACAGTGTGGAGGTTCCTTAAAAAACTGCAAATAGACCTGCCATATGACCCAGCAATCCCACTGCTGGGCATATACACCGAGGAAACCAGAATTGAAAGAGCCACGTGTACCCCAATGTTCATCGCTGCATTGTTTACAATAGCCAGGACATGGAAGCAACCTAGATGCCCATCAACTGACGAATGGATAAGAAAGCTGTGGTACATATACACAATGGAATATTACTCAGCATTAAAAAAAAAATTCATTTGAATCAGTTCTACTCAGGTGGACGGAACTGGAGCCCATTATCCAGAGTGAAGTAAGCCAGAAGCAAAAACAACAATACAGTATACTAAGGCATATATATGGAATTTAGAAAGACGGTAACGAGAACCCAGCATGCGAGACAGCAAAAGGAACGCAGATGTATAGAACAGACTCGTGGACTCTGTGGATGAGGGCAAGGGTGGGATGATATGGGAGAATGGCATTGAAACATGTTAATTATCATATGTGTAATCAATCACCAGCCCAGGATTGATGCTCGGGGCTGGTGCACCGGGATGACCCAGGGGGAGGGAATTGGGAGGGAGGAGGGAGGGGGGTTCTGGAGGGGGAGCATATGCAAACCCACGGCGATATCATATCATTGTATGGCAAAACTAAAAAAAAAAAAGGGACTGCCCTGGTGGTCCAGTGGTTAAGAAGCCACCTGCCGGTGCATGGGACACCGGTTTGATCTCTGGTCCAGGAAGATCCCACATGGTGCAGAGCAACTAAGCCCATGTACCACAACTACCGAAGCCCAAGCACCCAGAGCCCACGGCTCCAAACAAGAGAAGCCACTGCAACGAGGAGCCAGGGCATTGTAACAAAGAGAAGCTCCCACTCACAGAAACCAGAGAAAGCCTATGCACAGCAACGAAGACCCAGCACAGCCTAAAATAAAAATTTTTTAAAAAAACAGAAATGTAAAAAAATTAAAAATAGGTTAACAGATTAAAATACCCATATCCACTTCCACTGGGCTTCCCAGGTGGCACAGTGGTAAAGAATCTTCCTGCCAATGCAGGAGACAGGGGTTCAATCCTTGGGTGAAGATGATCCCCAGGAGAAGGAGGATAATACTGTCTCCTGTGTTCTTGCCTGGACAATGCCATGGACAGAGGAGCCTGGCAGGCTACAGTCCATGGGGTTGAAAAGAGTCAGACATGACTGAGCATGCATGCGTGCACACACACACACACACACACACACACACACACACACACACACCCCTACATTAGCAAAACAACCTGAAACAAATCTCTTCCAATAATTATGTCCTGGCTCTCTATCTAGAGTCTGTAGTCCCTGCTTTGACAGATTTTTGTGCCGTGACCTGATTAGTATCCTTCTTTGGTATGATTTGACTGTTGCCCTCCATTAGTCTTGATAAGTGACACATGCTAAGGATGTACTTGGCCCATGCCTCTGTCTTTTGGGACCCCTGCTCCAGGCATGACTGGAGAAGGAAATGGCAACCCACTCCAGTGTTCTTGCCTGGAGAATCCCAGGGACGGGGGAGGCTGGTAGTCTGCCATCTATGGGGTCGCACGGAGTCGGACACGACTGAAGAGACTTAGCAGCAGCAGCAGCTGCTGCAGGCATGCATACACGCACACTCCCCTAATTAAATGGGGCCAGGACTTGAACAGTGTCACCTACTGTAATGACAACAGGTTCATGAGTAAATGGGGGAAGTAAATAAATCAAACGGTTTGCAGAGGGAGAGGTCAAGCTGGGCTGGGCCCAGAGTGATTCAGGTTCTGCCACAGAATGGGTGTCTCCTGGGATGGTCTAGTAGGACAATTAAAACCCCTATAAATAGGATGGGTTTTCAGGTGTCCAGTATCCTCTCCAGCTTCTGAGTCTTCTGTTGATACCTCCTCAAGCAGGTAAGACATGCATGGGGAAGCAACAGCAGAATCCAAGAGCCTCTTGGTCGGGGCTGTGATGTGCTGAGCTGAGGAGGTCAAAGACTACTCCCTGTGGCCTT
>ML660785.1:0-89274 GCA_007570785.1 Antilocapra americana
TGGCCCACTTTTTGATTGGGTCGTTTATTTTTCTGGAATGGAGCTGCAGGAGTTGCTTGTATATTTTTGAGATTAATTGTTTGTCCATTGCTTCATTGGCTATTATTTTCTCCCATTCTGAAGACTGTCTTTTCACCTTGCTTATAGTTTCCTTTGTTGTGCATAAGCCTTTAATTTTAATTAGGTCCCATTTGTTTATTCGTACTTTTATTTCCGATATTCTGGGAGGTGGGTCATAGAGGATCCTGCTTTGGTTTATGTCGGAGAGTGTTTTGCCTATGTTATCCTCTAGGAATTTTATAGTTTCTGGTCTTATGCTTAGATCTTTGATCCATTTTGAGTTTATTTTTGTGTATGGTGTTAGAAAGTGTTCTAGTTTCATTCTTTTACAAGTGGCTGTCCAGTTTTCCCAGCACCACTTGTTAAAGAGATTGTCTTTTCTCCATTGTATATTCTTGCCTCCTTTGTCAAAGATAAGGTGTCCATAGATGGGTGGATTTATCTCTGGGCTTTCTATTTTGTTTCATTGGTCTATATTTCTGTCTTTGTGCCAGTACCATACTGTCTTAATGACTGTGGATTTGTAGTATAGCCTAAAGTCAGGTAGGTTGATTCCTCCAGTTCCATTCTTCTTTCTCAAGCTGACACAATCTATGAGGCCTGCAAAGTTGGAAACTTGGAGTCAATCTTGGTGAAGACATGAGCACAGGACCTGGCTGCTCCTGAACTTGACATGGGGACAGTAATCCCACTGAGATTTTTTTTACTCCATTATGACAAGATAACACTTATATACCCTGTTGTATTTTAGATGTGAAGGCTGAAAGCCTCAAACTTAAACATTGATAAAAGTAGAAACTCATTGGAAGGCAGGGCTGTGAATTGTAAATTACATATTTCTACAGGTAACCATCATGTTAGCTTGATTCTTCCAAGGGGCAGAATCACACAGTGGTCAAGAGTATGGGCTCTGGAATCAGATTGCCTGGGCTCAAATCCTCGTTGTGCTACTTACCAGCTGTGCGTCTTTGGGAAAGCTGTGTAACCTCCCAATGGCTCAGTTTTCTCCTGAGAATGAGAATAATACTTTCCTCACAGAGTTACAATGATCCAGTTCTTAGAGCAGTGCTGGCACGTATTTAATCCTCAGCAAGGTTTAACTATAATTATTCGCTCTGGGTATTTAATGGGCCATTGAGACAAGCTTGTTTCTCTTGCCATTTTGGGCTGCTGCTCTGAGACAAGTGACCTGGCCTCATTAAAATGTGGCCAAGGGTGTGGTAGGAAGAGATGTTTGAATTTGTTGGTGAGGAGTGGGTTCCTGCAGGAGATGACAGTGGGCACAGAGAGAGGTCCCAGGTCCAGGTGAGATTATTTCAGGTGGAATGTGCATATAATTCCCTGACACAGTGAAGGAAGTGTTATTGCCTAGCTCTGTATACACAGTGCTGCACAGAGATGAAAAGGTCTCTGCTCTGTCCTGGTTTTGCTTTGTAGTAGGAGAAGGCAGCCCAGTCTGAAGACTGTGTTAGGCCTCACTGCAGTCCTGCCCTACTTCCCCACCCTCTCCTTCCTCAAATGACTCTCCAGCTCAGTGAGCTTAGCTGGACACTTCATTCCAAGAGTGGTGGTGGTGTTGAGTTGGACCAGAGGGCTTTTTGACCCTTTTTGACCAAACTGGTCAACTGTGAAACGTCACTTTTCAGCACTGAGTCCTAGTTCCCTGCAGTATCAAGCATTTAATTCACTTACTACTTCCTGTACAAACAGAGCAAAGATGGATTTGTTAACCAGTTAATTTGCACTGTCTAGTGGTTTTATTGTGCTGACTTTTAAAATACTTGGAAATGAAAGATTTATATTTTTAGGTACAGAAACGTCTGTGGTCAGCCATGTGTGGTGTTAATGAGGTCTTTCCCAGACCCCTGTGGGCTTCACACAGATGTGCTCTGAGGACCGCACAGTCCGGCTTGAGGGACCTGAGGACAAAGATGCCAGCATCCCTTTCTTCTGAATGCGGAGGCAAGGTGCAGGTATGAGATGTTCAAATTTGAAAGATGATGCTACTGCAAGGAACCTTTAATTTTTCCTACTCTGACTCTATGCAGAATAGAGAAAAGACCGCCTAAACAGACATGGAGGGGAGTTGGAGAAAAATAAAGAGTAGGATACAGTTTGTGGCTTTGTATTCTTTTTTTGCCCAGAGTTAGTGTGAAAGATGGTGGGTTTTTTTTTTTTTTTTACAGAAAGCATCATTGTATTTTCTGAATAAGACCTTGATCAGGGTAAGCAGTTCTTTGTGTAACACATTGTACTCTGCCCAGAAATAAAGGAATCTCTTTAAATAAACATTTCCAATGTCAGTGCATAGTCCTGTCTCTCTAATGTGGGCATCTTAGAGCTGAGGGGACACATGCCTCTGTTAGTGTTACCAAGATGACAGCAAACCTTATAGAGAAGTCCCTTCAGACTGTGGAGGACAAACATGGTCTGACATTTCTTGGGATGAGTGAGGGGGCTGAGTTTCTCCTAGCCCAAAAGTGGCATCAAAGGACACCTGCAAGTTCCATCCAATTATTCCTCTTCCTTTCCTGGATACTTGTCTGTCTTCCTCTTTACCATTCTGATCTTGTCACTTTTCTATTTTGAAAAAAATTTTAATCTTAGGATATGGTTTCACTTTGTCCATTTGGGTCCATTTAGACTTAACCTCAAATATCTTCATATGTGACCCCTCTCTCCATTCATCCTTTGACACTTTCCTAGACCTGTTTCCAGAGCCAGAACCACTTCCTAAACTGGAGTCACTCTTTGTTGACAGTATTCTGAAATACCTCTATCTGCTCCCTCCTATCATTTCACTCTTTCAGCGCCCACGTGATTTCCCAGGACTGAGTATTTTACTGCCTGTGGCAGGTAGGTAGGACCACAGCTAGACTTGGCATCTTTGTGTGAGTTAGAAAGGCTTCTTTGCATGGATCTAGTCCTCTGGACACATCACTTGACAAATAGGGGGTCCCTGGGGAAAAGAAAAAAGCACTCAGGTAGATGTAGTTTTTTGCTAAGGATACATGGGTTGTTAAGTGGACATGAGTTGGGTTTCTTGGACTTGCTCCCTGTGGGTACTTCTGGACAGTGGACAGCTTTTACAGCTGTAGGTGGTGCCTTGTGTTAAGAAGAAAAACTTCAGAATCACACCACGTGGGTTCAAAGGCTAGCTCTGGCAACCATAGCCAATTACCTAATTGCTGTGCCTCACTGTTCTCATCAGTAAAATAGGTATATGGGATTATCTCTTATGGGGTAATTGAAAGGGTTGGATTCCATAATCACACTTTTGAAAGTATGGCCCTCATTCATGTTATAATGCATTGTGAGTATTGTCAGCACTGGGTAAGCATCTCAAAGAGGTGCAAATCTGTTCACCCCAATTGCTCCCAGAGTGGGTAGAAGGGAAGGGTTGGATTAAGGGTACATTGAGATCAGCTCCTCCTGCTAAGCTTGATGACTCCTCATCTAGACAGGGCTTCCACCTCCACTGAGAGATGTCACAGATAATGACTGTGATGGGCTGAGCTTGTTTTCTTCTCATTTCCTTCTCCTCCCTGCCCTCTCCCTCATGTCCTCCATGTACATATTCCTTCAATCAGCAATCTGATATAATATCTACAACTGCATATTGTTTATTATTTGCTTTCCTGTCACTGTTAATTCTGTATTTTGCTTGCCTCTTTTTCTTTAGTTCTGTTTCCAGGAAAGGTCCCTATATCCTTAATTCTTCCTTGGGAAACTCCCTGCAACCCTATGTTCTGTGAGACATCTGGTTTTCTTTGATGCTGTTTCTCTTTACTCTGTGGAGTGGAGCCTCCTGCTCCCAGTGAAGGCAGTGTGGGCTGGTGGATTGAGAATGAGTTTTGTGGTCAGTCACATCTGACCTACACATCCTGGCTGAGCTGTGTGTCAGTGGACTCACAGTTCACTTCTGAGAATCTCAGTTAGCACACTGAAAAGCTTAAGGATCTCTGCTTCGAAGAGTTGTGAGGTTAAAAAGGAATAAGTGACCTGGCATTGATACGTCAATCCTAGTATATTTCATATTGTTATTTTACCTTTACCTGAAAAGTTGCTGCTGCTGCTTGGAAGGCCTGTCTTTACCACAGTAATGGAATTAGGGGGAAATTTGATTGCAAAATTATCCCTACCTTCACAGGCACACAGTTTGGGTCCAGGAGAGGTCCTGCCCCCTTTTCCCATTCCTGTAACCCTCTCTAGGGATCATTCAGCATCTGGGACCCTTCACTTGTCCTTTCAGCTGCCCTGCTGATTCCATGCCTGCCAATAACTTTATTTTCTGTGCTTCCTCTGCCAAGGTTGTTGTGTGTTGGTGAATCTCATGTACTGTGGTGCACTTGCTGTTCTCTATACATTTGTGATTTTCCATCTTATTAAGTTCTGAATCCTACCTGACAACCTCTTTCCTCATTCCTAGTTGATGCCCTTCCCAGACCTCTCAGTGCTTCACACCTTTCCCACTCATTTCAAACTTCCTTCCCTCCCTCCCTATATTCCTTTTGGCAGATCATTTCACATCCTTTTTTGTTAAGAGGGAGAAGTGCCTAAAAAAGCATTAGGGGTCCATTCTTGAGAAGAATGTTTCTCTGAAAAAATGACATGGAAGACATTTAAAGAAAAAAATGTCTTTGAGGTTACCAGGATTACAGTTGGTCATTTCTTGCAGGTAAAACAGGAATTTCCCCACGTGATTAATTATCATACTTGTAGATATCAGTATTGTGAAACTCAGGGAGAAATATTTTTACATTAGGGAGTCTGCAGTTTATAGGAAAAGGCTCAAGACTTCATTGACTTGAAGAAACTAAATCTAGGTAGACTCTTATTCCTTATTTTCAGGTTATCTCAGGGCATAAAGATTTTTTTCCATCTGCAACAGTGGTATCAGATGTGTTTGGTTGTAATAGTGATGGACAAGGGGGTCAGTTTTGTTTTCCCCATAGGTGCATGCATGCTTGCTAAGTTGCTTCAGTTGTGTCCAATTCTTTGTAACCCTATGGACTGTAGCCTGCCAGGCTACTCTGTCCATGGATTCCCCAGGCAAAAATACTGGAGTGAGTTGTCAGGTTCTCCTCAGAGGATCTTCCTGACCCAGGGTTGGAACTTGCATCTGTTTGTTTCCTGCACTGGCAGGCGGGTTCTTTACCTCTAGTGCCACCTGGGAAGCCCCTCCACAGGGACAACAGATGTGAATTCTCCTAACCTCCACTCTTCTCAAAGGAATCCACTGGGTCACAGATCATTTAAGTGCAGATTACTAGATCCTATCGTCTAGAAATTCTGACTCAGTAGGTCTGGGATAGAATCCAGGAATTGGCTTTTCAAAGAAGTACCTCTGGTGATTATTCTCATCCTAGGAACCTTTTTTAATAACACCGAGATAAGAACGTCTTCACTCATTTTTATCTCCTTTTAGCTTCAAGTGTGTAGGGAAACCAACCCTTTTCTAAGGCTGATTTCGGTATATGTGCTCATTTCCATTTCTGTCATTTCTTCCAGATCCTTGAGCCAGCAATGAAACCCCTTTCTGGCATCGATTATCTCTTTCTTTTAAGTCTTCTTCTGAAAATATGGCTTCCAAATATTAATATTTTTTCAAATATTTCCAATTATTAATATTTTTCACTCAGTAAATTTTATTGGGTGTCTCCTAGGTTTTCAACACATACTTTAATTTCCTTCTTTGTAAAGGCTTCTTCTCTCTTCCTTGCCTACTTGTACTTCTCTTTCCTGTCAGACTTCTTGAAAGAATCTTTCCTTTCCATACTGACTTGTAATAATGATAACAGCAGCAACCAATAGTAACGAGGTAGCCTAACGGTAACACTTGGTGGCTGACTGTGGGCCACACACTTTTCTAAGTGCTTTACATATGTTAACTGTGTAGCAGATACTCTGTGTGTCCTTTAAAAAAAGTATATATTTGTATGTGTAGATATATATATATATATTTCTGGACTGTTTATTCAGATATATTGATCTATTTGTTTACTCTTTTCCTAGTTCTCTCTGGTTGTATTTACTGTAACATTATAAAATACATTTTATATTCATGCCTGTTACTTACTGGAGTTCTCTTCTTTGGCTTCTGGAAGCAGCACTTTCTCCTTCTTTTCCTCCTACCTCTATTCACCTTTATCAGCATTCTTTGCTGACTTTTCTCCTCTGTGTTCCTCACAGTCCGCTTAAGTCTTTCCCAGCAAGCATTTCCAGCCACAGTTCCTGATCCTTTTTGCCTGCCTGCTTCAGTCAAAGACATCTACACTTTGTTCCCTGAGCACACCACCTCTTTGGTGTCTTTTGCACATGGAGTTGCATTCTCTGCCTATGCAATCTGACAGTATATTGTATGGTAGGTTGTCACAGCTGTGTCTCAGAGTACTTGATAGTTTAACATCTTCAGCATCTGAGATGCTCTGACTAATAGTTGTAGACAAGGACCAAGCAGGAGCAGGGAGGGCTGCTCAGGGATCTTTCATATATGGGATAGAGCGTACAGAGTGGGGGAGTCAGAGGACAGAGGAGAGGGTGATGGTGGCAGGGCTGAGACGGGGGATTCTGGGTATTGGGGGAATTGACCTTGGATCATTGTTTTTAAAGAGTGCTAGCCTGTGGGAGGTTGTTTAGTCCTACCGAACCTTAAATGAGGCTTGCACTAGGGAAGACTAGGTCAGAAATGCCACCCTCTGGAACTGAAGATAATGAGAACCATTAATTGTGATGAGATAAAATATGAGGAGCTGAGTTATCTGCAGCAGGAATCCTCCCTTAGGATTGTTCTTAAGTGTGTTGCTGATGAGCAAGAGTGTTTCTCAAATGTCCCTTAAGGACATTAAGTATCTTTGCATGGAGGGTAGGAAAAGGTGAGTCAGAGGTTGAGTACCAGTTGATGTGTCTAGATCATGGGGCCGGTCCAGTCCTAGGTGTTTGACTGTAGTTGTTTAAAGAAAAATAGTACTAGAGTGGACGACATATGGTAACAACGCATGCGCTTTTGAATCAGACTGGGTATAAATCTTGGCTCTACTAATATGGGAAAGTCACTTAACCTTTCAGAGTTTCAGTTTTCTCTTCAATAAAGTGAGTGTAGCTCCTCTAGTCATAGGGTTTCTGTGAGAGTGAAATTAAGTAATAAATAATAATAATATATGTAAAGCACATGATTTTGTATTCCTAGATCATAAAATGTTAGTTTCATACTCCTTCCCTTTTAAGACAGATTATTTAAATCATCAGTTTACCATATCATGGTAGGCCAGCTCTTTGAGAATCAAATTTATTAGCTGTAAAGCTCATTGAAGAATCTCTGCTATTTCTTAAAGGAATCCACCCAGTGGGAGGGAAGTTCCCAAGATAGACAGTTGGTTCCTGTTCTCAATGCATAGCTATCTTGCATAAAAAAACTGAACCATTAAGACTTTGCTTTAGTATGAATCTGTCCCCCAGAAATTGATTACATATGAGTGCACAGAAAAAATATTGACTTTATTTTCTGAATTGGGATGCAGACCTTGGATAAGTTACTGAGATCCTGTAAGATTCTACCCTCAAGAGTTAGTCTACCCCTTTATCTTTTCTTTCTTTTTTTTTATCTAGGTGAAATATTAGCATTCTTAGATTTTGGAGTCATAACAAGGAGAAGAGGAATAGTATGAAAAATTTGACTCAGATATACAATGAGGTATTTATTTGAAATTTTTTACTTTATCTTAATTTTCTTTCTCTTGAACCATGAAATTTAGGAGAGGTAAAGAATAAGGTTGAGATATTGTCTGGTAAAAGGGTTAGATTTGGTCCTCATCCTTGTAGACTTAGATGTGCACTGATGTTGGTGTCTCAAGAGTTACTTAGATTCAGGAAAGCTGTTTATCTGGAACGAACCTAACCAGATCTGAAACATGAAGCTAGAATGCCAGCTTATTAATTTCCAATCAGAAATGTGCTATCAGAAACACTAATTGTCTTTACTTTTAAAATTCATTATTTATTTATTTTTGACCACACTGGGTCTTTGTTGCTGCTCAGGCTTTTCTCTAGTTGTAGAGAGTGAGGGCTCATCTCTAGCTGTAGTGTACGGGTTTCCCGTTGAAGTGGCTCCTCATTGCGATGGCTTCTCATGTTGCAGATCATGGGCTCTAGGCACACAGGCCTCAGTAGATGCGGTACACTGGCTTAGTTGCCCTGTGGTATGTGGAATCCTCTTGGACCAAGGATTGAACCTGTGTCCTCTGCATTGGCAGATGGAGTCTTAACCACTGGACCACCAGAGAAGTCCCTAGGTGTCCTTTTTTTTTTTCCCTTTTATTGTTTTTGCCATTCAATGCCATGATATCACCATGGGTTTACATATGCTCCCCCTCCAGAACCCCCCTCCCTCCTCCCCGCCTCCTCCCTCCCCCCGGGAAATCTCGATGCACCAGCCCTGAGCATCAATCCTGGGCTGGCGATTGATTACACAAATGATAATTAACATGTTTCAATGCCATTCTCCCATATCATCCTACCCTTACCCTCATCCACAGAGTCCATGAGTCTGTTCTATACATCTGTGTTCCTTTTGCTGTCTCGCATGTTGGGTTCTCGTTGCCATCTTTCTAAATTCCATATATATGTGTTAATATACTGTATTGTTGTTTTTCCTTCTGGCTTACTTCACTCTGGATAATGGGCTCCAGTTTCGTCCATCTGAGTAGAACTGCTTCAAATGAAATTTTTTTTAATGCTGAGTAATATTCCATTGTGTATATGTACCACAGCTTTCCTATCCATTCGTCAGTTGATGGGCATCTAGGTTGCTTCCATGTCCTGGCTATTGTAAACAATGCAGCGATGAACATTGGGGTACACATGGCTCTTTCAATTCTGGTTTCCTCGGTGTGTATGCCCAGCAGTGGGATTGCTGGTTCATATGGCAGGACTATTTGCAGCTATTTGCAGCTTTTTAAGGAACCGCCACACTGTTTTCCATAGTGGCTATACTAGTTTGCATTCCCACCAACAGTATAAAAGGGTTCCCTTTTCTCTACATCCTCTCCAGCATTTAAATCCTAGGTGTCCTTTTAATCTGATTAGTCAATGCTTCCTCCTTTGGGGAAAATAACAGGAAGCCAGCATTTCAGAAGTCTCCCTGGTGAGTTTCAAGTCTGAAGCACACAGGTGGTTTTATGATTTGTATGGTGAATCTCATTAGGTGTTGATGTGCTGATTCATTCATTTCAACCATATATTAGTGGAGTAGCTTGTCAGAACACTTTCTTCCTTGAATGGTCTTTGATGGCATGCTCACTTGATCTTTGTGTCCTTCTTTTTGTGAAATATTGAATAATTAAGGCTTATAAATAAGTGTAGGGAATAATATAATAATAAATATCAACTTGCTTAAGAAAACTTTTGTACTTGTTTTTTCTTTCAGTCCCATTTTCTTCCCTCTCTCCAGAGGTAACTGCTGTTCTGAATCTGATGTTTCACATTCCCATTAAGACTTTTATATTTATCAAATATGTGTTAACTACAAATAATAATTAAGTTAACACATATTTGACAAATAATAATGGGCTTCCCTTATAGCTCAGTTGGGAAAAAATCTGCCTGCAATGCAGGAGACCTGGGAAGATCCGCTGGAGAAGGAAATGACAACCCACTCCAGTATTCTTACCTGGAGAATCTCATGGACAGAGGAGCCTGGTGGGCTACAGTCCATGGGTCACAAGAGTCATATACAACTTAGTGACTAAACCACCACCACAAATAATAATATAGATATTATGATGTGTATTAGTGCACAGCATATAGATGTTTTACAGTTTTTTCACGTAATGTTTATATTTTGGGGACTTCTCCATATTGAGATACACAGATAGCCCCTGACTTACAGTAGTTTGGCTTATATATTTTTCAGCTTTGTGATGGTTTGAAAATGATAAGCCTTTAGTGGAAACTGTTCTTTGAATTTTGAATTTAGTTCTTCCCCTAAGCTAGTGACATGTGGTACAACTCTCTCTAGGTGCTGGTCAGTGGCAGGGAGCCGTAGCTCCTGGGCAGCCATGCAGTCATGAGGGTAAACAACTGATACACTTACAACCAGTCTGTTTTTCTCTTTCAGTATAACATTCAATAGATTACATGTAATGTACCACACTTTGTTATAAAATAGGCTTTGTTTTAGATGATTTTGCCCAGCTAAAGATTAATATAAGTGTTCTGAGCATATTTAAAGTAGGCTAGACTAAGCTACGGAGAAGGCAATGGCACCCCACCCCAGTACTCTGCTTGGAAGATCCCATGGACGGAGGAGCCTGGTAGGCTGCAGTCCATGGGGTCGCTAAGAGTCGGACATGACTGAGCAACTTCACTTTCACTTTTCACTTTCATGCACTGAAGAAGAAAATGGCAACCCACTCCAGTATTCTTGCCTGGAGAATCCCGGGAACGGGGGAGCCTGGTGGGCTGCCATCCATGGGGTCGCACAAAGTCGGACATGACTGAAGCGACTTAGCAGCAGCAGCAGCAGCAGACTAAGCTATGATGTTTGGTAGAATAGGTGTATTAAATGCATTTTCAGTGTAATGTATTTAACCTTACAATGATTTTATTGGGATGTAGCTCCCATCATAAGTTGAGGAAGATCTGAATACACTTAGGAGCAGAAAACTTTTCCCTTCTTCCCTTCTAGTTTCTGTGGTTAGCCTAATAATTAAGTTGATATAAGACAGATTAACTGGAGAAAAACAAATTTAATTTCATACATATGGAAGTTCCATAAAAATATGAGACTCAAAGGCAGTCAGGCAGTTGAGGCTTATATAACCGTTCTGAGCAAAGAAGAGGGCTCTGCTGTGCTGTGCTTAGTTGCTCAGTTGTGTCCAACTCTTTGCAACCCCATGGACTGTAGCTTGCCAGTCTCCTCTGTCCATGGAGTTCTCCAGGCAAGAATGTTGGAGTGGGTAGCTGTTCCTTTCTCCAGGGGATCTTCCCGACCCATAAATTGAACCAGGGTCTTCTGCATTGCAGGAAGATTCTTTACCAGCTGAGCTACCAGGGAAGTCCAGAGACGAGGGTAGGGGACTTCAAAGGGAGGAAGACAATGCGTAAGAAGATGAGAAGAGCAAATGTTTAGTAAACAAATTTTTTGTTTTTCATGGTTTTCTAGGCCATATAGACAAGTCTTCCTGATATAAAAAGTTATCTCTGCTAATAGCTTTGATCCTAGTATAGGCCTTGTGAAAAGTGAAAGTGTTAGTCATTCAGTTGTGTCTGACTCTTTGCGACCCCATGGACTGTAGCCCACCAGGCTCCTCTGGCCATAGAATTCTCCAGGTGAGAATACTGCAGTGGGTTGCCATTCCCTTCTTCAGGGGATCTTCCCAACCTGAGGATTGAACCTGGCTCTCCTGTATTACGAAAGAGTCTTCACCGTCTGAGCTACTCTAGAAGCCCCAATAGGCCCTGTACCTAAACTGTTTTAGACAGTTAAAGGGAGAGGCAAAAACAAACAACCCCCAGAAAAGGAGCTCTTCCTGAGTCAGCTAGGCCTTGATTACCTTCAGCTCAGAATAATCCATGTGCCAATGTAGCATAGTTTTTGGTGTTGTATTCTGTACTCGCTCCACCCCTGCCTCAGGTATGTCTCATTAATTTTACTGTTGTATAGCATTCTAGTGTATGGATATATCACAATTGATTTATCTATTCTTCTGTTGAACTTTTAAGTTATTTGCAACATTTTCTGACTCTTGTGTCATCGCCAAATTGCTTCCTAAGTGGTTACCAATGCAGATCTTCATTGCTCAGTATCCTCGCCAATGTTCTATGCCAGAATAATTTTTTTGTTACCTGATTGGTATGAAATGATATTTCATTTTATCTCAATTTTATGTTTCTCTGAGTATTGTTTTAAAAATGCCACTTGGGTGTTAAAATTTATATTTTGGTGAACTTTCTTTTTATAAGTTTTCCTGTTTTTCCCCACCATACAAAGAACTTATAAATATCAAATTAGGGGAAGAACTGACTCATTTGAAAAGACCCTGATGCTGGGAAAGATTGAAGCCAGGAGGAGAAGGGGATGACAGAGAATGAGATGGTTGGATGGCATCACTGACTCAATGGACATGAGTTTGAGTAAATTCCAGGAGTTGGTGATGGACAGAGAGGACTGGTATGCTGTAGTCCATGGGGTCACAAAGAGTCAGACATGACTGAGTGACTGAACTGAATTGAAGTAATTGCCACACTATTTTTCAAAGTGAATATGTCATTTTACTTTTCACCAGTAATACCAGCTCTTGGTATTGCCCACATTTTTAATTTTGGCCATTCTAGTGTTTGTGTAGTAGTTTCTTATTATGTTTTAATTTGCATTTCGCTGATGACTAAGGACATTGAGCATCTTTTCAGGTGCTTATTGGTCATCTTGTTTGGCAAGTGTCGAATCAGATCTTTTGCTCATTTTAAAACTGAGTTGCCTGTCTTTGTTTTCAAATTAAAAATATTTGTATAGTCTAGGTTATTTGTGAAGGACAGGATCTTGGACAATAACTATTTAAATTAGTTTCTAGTATGACCACCTGTGTGTGAGAGTGAACTGAAGCAGAGATAAGACAAACCTCAGTATTTCATCATCATTATTTATTGTCGATTTTAATGCAGTCGGTTATTTGAATCCAGAGACTTGAAACAAATATGCTACAGTCAAACTAAGAAACTGTAAAGTAGTGGCTGACAGTATTTTGTTCCATTGCTGTATAAATGATATTTTCTTCTGAGGAAGGCCAGTTAACTACAGAGGTAGTTTGGAGCCACTGTGTTTTCATGCTCTTCTAACTTTTTTTTTTTTAACCTGGAAAAAATTTTTAGTAGGAGGGATCAAGATCTTTCTTGATGAAACCAAGTCAGAGCTCACATTTAGATCCTTCAATCCTAAACTGATTCATCCCTGCACTTTAAGAAAAAAATGCCCTCACTCACAGGTTAGGGAGAAGCACCTAGTGCCAATTTTTAATGCCTCTTGTTAGTTTATCCATTAAAAATGCAGCTAAGGATTTAAAGGAGCTTGGTGGTTTTGATAAGCAAAGATGCTATCAATGCTGCATCTTTGCTTTTAGGGTCTTTTCTGCCACCATCCATTGTGGCGCATACAGAAAATTATGATCCATGTTGCTATAAGAGAAACTTTGGCTCCAGAATTGGTAACACATTTATAATATTTTGCTCTTTAGAGATGAAAGATTAGTTTTGGCATCATATGATGAGTAAGGAGCTGTCAAAAAGACACCTCAACTAAGCCCCAAGCTCCTTAAATGTTTTGCATTATTCTTCTGAATTTATTTTCATACATCATTTATTCAACTCTGTATTTCCTAACAAAGTAGTCCCCATATCCTACATTCTTTGGAAGGAACACAATAACAAGGAATTAAGTACAGTTACATGTTTAAAAGGAAAAGACAGAAATAGATACATCTACTTTTAGAAAGAAGTTTTGTAATATTGCTCGTATGTAAGTTTCATGTTTTTTAAACTAATACTTGAGTTAACTTCACTTCTATTTACTGTTCATTACTTGAATTAGCACCTCTGCTCTTGGACATACTCATAGAGTGGAGTGCTGCTACGTAACTTGTAGAAACTTGAGTTTGTATCTCTCCCTCCATAGTGACCTCCTTCTCTCTGGTAATAATAGCCACCTTGTCTATTATCCTCCTTGCAAATTAACAATGTATTGCTAGTGTTAGATCTAGATTCTCCATAGGATGGCGTAAACTGTCTAAAGCCACAACTTGAGGAGCTTTCCTCTTGTCTATAACTTCCTCCTGGTTGCCCTTCATTACATTTTGAATAGCTATAGCCAGATTCCATTTGACCCTGGCTGCATCCTTGGCTTTGTTGCCTACATGTTTCTGATCGTCCACAAATACTCTCATACCCATCAGACTTGCTACCTGATGGGCTACAACTCCTACTTCTTTCTTTTTGACTGTACTCTGACCATTCCTGGCTGTTTCTTCTTGATTGATTGGGAGTTGAGCCTATTTGGTGTCTACTATACTCACCATGAGTTCCACTTGAACTTGACCTGCATCTCCCTTGTAATTCATATTGCTCATAGCTAGAACACTGACCAAATCCTGAACTACCTTGTCTGGAGAAAGATGGGTGACATGAACCAGACCGGTATTGTCCAGAGTTAGAACACTGACCAGATCTAGAACCAAATTGTCCAGAGCTAGATGAGTGACACGAGCCAGGCCCATGTTGTTCAGAAGTAGAACACTGACCCAAGCCCAATCCATGTTGACTCTGGGTAGAACACTGACCCGAGCCAGATCTGTGTTGGCTGTAGCTAGAAGACTGACTCCATCCAGACCCAGATGGGTTGCAGCTAGAGGACTGACTTGAGCCAGTGCCACACTGGACATGGCCAGAAGACTGTCCTAATCCAGACCTCTGTTGACTATAGTGAGAAGATTGACCTAATCCAGACCCACATTGGCCATAGCTAGAAGACTGACCTGATCCAGATGTATGTTGACCATAACTGGAAGACTGACCTGATCCAGATATATTTTGACCACAGCTTGATGACTGTCCTGAAGTAGACCCATGGTGTCCATATGTAGAGGACTGACCTAAGCCAGATCCATGTTGACCAAAGCCAGATGACTGTCTTGAGCTAGAACCATGCTGACCACAGCTAGAAGACTGACCTGAGCCAGATCCATGTTGGCTGTGGCCAGAAGACTGACTTGAGCCAGATCTGTGTCGGCTATGCCTAGAAGATTGACTTGAGCCATGTTGACCATAGCTGGAGGACTGACCTAAGTTAGATCCCTGCTGTCCACAGCCTGATGACTGTCCTGAAGTAGAACTGTGTTGTTTATAGCTAGTGGACTGACCTATGCCAGATCCATGCTGACTGAAGCCAGATGACTCTCGTGAGCTAGAACCATGCTGACCACAGCTAGAAGACTGACCTGAACCAGATCCATGTTGGATACTGCTAAATGGCTGTCCTGAGCCTGACCTGTCTTGGCCATAGCTAGATACCTCACTAGAACTAGAAGTAGAACAGTTGCCTTGTTCTTCACAATTTCCTGATTGATATCCTTCATTTGATTCATGCCATCTCTGCTGAGAAGGCTGGCCTGGGCCACAACCATGACCATAACCAGCAGGCTCATTTGAATTTGACCAGTGATCTTGTCCTCCACAACTTCCTGAGATGAGTCCATGATGCTCCTTACTGGGTGACTGGCTTGATTTTTTCTTATGTTGTCTGTTCCCCAGAGATTCATTTGAGTCAGACCAGTTTTGATCAGAACTGAAAGACTGATCCTCCGAGTGACTCACATGCCCTTGTTCTCCATAAGTGCCTGACCAATTTCCTGAGTTTGATCTTGTTCTGTGGTTGCTTGAATGAGTATAACCAACTTCTTCACTCCTAGACCTTTTGTGCTGATGAAAGCCTTGCTTGTTTTTCTTGCTACCCTTGGAGTGGCCTGAATTTGACTCCCTCCTTCTTTCCCTAGAGCTTTGCCTATCCTCAGAACTAGACAAGCCTCCTTGATGGCCAGTTATTTTGGAGCTGGACCTAGACCTGTGTCTAATGCTACCTCTCGAGCCTCTAGAATGGGAATCATTCTCTCCTTCACACCAACTTAAGTGACTGGAAGATGATTTTTGCCCTTCATCTTCCTCTTCTGTTTCACTCTGTTCCTCTTGGTCCTGGTGACTGTGATCTCTTTGCTTTGACCCTGAAGCTTGGCAGTAATCTTTGCTGACGATTTTATTACAGGCCCGAGCCAGCTTGTATATCATCAGAAGGTACTCAGTAAATTCTACTTTTTTGTTATGGTCTTGATCTAGATTTTGCATGATGATATCTACAGTGTCTGGATCATCTGGATTCTGTATAGGAACAAAGTGCAAAAGGAAGCTCTGTGAGTGTGCAGCACACATTGAGCTAACCAACTGAAGAAAGACTGTAGAAATGTGAGTACTTAGCTTAATTAAGTGAAGCTCAATCTCATAGTCCTTTAGGTTGGACTGCCCTATTCTGGGCAGAAAGAGAGAAAGGAATATGCAATGAAGACCTAGAAGAGAATGCAACTGGGAATGACAAGGAACAGGGAATTATTTTTTAAGGAATGGGTCAAATGAATGTGATTAGCTAATTTATAAATAATAACAACTACTGAGGGTTCAAGGATGGTTAATGAGAGGAAGTGATGTCTTTTGAATGATGGATTGGATTAGTCAAATAAAGAGGTGGGGAAAGGGGAGGGGAGAAAGGTTGTTGCAGACAGACAGAATAATATGAACAGAGAGCTGGAGTTGAAAGGAAGCGTGGCTCATGCAAGGAACTGAGAGATTCAGGACTGCTGAATGTGGAGTCTCAATAGTTAAGAGATATGGCTGGAGAGATAAATCAGGACTAGATCATGCATTTTGAGTTGTGTTAAGAAAATTTGGAATTTTAGAGCTGGGAACTCTGAAGGATTTTGAGTTGAGTTGTGAAAGGATTCAATTTGCATATAATGCTGAGCTTGGAAGTAGAAGATGGTCTGAACCAAAGGACTAGTAATAGTGATGGAGAAAAATGAGCTGTTGAGAGATTGTTGGTGAATTTTATGGGGGTTGGAGGGTAGAGGATCCTGCTGAGAGAGAAAGCCAAGAATGGCACCAGATTATGACTTAGTTGCAGAGGCATAAGGAGTTTAGAGAGGAAGATGATGAGTTTCGTATCTGATATTGAATTTAAGACCTCCGTAGGAATCCAGATAAAACTATTCAGTACACAGCTTGATTTAATGAATAGAAGATCAAGAGCTGGATCTAAGTTTACAAATATTTACTCCTTAGCTAACATTAGAGGGTGGCAGTTACTTTGTTTTATGATTTAGGAGTAACATGCTAATTTCCTGAACTCAGAAGCATTATTATGCCAGAATCTCAAATGGACAGTGGTCAGGATATCTGAAGAAAGGTAAAGAAAGGGAAGAAGATAAATTTCATCTATTTTGAAGTTTTTCTGAGAACCAGCTCAGTTTTATTCTAGAAGAATTACTCACACAGGACATATTTAATCCATGGATTTCCCTCTATTGTTTAGAAGGATCACTTCCCTTGGACATGTTATGGAAAAATTATGGGTCAACTTTTGACCTTACTGCAAGCCTGTGCTAAACTCTGTTCTTTATCACCAAGTAGGAAAAGTCCTCTATGAGTTAGACATCTATGACAAAAAGATAGGAAGGAGTGATGAAAAGAATTGCAGCTGTGCTCAGTCCTGACACGGAGTTCTTACCTTCAGAATTTGACCAAACTCATTTTCCAAAAGTTCTTTCAGTTCTGCCTTGTTCAACATGTCACACTCCCCATCCTGGTTGGCATATTGGTAGAAAATATCGATGACAGTAACAATGCTTTGTAGGAGCTTTGACATCCTTTTGTAAATTCAAATTAACCTAGAGGGAAAATAAGGACAGAGATCCATCTACTATTATCCTTATCTTTGTTTAGATAGGTAGAGTCATTTGTAGTAATTGTGCAGCATTAGTCAGCCATAATTAATTTCATCCTGTCACAATCAAGAACCAATCCAGAGTTGAATGACTGGTTCAACCCATGTAGCAAGAAAGTGATGTAATTAGGAGCAGTGTCTCTTCTGTCTATGCCTGAATAAATGCAGCAGCAACTACTTTCTGTTTCAGGCTCCCTGCTTCTACCAGGGATAATTTTAAGAGCTTTATTGTGGAGCTATAGGAATCCTAGGTGCTCCAGTCTATCCACTTCCTTAGTTTTCTCTCTAGATCCAAACCCTCACTCTAGGGAGGGACAGCCCCATCATCTTTGTTTGTGCCTGACTCTAGCTGAGAGGCACTGGGACTCACTTGGATGCTCCAGACTCTAGGCCAGAGGAAGTAGACCATAAGCCTAGGCAATATGGAGCTAGAGGCTGTTGCTATGAGGCTCAGCTTCTGTTTTTATTCTTTAAGCAGGACTGACCCTCAGGCTTCAGGCTTCCTAAGTGGTCCAGTGAGTGGTAAAGAATCCCCCTGCCAGTGTAGGAGACCCAGGAGACGTGAATGCAATCCTTGGGTCAGAAAGATTCCCTGGAGGAGGAAATGACAACCTACTCCAGTATTCTTGCCTGGAGAATCCCATGGACAGAGGACCCTGGCAGTCTACAGTCCATGGGGTAGCAAAGAGTTGAGCGTGACAGGATGATGAGCATGACTCTCAGGCTTTGCATCAGAGAGAAAAATCTCAAAGGAGGCGACTTTCCTGGTGGATAACTTGAGCCTTGTGATTTTTTAAGGAAATGACCCCAAAGAAGGAGGTGCTACTCGTCTCAGTCTTCACTTTCCTCCTCAACAAAGTTAAACTTATACCAGAGTTCTCCCAAGTATGTATATTAAAAAGGAGCCTGGTACCCAGAGCCTGTTTGCCTTAGAGCACCTCATGGATTCTCATAATTTATACCCCTAAATGCTCCTCACTTACCTGGTTCACCAGAGGAACAAGTAGGATGGAGGCTGAAGTAGCTTACAGGGTACTGCTAGTGGGGATAGTGGCCTTTTTATAGAAGGAATAATGGTCCATCATAGGGAGGAGCTGCTCTCTTTGAGGTGTCCTAATTCATTCCCAGACAAGTCCAGTTCCACCTCAATCTCCACCTTCTCGCTTCCTTACCCACCCACCTGAGGTTGCGTTAGCAGTTCCCAAATCTGGGCTAGTATCAACCCCACCTTCCAGAGACCTCTTTGCTGTTCAACAAGGTATGAAGCATAATGTGTTGCTAATGAATTATCAACTTTAATTGAAGTTGAGTGGAGTATGTGCAGGGACATCAGAGACCAAATGTTGATAAATCATGAAATCTGATCTTTAGAAAGAACCCCAAAGATCATCTAGTCAAACTGTCTTTTTCTAAACTTGTTTTCTTATATAAGAATCCAGTCAAGGTGTCACCCATGATATTATTACCTCTTGGAATGGATAACGACTGCAGAGGCTCTCTTATCTCTTTACTTAAGTCTGTTTATGAGACCTCAGTGTGCGCATGTGTGTGTGCTAAGCCGCTCAGTCACGTCCGCCTCTTTGTGACTCCATGCGGTGTAGCCTGCCAGGTGCCTCTGTCCATGGAATTCTCCAGGAAAGGACACTGGAGTTGGTTGCCATGCCCTTCTCCAGGGGACCTTCCTGACCTAGGGACTGAACCTGGGTTTCCTGCAGTGCAGGTGGATTCTTCACCGTCTGAGACCTTAGTGGCCGTTCATAAATGCAGCTTTCGCTCAACCAGTATCTAACCTTGGAAAGAAGTCCAAGCCCCTTCTACCGTGGTAGCCGGGGTTCCTCGTAATCCTGACTGCGGCCACTCTACGACCCATCTGTTTACTCCCTGTCCTTCTCTGGGCTCAACCGGTCATTAGCTTCATAAACATTTCTGAATACATCACACTAGTTCACATATATATATTTTGGAACACCTTTTGTTGTTATCTGCTTGGCAAACTGCTATTCATTTTTGAACCTTACCTTTCATATTCTGTAGGACGTCTTCCCTGAATTACTTGAGAGAGAGATATAATTTTATCCCTTATTCATAACTTTAACATTAATAACACACTATCATAGTCTTTTAAAATTCTCTTAGCATATAATTAATATATTTAATAAAATTAGAAAATATAGATAAATACAGAAAGGTTAGTAAAAATGCATATACTCCCATTGCCCAGAAATAGCTGCTGTTAATTATTTGGTGCATAGCCTTTCATACACATACATATATATTTGTCCATGTGCCTTTGTCACTTCCCGGCTATGAACTCCTTAGAACAGAAAACCAGCTTTATAGAATCCCTATGTCATTTGGAGACAGAGCACATTGGTTGGCATATAAAGGTCCCCATAGATGTCTGTCGAATTGAATTGAAAGAGGAGTAAGGCTCATGACTGCAGTGATCTGCACTGATCACTTTTGTTTTTTTCACAGGTTAGGATCTGCCCTCTGTCTTCCTCGGTTCACCTCAGAGGACATGATTTTACCTGGATGTAAACCGAATCTTAACTGAATCTTCCTTTACATTAGGAATTGTTCCTGAAGACTTTCCTCTACACTCCATCTGTTGGAAATGTATAGCACAAGTCTCACTGAAGCTGGGTGAAGTCACATAGGCTTACAACTTACACAATATGATCATCAGGGATTGGGAAGGAGTGGTAGCAACTATTGGGAAATGATAAATTATATGATTCCAAATTCAACCATTATTAGGCTGCATGCTTTGTTACAAGTGTTACTCAGAGGGCTGCAGAGTCGGTATCCATTCTGTGGCCATGTTTCCTCTGGATGCCTGATTTGGGCCAGGTTGTCACCCTTCGTCAGAGGTGTGACTGAGACTGTGGAATTGCAGGGGAGGTGGAATTTATGAGGGCTAATTTCCTGCAGGAGCTGGCTGTCACCACAGAGGGAAGAAAGCATTGTGGGCGAAACATGTGTTTGGGCCAGTGCTCTCCTGCAGGAGGGGTTGGCAAGCTTTTCTGTAAAGGATCAGGTATTAAATATCATAGGCTTGTAGACCAGGTGAAGTTTGTTACAACTACTCACCTCTGTTCTTGTAGCATGAAAGTATCGTAGATGATGTGTAAAGAGATCAGCATGGCTGTATTTCAATAAAACCTACTGACTGACTTGACCCTGAAATTTCATAATTTCACATGTGACACATTTTTTTTCCCCCAACCCTTCAGAGTGTAGAAAGCATTCTTAGCTTGTGTGTCATTTTTAACAAATTGGTGATACCCTACGTATGGCCTGTGGGCTGTAGTTTGCCTCCTGCTGGCCCTGTTCTGTATTTGCTTGCCAAGAAAGGAGAGGAGAATTATTCACAGGAGAGGAGAATCTAAAGGGAAGAGAAGGGCTGGGAAGTGTGGGACATTGGAACCACCAACAGTTGGGAGAGAAAGTGTGTGTCTGTGGAAGTCAGCATACATGAGGTGGCAGGAAGGGGAATAAGCGACTGTTCAAGGGTGGTAAATTTTGACCTGACATAAGGGAGAAACATTTAATATCTGTTTTGGCTGAAAGTGCAGTGAGCTTTTCTAAAGTAATTGTATTTATTGTCAGGGGTATTAAAGGAACTTTCATGTATCATGTAGCAGTTGTAATCCTTTCAGTACTTTATTTTCTGATTTTCCTCCAAAATCAACAATGAGTATTTGATGAGCTTTACTTCTCAGTTTATTGTCATGAGGAAACAGGCATGTTGAGTGTGCCTTTTGGCCTCTTGTCTACCTTTTGAGAATTACTAATGTAAAAGTTGGACTGTTTGTCACAGAAGTCCTTTCTAAAACTGAGATTTGTGGTTTTACCAGAATAGGTTCTTTACATTAACAGGGTAGGCATGAAGTCCCCTTCCCCCATCCACCATCAGTTTGGTTGTTGTTTTTCCGCTTGGAGGTGACAGGATTCAGGAGAAGAGATTTCTTAACATAAGTGATATGTTCTAGGTTTTTCAGTGCCTTATGTGTTGGCAGAAGAAAAATAGTACATTCCCCTTTATGCCAAGCACAATGCTCTATGCCCTTATGTACTTCATTCTATCATTCCTCACAACAACCATATGATGTGGGTAATATTACCTCCATTTTTCAGATGAAATAACTGAAGTTCAAAAGCAAAACTTGTTTCTAGTCACTCAGTTATTAAGTGGAGAAGGAAGATTCAAACTCAAATATGTTTCTTCCTAAAAATAGCTAGGGAATGGGGGACTTTTTCTTTTCTTGAAAAAGAAAGAGTGTGAATGACAGTTCATGAGGACTCTAATTTTAACTTAAAAAAAAAACCAACCAACAAACAAATAAGACTGGTGAGGATAAACAGTGAGTTTTCTTTCCACTCCTATTCAGTCACATTTTCACCCTTGTTTGCAAGGCGCACTGTTCCTATAGCGCCATCTGCTGAGTCTGATGGAAATGCTAGGGAAAGCCTCTTTGTCCTTTTACCCTCAAATCCTCTAGTAATTTCTGAGCGTTCTTTAAAGTTTAGTGTCTTTGAATGAGGTGTAAAAACGGGAATAACAACAGAGTGTTGCTGGTCATGATTAGGGGATAAATGGAATCAAAAGAAGTCAGCTGTAATATAAAACTGGCCAAGAAGCCTTTGCCCTCATATTCTCTCCTCAGGTACAGGGTTAGTTTGTTCTCTTATCTCAAAAGAATAAAAAATGGATCTTATATAATTTTATAGCTTTGTATGATATGTTGATCTGTCTTTAAGCTCCATTCCTAGGCCCTGGCATATCTCTGCTTGAGGACTGACCTTCCTTTTCCTATTCTGTCTCAGTATTCTCTCTTTTTTTGGCCACCTGATATGAAGAGCTGACTCATTGGAAAAGACCCTGATTCTGGGAAAGATTATGAAATGGTTGGATGGCGTCACCTACTTGATGGACATGAATTTGAGCAAGCTCTAGGAGTTTGTGATGGACAGGGAAGCTTGGTATGCTGCAGTCCACGGGGTCACGAAGAGTTGGACACGACTGAGCGACTGAACTGATTCTCACTTTTCTCCTTGAAGTCCTCACAAACGCCCTATATACTGGGAATCCAGTGCTCGTTCTTACTTGTATCCTCTTATTTATTCTGTCAATATCTTTCACTAGTGTGTTTCCACCTCTTTACCTTGCTATTTGATTCTCTTCTTGACATGGCCATTTATAGCCTGTGTCCCTTAGTTCCTAACTATGTGAGGCTCTCTGCATGTAGACCTGGTCAGTCAATGGGGGCAGGTGAAGGAGGGTGATTGGGAGTGCTCCCTAGGGATTCTCCAGGTGTTACAGAGGGGCACGAAAGACCTGCTAGCATGGGAGATGGCAGAGGGGTTGTTGCAGCTTCAGGTGTGGGAGGGGGTAGGCTGAGACCTTGGTTGTTGGGAGTGAGATCCAGAACCTTTATCTTTTAGTGTGTGTGTGTGTGTGTGTGTGTGTGTGTGTGTGTGTGTGTGTGTGTGTGTGTGTGTGTATGTGTGTGTGTTAGTGAGGGTGGAGGAGGGCATGGGGATGGGGAAGGGCAGAGGAAGATGGAGAGGGACTGGAAGAACAGAGGAAATGTAGTTAATCTTTTGAGTGTGAAGCTGATTGGGCCTTACTTTCCTTTCTGACCTTTTCTCTTCCTACTTGCCCTCTCCTCATAGACTCTGCTGCTTAGAATCTGAAGCCCCACTGCTTCCTTGTTATTCTCCAGAACCTTCAGGCACACTCTTTCCTTAGGAATTTTATTTCAAGAATGTCTTCCTTCAGCCTCCATTTGGCTTAATCTTTTACCTCCTTCAAGTCTTTGCTGAAATATCACCACCTCATAAGGCCTCCCCTGCTTGTTCTATGTGATCCATATGTCTAACATATTATACTGTGGTTGACTTATTTATTGTGTAGGGTTTCTAGCAGAGGAGAGGCATGATCTGACTCACTGCTGTGCTACTCGACAGTAGAGAGATGAGGTCGAATCAGGAAGGTCAGTGAGGTGAGAGATGAGGGAATGGGAGTACCAGTCTTCTGGTTTGCATGACTGTGTTGTTATCATACACACTGAGAAAAGCAATGCATGTGAAAGGGAGGGCTTGAGATGGGAGATGATTAATTGTCATCTAAGTTATCTCCATCATCTAATTCTTCCCACCCCTTCATAACTCTGCTTTCTAAGAGAGCAGCAAGCACTCCCTGTCTCTGACTTCCTTATCTTCTGTTTACTTGTCAACCATTTATTACCTAAGTTTCAGGATATTTTGAAGGCTCATCTTCCAGTCCTGTAAATGCTTTTGTTCTGCAAAGTTTCATCCTTAGTTCTCAGCCTGTCTGGATAAAATTTTTTTTAACCACTTACAAAGTTAGATGATGGATAATGAATGAGGCAAGACATAGTGCTATACTTTCTATTGGCAACTTTTATGCAGTTAGACATTCTGAAGCCAAACACTGGAAACCTCTGTCTATAATCTCAAGGTATTGCAGTCACAGTGATCTGATGATGCTGTAAGACCTAATAGGTCAGCTTTGAGTCAGACTTGGCAGAAGCTTCAAAACTTGAGTGCTCATATTTAACTCATATTGAATCCTGCAGTTGATGGTCTTCCACCTCTGTTACCACCAGACTGATCATTGGTATCAAATTAAGTTTATAACTTATTCTTTTTTTTTTTCATCACATCCTAGATTTATTACAACTGACCTGCAGGCAAGAGGAGAGAACTATTACATTGACACTTCGATTCCATGGATACATCTTAAATAGAGGGAGAATTCAAACAAGAATACAGGATAAACTATTCCCATGCTCCAGGAAGCAGTCATGTGACTGAGCTGCACTTTTTACAGACAAATAAGGCAGTAGCCCTTCACATCAGCTTTCCAACAGTTTTTATACAATATGCTTCTGTGGTAAAGGAGAGAAATAATGAGAGCTCACAATGTACAGTTCTTACACTATTGTCACAGTGTGTGAACACTGTATACCCTTTTGTTTTCATAAAGATACACTGTAATAAACTCCTTGCCCTTGAGTTTATAGTTTATAATAATCTATGATTAATACACTAAAATTGCCTTTTTTATGTGGTCGTCCACATGAGAGAACGGTCAGATCAGCTCCTGGACGGTCAGCACTGTGTTCCTCTCCATCTGCATATGGCAAAGTGACCCCACACGGAGCCAGACAGAAGGGTGACCGCAGAGATCCGGAGTCCTCCTGAGTCCCCGGGAGCTGTGGGGATGGGGGGGTGGGGGCAATGGCTTGGCGTGGTCAAGGGCAGGCACTGCAGGGCTTCCCCTCCAAGGCTGGGAAATCTGGGGTTTCGATGCCATGGGGGAGAAAACAGGAAGATCAGGCGAGTGGACCAAAGCAAGAAACCACTATTAAATTCAGAAATTGACAGGATGTAACTGTAAACAGCACCATTCTCCCTTTGTTGCTGAGACGTGTCCGTGACTATCACCTGGGAAGAGACACAGCGACATCCACCGCTGTTTGGTTCCATCACAGCATCCACTGTGTCTCAGACCTCGGCCACCTTACGCTCCAGTGGGCATGAGCTGCTCACACCCGACGTTGGGTGTCAGAGGGGCCGGAGGGAGACCATGGAGACCCGGCTCGCAGGGAAGGGAGGAAGGACAGTAGAAGATGCAGATTTCAATGGCCTCCTAGAACTATTCTGGGGTCTTTGGGCGTTTTTTTGGTTTTAGGGTTGTTTTTTGTAGAATTCCAATCCTAAGAAATGTGGTGACCTGCTAAGAGTCTTGTAGATGAGGAACTCATGTAAAAGAAATCCTCTTCTGGTCAAGTGTTATCGCTAGAAGAGACACTCTTCCATCACCTGCCACATCACCTGGGCCCCACCTTCTCAGCCTTTTAAACTTGAGATCATGGGATACACGGGGGACTGTACAAATCCTTGGTAAGGAACATCCCTGGTAATCATATAAAGGTTTCTGTTATAGGGAAAAAGGCGAGATACTGGATCAAGCAAAAGTCACGTAGGGGCAACAGACCACACAGGTGGGGAAAGAAACGCAGAAGCTGCAGACCTGGACCAGTCATGTCACACAGCTGAGATCTAGTCTTTCGCTGCCTAAAAGACATCTTTATCTGATCAGTCAAGGCACATTTCTACCAGCTACTTCTCCCTGTCAGTGAGTTACGGTGGCTAGAGCATCAGGCTTGGGACCAGGGGAAATACATAGCTGCTACGAGTTGTTCCAGACAGGATTCTAGGATTAAAAACATCTGTAAACTTTGCCCTCCATATTCTTCCCTTCTCAGGGTGGTTTGTGGCAGGTGGAACATCCAGTTGGCAGCACACCAAATTCTGAGAATCAGCACCTTCTCCGACGCGTGGCAGACTCCTGAGTCTCCCGACGGAGGGCAGAGGACTGGGGGTGGGGTGGGGGAGAAAAGAACACATTCTGTCCCGTCTCGGTATTTTCATGTTCTCCTCTCTGAAAGCAGCACGGTTTTTGGTAAAGAGAAACACACTCTAACTTAACGTGGTACTTCAAACAGGGAATTTGGCCGAGCACGTGGATCCCAGGCATGGACAGTGACTGTCAAACAGCAGACGGTCCGATCAGTCAGCCTATTGCACTTGGTGAAAAAAGGCTACCCCTCCTCCGTCTCCCAGCTCCGGAGGGCAAGGTGTCTCGCCTGCCGCGCCTGCCGCACACTCCAGCCCAGAGCCTGCATTCAGACACAGCGTGGCCGCCACCGCGTCCATCCAGCGTTCGGAAGCCTGACGAAACACCCTTCCAGCAGCTGCATCTCCAGGCTTCGAGTCCAGAAATGAGTTTACAATGTGGTCTCATCACCGTCAGCGAGCTGATCGTACTGACATCCACGTTCACGGGAGAGCGGGCGAGGTCTCTGACCAGCACTGACGCTGCGCGGGTGCTCGGGTCGCACGGGGATGCGCGTTCGGGGTGGCGGGAGTATACAGACGGGATGGAAACACACACCAGTCGTGGTGTGCATGGTGTCTGGCGAGCAATAAAAACACTGTGGTAGGGGTGAAGGTTCCGTACGTCTTGCTTCCTCTCAGCCCTTTGTCTAGAGTCTGACGTAGCAGCGACATCAATCGACATACATGGGGGAGCTCGGGGTAGCTGGCATTTGATCCAGGATTTTACACACATAGCATGCGACCTCGACGGCACGCTCCTCATACATCAAAATAAAGGGGTGTTTCAGGAGTTCTTTATACTTTGGCCTTTTGGATTCATCCTTCGTAAGGCACAAGTTGACAAAGTTGATGAAACTTGGGGAGAACTCCCTTTCCTCAGAGTTACTCAGCTGTGGCGGATCCCCTTTCACGACTTGCGTTAGTTGATCAAATACGCTATTCCACTTTGGATAAGGAAATCGGCCAGTGGCCAATTCGTACAATGTGATGCCCAGACTCCAGACGTCAGAGCGGACATCGTAGCCTTGTCGTGACGCACTTGGGTCTATTCTTTCAGGTGCCATGTAGGGCCTGCAGCCAGCATCTCTCGTCTTGGCGATCGAGTCCACAAGCTGTCCACTGATGCCAAAGTCACAGAGTTTAATGTTTCCACTTCTATCCAGAAGAATATTGGAAGGTTTGATATCTCTGTGAATGATTTTCAAGTTTTCCTTTAAGCGGTTTAGTGCTTTCACAGTTGCTAAAGTGATTTTGCCTAAAATTTCTTCTGGAATAACATCATCTAATACACTATATACATATTCGTAAAACTTATCAAACGAGGTAGACATGAGTTCCATGCAGATCCAACAGTCACCGTCTCGGAAGAGTGCACCATAGAACTGAACGATGTACGGGCAGTCACTGCTCCGCATCACTACATCCAAATCCACGAGGAGCTGCTTCAGCTCTTTTTCATCCACTGTCGACCGGATTCTTTTAACTGCCATTATTTGCCCACTTGGTTTGTGGACCATTTTGTTGACAGAACTGTAAGCTCCTTGTCCAATCTCTCTGAGGTCTTTCAAGTCCTCGGCAGTGAAATCCCAGTGCTGCTCAGGGGAGATCTTCAGTTTTCCTGACGACTCAATGCTGTGTGTTCTCAGTCTCTCTCCTGCATGCTGCTGATGGCCGGGTGGCCGGGCGCTGGGGACCCCGCGGGGCCCAGGGTGCCGCTGCAGCCCCCCGGAGCCGCCGCCGCCGCTGCCACCACTGGGGCTCGGAGCCGCCATTGTTGGGAGTGAGGAGCCGAGCGGCGCCGCGGTGGCTGCAATACAGCAAGCTCCATAACTTATTCTTGAGTTCAGTTCAGTTGAGTTGCTCAGTTGTGTCTGACTCTTTGTAACCGCATGAACTGCAGCATGCCAGGCCTGCCTGTCCATCAACAACTCCGGGAGTCTACCCTCACCCATGTCCACTGAGTCAATGATGCTACCCAACCATCTCATCCTCTATCATCCCCTGCCCTCAATCCTTCCCAGCATCAGGGTCTTTTCAAATGAGTCAGCTCTTCGCATCAGGTGGCCAAAGCACTGAAGTTTCAGCTTCAACATCAGTCCTTCCAATGAACACCCAGACTGATCTCCTTTAGGATGGACTGGTTGGATCTCCTTGCAGTCCCAGGGACTCTCAGGAGTCTTCTCCAACACCACAGTTCAAAAGCATCAATTCTTCAGCACTTAGCTTTCTTTATAGTTCAACTCTGACATCCATACATGACTACTGGAAAAACCATAGCCTTGACTAGATGGACCTTCCTTGGCAAAGTAATGGCTCTGCTTTTTAATATGCTGTCTAGGTTGGTCATAACTTTTCCTTCAAAGGAGTAAGCATCTTTTAATTTCATGGCTGCAGTCACCATTTGCAGTGATTTTGGCATCCCCAAGAATAAAGTCAGCCATTGTTTCTACTGTTTCCCCATCTATTTGCCATGAAGTGATGGGACTGGATGCCATGATCTTAGTTTTCTGAATGTTGAGCTTTAAGCCAACTTTTTCACTTCCTCTTAAACTTTCATCAAGAGGCTCTTTAGTTCTTCACTTTCTGTCATAAGGGTGGTGTCATCTGCATATCTGAGGTTATTGATATTTTGTGAGTACCTAAAATGAAATCCTCACCTTCCTGTCTTACCTACTGATCTGAGCTCTGAATGATTAGAGGCAGATCCTGAGTGATCAAGCTTACGTTTGTTTGCCAGGGTCCAGCTCTGGCAGGTTCAGGTGTCTTGAGGGATGAGTGGTGTTGGCGAAGTACTGAGCTGAGTCAATGTGTTGATGGAGCAGTCTCTGTTTATTGTTGTTGGTTAACAGTTTTATAGCCAAAAAAATCCCCATTACATCACCTATCATTCTATACAATCTTTTATTTTCTATCTTCCATAGCAACCCTATCATTGAGCTCATTCCCCAATCTATCATCTAAACATTCCCCTTGCAAAAGTCAGATTTCTGCGTAATCAGATTTAACAATAGTATGTTTACTATTTGATTGTCTTCAGCATACTTCATCTTATCAGGTGCAGCTGTGTGGAGGTTTGAGGGAAGGGCTAGGCTTGAAACTGTTTCTATTCTAGTAACCTCAACCACTACCTGTCTCATTCTGTTCTGACACTCTGGTTCTTACAAGGAAAGGGGACAATGAGACAGTCTAGTAGCACTGCTTTAGCAATAAAACCCTATGCCTTATATAACTACTATAATGAATTCCTATGTCTACACTCTCCTAAAGCAATCAATGTCTCCAACTATACTGGCTACAGTTATGAGCATTCCTAAGTCCCATCCCTCCTTTGTCCCCGGGGAAGGGGACCCACCTTCCTGGATCCTCTGGTCAATAAGGTCTGGGGGAATTATCTCAGGATGAATTCTTTATATCTGGGACTGACCTACTGAGATGAGCTAATGTTCTGAGCCTGAACAGAACTCCCAAGAAAAATACCAGGAAGAGCCTTGCCCGGGATACCCCGATAAAGAAAGTCCGCTTTGCAGTTTCCTTCTTAGTCTCGTGACCTTGTCATCTGAGCAAGGGGGCATCTGACGGCTCCTGGCACTTATTGTACTTTTAATCCCAAATTTCAGTGACTGGAATCAAGGCTAAATGTTCTGCTGTATTATGTTCAGCCGTCTGTAGTCATATTTAGCACTTCTGTAACTACCATGTTTGCAGTTACAACCCAGATGTTTGCCTTTGTCTCTACTAATGACTGATGACTGTCTGTATGGGATTAAACCCAAATTGACCTTGGTTTGACTTGTCTGTCTTCTGAGTGTACTACCTCCTGCCTGATTATTACTGTGCCTAAATTTTTTCGTGGAAAGAACTTGTTGTATACATTGTTCTTTTGGCGTTGGATTCTGACTGGTCACGAGTAGATAACATTTATTTATGACTAACTGAATTTCTAACATTGTCTTCAGAAATGTTCATGGATGGATCTTTTGGGGAGTTATTTTTTGGGTTCTGTTTGTCCATGGATCTTTTGGAGAGTTATTTTTTGGGTTCTGTTTGTCAGTGGATATTTTGGGGAATTATTTTTTGGGTTCTGTTTGTCCATGGACCTTTTTTATTTTTTATCTTTTTGTTTAAATTTTCTTTACTTTATTGTGTTGGTTTTGCCATATATTGACATGAATCCACCATGGGTATACATATGCTCACCCTCCAGAACCCCCCTCCCTCCTCCCTCCCGATTCCCTCCCCCTGAGTCATCCCAGTGCACCAGCCCCGAGCATCAAACCTGGGCTGGCAATTGATTTCACGTATGATAATTCACATGTTTCAATGCCATTCTCCCATATCATCCCACCCTTGCCCTCTTCCACAGAGTCCACGAGACTGTTCTATACATCTGCGTTTCTTTTGCTGTCCCGCATGCAGGGTTCTCGTTACCATCTTTCTAAATTCCATATATATGCGTTAGTATACTGTATTTTTGTTTTTCCTTCTGGCTTACTTCACTCTGGATAATAGGCTCCAGTTCCGTCCACCTGAGTAGAACTGATTCAAATGAATTTTTTTTAATGCTGAGTAATATCCCATTGTGTATATGTACCACAGCTTTCTTATCCATTCGTCAGTTGATGGGCATCTAGGTTGCTTCCATGTCCTGGCTATTGTAAACAATGCCGCGATGAACATTGGGGTACACGTGGCTCTTTCAATTCTGGTTTCCTCGGTGTATATGCCCAGCAGTGGGATTGCTGGGTCATATGGCAGTTCTATTTTCAGTTTTTTAAGGAATCTCCGCACTGTTCTCCATAGTGGCTGTACTAGTTTGCATTCCCACCAACAGTGTAAGAGGGTTCCCTTTACTCCACATCCTCTCCAGCATTTATTGCTTGTAGACTTTTGAATGGCAGCCATTCTGACTGGCGTAAAGTGGTACCTCATTGTGGTTTTGATTTGCATTTCTCTGATAATGAGTGATGTTGAGCATCTTTTCATATGTTTGTTAGCCATTTTTATGTCTTCTTTGGAGAAATGTCTGTTAAGTTCTTTGGCCCACTTTTTGATTGGGTTGTTTATTTTTCTGGGATGGAGCTGCAGGAGTTGCTTGTATATTTTTGAGATTAATTGTTTGTCCATTGCTTCATTGACTATTATTTTCTCCCATTCTGAAGGCTGTCTTTTCACCTTGCTGATAGTTTCCTTTGTCATGCAGAAGCTTTTAATTTTAATTAGGTCCCATTTGTTTATTCGTGCTTTTATTTCCGATATCCTGGGAGGTGGGTCATAGAGGATCCTGCTTTGGTTTATGTCGGAGAGTGTTTTGCCTATGTTATCCTCTAGGAGTTTTATAGTTTCTGGTCTTATGCTTAGATCTTTGATCCATTTTGAGTTTATTTTTGTGTATAGTGTTAGAAAGTGTTCTAGTTTCATTCTTTTACAAGTGGCTGTCCAGTTTTCCCAGCACCACTTGTTAAAGAGATTGTCTTTTCTCCATTGTATATTCTTGCCTCCTTTGTCAAAAGGAAGAAATGCAGAAGCTCAGGGTTAATAGAAGGAAAGAAATCTTAAAGATCAGGGCAGAAATAAATGCAAAGGAAACAAAAAAGACCATAGCAAAAATCAACAAAGCCAAAAGCTGGTTCTTTGAGAAGATAAATAAAATTGACAAACCATCAGCCAGACTCATCAAGAAACAAAGGGAGAAGAACCAAATCAACAAAATTAGAAATGAAAACGGAGCGATCACAACAGAAAACACAGAAATACAAAGGATCATAAGAGACTATTATCAGCAACTATATGCAAATAAACTGGACAACCTGGATGAAATGGACAAATTCCTAGAAAAGTACAACTTTCCAAGACTAAACCAGGAAGAGATAGATAATCTTAACAGACCCATCACAAGCACGGAAATTGAAACCGTAATCAGAAATCTTCCAAAAAACAAAAGCCCAGGACCAGATGGCTTCACAGCTGAATTCTACCAAAAATTTAGAAAAGAGCTAACACCTACTCTACTCAAACTCTTCCAGAAAATTGCAGAGGAAGGTAAACTTCCAAACTCATTCTACGAGGCCACCATCACCCTAATTCCAAAACCCGACAAAGATGGCACAAAAAAAGAAAACTACAGGCCAATATCACTGATGAACTTAGATGCAAAAATCCTTAACAAAATTCTAGCAAATAGAATCCAACAACACATTAAAAAAATCATACATCATGATCAAGTAGGCTTTATCCCAGGGATGCAAGGATTCTTCAATATTTGTAAATCAATCAATGTAATACACCACATTAACAAATTGAAAAATAAAAATCACATGATTATCTCAATAGATGCAGAGAAAGCCTTTGACAAAATTCAACATCCATTTATGATAAAAACCCTCCAAAAAGTAGGAATAGAAGGAACATACCTCAACATAATAAAAGCTATATATGACAAACCCACAGCAAACATTATCCTCAATGGTGAAAAGCTGGAAGCATTCCCCCTGAAATCAGGAACAAGACAAGGATGCCCACTCTCACCACTACTATTCAACATAGTTTTGGAAGTCTTGGCCACAGCAATCAGAGCAGATAAAGAAATCAAAGGAATCCAGATTGGAAAAGAAGAAGTAAAACTCTCTCTGTTTGCAGATGACATGATCCTCTATATTGAAAACCCTAAAGACTCTACGAGAAAATTACTAGAGCTAATCAGTGAATATAGCAAAGTTTCAGGATACAAAATCAACACACAGAAATCCCTGGCATTCCTATACACTAACAGTGAGAAATCAGAAAGAGAAATTAAGGAAACAATTCCATTCACCATCGAAACAAAAAGAATAAAATACTTAGGAGTATTTCTACCTAAAGAAACAAAAGACTTATATATAGAAAACTATAGAACACTGATGAAAGGAATCAAAGAGGACACAAACAGATGGAGAAATGTGCCGTGTTCGTGGATTGGAAGAATCAATATAGTGAAAATAAGTATACTACCCAAAGCAATCTATAGATTCAATGCAATTCCTATCAAGCTACTAGAGGTCTTTTTCAGAGAATTAGAACAAATAATTTCATAATTTGTATGGAAATACAAAAAACCTCGTATAGCCAAAGCAATCTTGAGAAAGAAGAATGGAACTGGAGGAATCAACCTACCTGACTTTAGGCTGTACTGCAAAGCCACAGTCATTAAGACAGTATGGTACTGGCACAAAGACAGAAATATAGATCAATGGAACAAAATAGAAAGCCCAGAGATAAATCCACACATCTATGTCCATGGATCTTTTGGGGAGTTACTTTTTGGGTTCTGTTTGTCAATGGCCCCTACTCACAATGTCTATAGGTTTATGTTGTCTCTCTATTTGAGTCTCCTTTACCACTGCTATAGAGAAGGAAATGGCAGCCCACTCCAGTATTCTTACCTGAGAAGTCCCATGGACAGAGGACCCTGGAGTTTAGACTGAGCGCTTCACACCATAAGGAGATGCAACTGTGGACACCTGAAATGCCTCTGAAACCATTTCATTGTTTGGTAACACTAAGGTGGACTATGGGAAGTAAGTTTCTGTCTATCCAGTCTCCTGATTGTCCATTGTCACTGGATTGAGTAAAATTAGATCTCTACTGTTTGTACTGAATCTAGGCTGCAGAGGTGAGAAGTGTCTGGAGCTCTCTCTTAAATGACTGTGGCTGGATCCATGTCTTCTTGTATCAGGCCCTGTATTGGGCCCAGATTCTCTGTGTATATATTCAAACTGCCCACAGACAGATGTTTGTCTTGAGGATCTAGCACTATTTTATGATTGTCTTTGACTAGAACCTTGTTTCTTATTTTGTCAGATTTTGATTGTTTATGACTATACACAGACTATTCATGACTTGATGCTGACTGTCTATCTCAGTTTTCTGATTGTCTTTCACTGTAACTAGATTGACTATACCTGGGCACCATGGTGTACTCGTACTGACTCCAGACTCTGTAGGTAATAATTGGCTGTGAGATGATCCTGAATGTCTGGAACTCTTTCCTGACTAGCCATGCTTGGATACATATCCTCTTATTGCTGACCCAGATTTTCTTGCATAGACCCAATCTTGACTGTCTAGAGTTATTTCCTCTTTGACCATGGTTAGACTGTTGTTTTCTTCTTGTGCTGGATCCCTGTTGGCCTATGGCTATATTTAGACTGGTCATGCATAGATACTGACCATTCTTCTGAGTCTTCTGATTGTTCTGTACTGCCTCTAACTGTACCCACTGACACACTAATGGCATGCCAAGGTACTGGGTTTGACTCTCTAGTAGATGTGTAGAGATATAAGGAGAAAAGCAAAAGGTAGAGTTGTAGAATTCAATTGTAGAATTGACCTTTAGCGGTCAAGCAGAGCCAGCCAAGAAGATCCAGAAGTAGTGATAATGAGGCAAGAGAAACCCATGAGAATATGGTGTCATGGAAGCCAGGAGGATTCAGGAGGAAGAGGTCAACTGTGCTAAATGCTGCTAAGATATCAAGCAATAAAAATGAGCATTCAGTTTGGCACATGAATGTTATCCAGTTGCCTTTTTGAATTTCAAGGTGTTTGTAGGCTTCAAACTTAACATGACCAAACCAGAGGGAACCATAAGGGACCATTGTCTACCAACTTAGTCAGAGTAAATTGTTAGAAGTCATCTTTCATTGATCTTTCCCTCATCTTCTGTGTACATCAGCAAATGCTATTGACTTTCCCTTCAAAATACCCTCCACTTATCTCCTTTTTTCCATCTTTACTGCCATTAGCCTAGTCTCAGAACACCATTTCAACTATACAGTGAAATTAATGTCCTTCTTTCTTACCACTTTATCATAAATTTTTAACATAATTTTTCCTAGATTTGCAATGGTCTCCTAGCTAGTCTTCTTGCCACTGATGTCATCCCTTTCATGTCTTGCCACCAAATGATCTTTCAAAATGCAACTGTAATTGTATTTTCTATTAAACCCTTTGTTGGCTCTTCCTATCAGACTGTGGAGACCAAATCCTTTAGGATAGCTTACCAGGAGCCTTTTGATCTGGTTCCTAGGTTTCCAGAATCACCTAATTCCATGTCCCAACATTCATCTTATATCTGAGCTATGCCAAGCTATTATCACTTCCTTTACTACACCTTTATTTATTTATTTATTTATTTCATCTTTGGGATTCTGCACAGGATGGTTAACTCCCCTGGAATACTCTCCCACCTAAGTCATCATGGCACATTTCCAGGCATTTGTAGAGATTCACTGCGAGTTTCTTCTAAATTCAAAAGTTTTATCTGAACCAGGTCTTCCTTACCAGTAAATACAGTTAGCTAGCATCTTTACTTTCAACCACCACTGCATATTGATAATATCTTTTTTAATCTACTTGTCATGCTATTATGGCTTTCTTCCATTGTTAGTGATTTCTTAAAGGAACAGATCTGTCTCATTTTTGTAACTCTAATGTTTAGTATAGAGACTAACAATGAAATTATTAATAATTTCCTTGAATCCTCCTGATGAAAGAATGAAGTAATGTTCATCAAGAGCCAAACAACACCTCATGTTATCTGGATTCTGATTAGTCTAATGCTTATTCTCAGCTTTCTGTTTGGAGATGTGTGAAAATGTGTTTGTCTAGAGCCAGACATCCATTGACATGTACTTAGCCCAGCCTTCCCTCACATGACAGGTTGGCAGAGGTGCTGAGAAGTGAAACAAATTTTTGGAAGGGAAGCACAATGAAAATTGATGGCTATATGGGCCCACAAAGAGCTAGGGACTGTTTTGTTCATTTTCAAATGGAGCTATATAGATAAGTCTTTTGTTAAATTAAAACTGCAGTCTTATTGCCAAGAGTTGTCACTTTAATAATAGCATATGCTATGATTGTAATTTACTCATTTTCTTCTCATGTCTCCTAGTGTCCTGAATGTTAACATCTTAGCAGTAAGTGGTCATCTTGGTGGTATGATTTCTTAACTGCTTAGAACCTGAAATGGCACCATTAGTCAATGATTAATGTTTTTGTACATTTCAGTGGTATATTTTTCTAGAATCAAGATGAGACTCTGCTTGGATTATGATAAGCTTTCATTTTGAGAATTTTAGGTTTAACTGATTTTCTACTAAAGCTTTACTGAAAGGAAGGAAAAAGACATTGCTGAGTGAATGTTAAAATTTGCCCTCTCTTTTTAGACTCTAAAAGTAGAGCCATGAGCTGTATTTTTAGAGGAAAATAGGAAAGGAAATTTGCTTAATCTGGATCTACTGTGTGTCAGAACTGTGCTAGTCAGTATGTTGTAGTAGAAGGGGCCTGGGCTTTGAGGCTTTGTCATTCAGTCCTGTAGGTAATTTACCTGTAGATAAATTATTGTTGATGTCTTTGCTCATCAGTTTTATAATTTGTAAAGGGTAAATTATAATTTTTTTCTGTACTGTATTGTGAGTAAGGTGATATGTAGTGAGAAATCAATAAAGTCCCACTCTCTTTTTATATGGTAGAAAAAATAACATTGTAATTCAATATTCTGAGTAAGATCAACTTACAGAAGGTTACAACCAGTGAACTAGAATATTGCTAGCTGTGGATGAATTTTTTTTTAATTTACGTATTTGACATATAACATTATATTAGTTTCAGATTTATGACATAATTCAATATTTTGTATACGTTACAAAATGTTTACTTCTATAAGTCTGCTTAACATCCGTCACCATATATAGTTAATTTTTTTCTTGTGATGGGAACTTTTAAGATTTACTCTTTTAGTACTTTCAAATATCCAACACAGTATTATTATTATTATTATTTTAAATTTTCTTTACTTTATTGTGTTGGTTTTGCCATACAATGACATGAAACTGCCATGGGTTTACATATGCTCCCCCTCCAGAACCCCCCTCCCTCCTCCCTCCCGATTCCATCCACCTGGGACATCTCGGTGCACTAGCCCCGAGCATCAACCCTGGGCTGGCGATTGATTTCACATATGATAATTAACATGTTTCAATGCCATTCTCCCATATCATCCCACCCTTGCCCTCTTCCACAGAGTCCATGTGTCTGTTCTATAGATCTGCATTCCTTTTGCTGTCTCGCATGCAGGGTTCTCATTACCATCTTTCTAAATTCCATATATATGCGTTAGTATACTGTATTGTTTTTCCTTCTGGCTTACTTCACTCTGGATAATAGGCTCCAGTTCCGTCCACCTGAGCAACACAGTATTATTAACTATAGCCACTATACTGTGCATTATGTCCCCTTGACTTATTTATTTTACAACTGAAAGTTTGTAAGTTTTGTCATCCAGTACCCATTTTGACCACCCTGAAACCTCCAACAACCACCAGTCTGTTCTCTATATCTGTGAGCTTTTTTTCTCTTTTTTCCATTTGTTTATTTCTTTTATATTCCACCTGTAAGTGAGATCATGTGGTATTTGTCTTCCTCTGTCTGACTTATTTCCCTTAGCATGCTGCCCTCAAGATCCATCCATGTTGTTGCAGATGTCAAGATTTCTTTCCTATTTAATGGCTGAATAATATTCCATTGTGTATATGTATGCCACATTTTCTGTATCCATTTATCTACTGATGGATATTCAGGTTGTTTCCAGATCATGGTTATTATAAGTAATGGTGCAGTGAGTATGTAGATTCATACTGAGTATATCTTTTTGAGTTACTGTTTTTGTTTTCTTTGAATAAATACCCCAGAGTGGACTTACTGGATCATTGTTGTTGTTCAGTTGCTAAGTTGTGTCCGACTCTTTGTGACCCCATGGACTGCAGCATGCCATGCTTTCCTGTTCTTCCTATATCTGGGTTATATATAGTTCTAATTTTACTTTTTTGAGGAAACTCCACACTGGTTTACATAGTGACTGTACTGATTTACTTTCCCACCAGCAGTGCATAAGGGTTCTTATTTTCCCCTTATTCTCACCAACACTTGTTATCTCTTATCTTTTTGATAATAGCCATTCTAGCAAGTCTGAGGTGATGTCTCACTGTGGTTTTGATTTGCATTTTCCTCATTAATTGTATTGAGGGTCTTTTCATGTATCTGCTGGCCATCTGTATGTCTTTTTTGAAAAAAATTCCTATTGAGATCTGCCTGTTTTTTATGAATTAGTTTTTTGTTCTTGTTTTTGTCTTTGCTATTGAGTTGTATGAATTCTTTATACACTATTTTGGATATTAACTCCTTATCAGATATATGACTTGCAAGTGTTTTCTCCTACTCAATGTGCTACCTTGGATGACTCTTGGCTTTAAGCTGATGGTATTCAAACTTAATTTCTTTCCTTGAGTTCTTTAGATTTTACATTTGAGCCCACACAGATTATCTAATGGTATTCCAGGTTTCCGCATGTTCCTTTAATTCCAGGAAGCTGACCTCTCATCCATCTCTCATATTTATGTTCTAATTGAATAATTCACTTAAATTCTTTACCTTTAAAATTTTTATCCCAGAAAAAATTGACAAAGTGTAGTGGTTTTGAAAAATGTCCTTCAATAGCTTGGCATTTCTCTCTTTGAAAAATGGGGGTCCTTCTGCTTGAATTTGAGCCAACCTTTGTGACTTGCTTGTAACCACTAGAATACAGAGGAAGTGATTCTATGTCATTTCTGAGGGTAATTCGGAAAAGACCATGTAGCTTCTACTTGGTTTTCTTGGCATGCTTTCTTGGGGAAGACAGGCATGTAAGACCTCAGGCCCCTTTGGGATTACCAGGCTGGAGAGGACACATAGAGGTGCTCCAGTCAGTGGCCCAGCTCAGCTCCCAACTGACAGCCGGTCTTGTGGGCGAACTACATGTATTTGTGTCTTTCATCTTGTTGAGCCTTCAGGTGATTGAAACTCCAGATGACATCTAATTATTACTTACAACTTGGTGAGAAACCCCAAGTTAGAACTGCTCAGCCAAGCCCTTCTATGCCCAAAGATCTGGGAGTTATTCTTGAATCTACACTGTCTCAGATACTCCAGAACAAATCCATCAGCAACTTCTACTGATTCTGTTCTTAAAATATATACCAGTTATAACCATTTCTTACTCCCTCTATTGCCTCTGCCCTCATCCCAGCTGCTATAATATTTTGTATTGACTCCTGTTATTCTTCCATCTTGCCTTTAATCCCCACTAAAACATATCCTCCATCAGGCAGTGAAAATGATGTTTCTGCAAAATGATTCTGAAAAATCATATTATTATCACTCTACTGGTTGAAATCCTTCAACAGCTTCCTATCAAATCAGAATAAAATTCAGCCTCCAGTACAGGCACCAAAACCAAAATTGAACAAATGAGACTACATCAGACCTAAAAAGTTCTATACATGAAAAGATAGAAAAGCAACTTCTCTGGTAATCCAGTGGCTAAAACTCTGCAGTCCCAATGTGGGGAGCACAGGTTCAAACTCTGGGCAGGGAATTAGATCCCACATGCTATAACTAAGAATTCTCATGCTGCAACTAAAGATCCCTCTTACCACAGCGAAGATCGAAGATCCCATATGCCATAATTAAGACGTGGCTTACAACCAAATAGATGAATAAAGAAACAAATATATTTTTTTAAAAAAGAGCAGAATGGAAAGGCAGTGTATGTCATAGGAGAAAATTTGCAAATTACATATCTCCAAAGGGCTAGTATCCAAAATATGTGAAGTCCTATTAACATATCAACAAAGAACTGATTAAAAAATGGGCAAAGGTCTTGAATAGACAGTTACCCAAAGATGATATATAAAAGGTCAGGTGTGCAACACCCCAATTATTAGAGAAATGCAAATAAAAACCATAATGTGATACCACCTCATACTCATTAAGATATCCACTATCAAAAAAACCAAAAATAACAGGTGTTGGTGAGGACCTGGAGAAATTGGAACCCTTGCTCGCCATTGGTGGAAATGTAAACTGCTATAGCTCCTGTGGAAAAAAATATGATAGCACCTCAATCAAGTATAAAATTTCCATATGATCCAGCAACAAAAGAATTGAAAGCAGGATGTGGAAGATATATATGCACAACTGTGTTCACAGAAGCATTATTCAAAATAACCCCGAAGTGGAAGAAACCTAAATGTCTTTCTAACAGACAAATAGATAGACAAAAGGTGGAATATACACATAGTGGAATATTATTTGACCTTAAAAAGGGAAAAACTTCATGTGCTATAATACAGCTTGTCTCATTAGTTTCCTTTGGAAAATGTCTCTTTATGTCTTTCTAAGAAGGACTTATGGTCAGTGTTCTGTTCCTTGATCTTGATTTGACATGGTTAATAGTCACTTGGATTGATGTTCTGATAATAATTATGCTGCTGTCTATGATGGCACTAAGCCTTTTTTCATCCTAATGGTGACTATATGGAACAAGGACTATGTTGGAGAAAAATACAGGATTTGATTAAATTCTTTCTTCCTTGTACTCCTTATTTCTTTGCATGGTATACATCTACCATTTGGACATACAGTTGTCAGTGACAGAAGAAAAAGATGTCATTCTTAACATGGGGAGATAAGTCTTTTAGAATCTATGAGAAATAAGCATGGAAGAGACAAACTATGATATATGATCAATTGTTTATTTTCTGTTTTCAGGCTATTCATTCTTTTATATTCTATATGCCCAAAGTGATCAATAAATGCAGAATAATACAGAGTTCCAAAAGAAGGATACTGGAGGCATGTGTGCTGACTGATAATAAGATATAGCAGCTTTGCTTGATGGAACAGTGACTTTGTCCTGTTTGTTCCTTTAATATTTTCTTTTCTTTTTTTTTATTAGCTTTGCCAAACAATGACATGATATCACCATGGGTTTACATATGCTCCCCCTCCAGAACCCCCCTCTCTCCTCCCTCCCCCCAGGAAATCTCGTTGCACCAGCCCCGAGCATCAATCCTGGGCTGGCGATTGATTAGACATATGATAATTAACATGTTTCAATGCCATTCTCTCATATCATCCCACCCTTTCCATCATCCACAGAGTCCACGAGTCTATTCTATACATCTGCGTTCCTTTTGCTGTCTCGCATGCTGGGTTCTCATTACCGTCTTTCTAAATTCCATATATATGCATTAGTATACTGTATTGTTGTTTTTGCTTCTGGCTTACTTCACTCTGGATAATGGGCTCCAGTTTCGTCCATCTGAGTAGAACTGATTCAAATGAATTTTTTTTAATGCTGAGTAATATTCCATTGTGTATATGTACCACAGCTTTTTTATCCATTCGTCAGTTGATGGGCATCTAGGTTGCTTCCATGTCCCAGCTATTGTAAATAAAGCAGCGATAATATTTTTGATTAATATTAATCTGTACCAATCTGGAGAGGTCCACATATGTACCTCTCAAAAGAAAAACCCATCCTTGAACCACATCTCCCCCAATACCCATGGTTTTACAAGTTTAACACTCCATGATATCTATTTCTTCTATTAACTAGTTCTTAACATCAAAGCTCAAAGTTTCCTATAGAATAAAAAGAAATTATCACCAATGTAAAGTAATAGTGTCACTAATTTTTAAAAAATGACAAGAAGAGGTAACATCCTGAAGGGGTAATGCAAATTCCTTGAATCAAAGTTATGCCTTCATAATATCCTAAACTTTGGATTAATTACTTTATTACTACTTTATTAATACTCATTCATAATAATAGTGTCTACATGGATGTCCGAAGCCCAGCTGCTTTGAAATATAATTTGAATGGCCATAAGTTCCAGGGTGTATATTACGGACTGTTATATTGGATCTCATTAGTCCTCTATATTCACATTTGTCCTTGTTTTCCCTATGACTGGAATCGTGACTGAAATTTACAGCTGGAGAATGTCCAATCCCTAACTGTCCATAGTCATAATTGGAACTGCCATAGCTGCCATGTCTCCAACCTTGGCCTGCACCATGATTTTGGATTCTTGAGTAGAATGCAGACATTCCTTGGTTGGTCATAGTCTGAATACCTGAACCTCTTAAATGATCCCTGCTGTCACTAGACTGACTAACACTGGATTCCCTATGTCTGCTGCTTCCAGATCCAGTGGATGTTTCTCCATGATCAGTTGCAGAGTGTCTGGAGCTGTCACTTGACTGCTCATGGTGGTTCCCCTGTCTTTGCCCAGTGCTTGATGCAGAACTTTGGTGGGCAGATTCACCGTAGCTCCCCTGATGGGATGCTGACTGACTAGAACTGTCTCTTGTTTGGCCCTGGGAAGATCCATGTTGGTTTCTGGAGCTGGAACCAGGCCTCCCATGAATTGTCACGGACTGTCTACCTGAGTCTTCTGAATGTCCTTCCCTGTCACCGGACTGAGCAACACTGGATTCCCTGTACCTACTACTTCCGGATCCAGTGGAGGTTTGTCCATGACCGGTTCCAGAAGGTGTGGAGCTGTCTCTTGACTGCTCATGGTGGTTCCCCTCTCTCTGCCCAGTGCTAGATCCTGACCTTCCTTGGATGGAGTCACTGTGCCTCCCTTGATGAGACTCTGAGTGCCTAGAACTGTCTCCTATCTGTCCATGGGACGATCCTTGATGGTTTCTTGAGCTGGAACCAGGCCTTCCATGAGTTGTCACGGACCGTCTACCTGAGTCTTCTGAGTGTCCTTCAGTGTCACTGGCCTGACTAACACTGGATTGCCTGTGTCTACTGCCTCTGGATGCAGTAGAAGTTTGTCCATGTCCAGTTCCAGATTGTCTGGAGCTGTCCTTTGACTGCTCACGGTGGCTCCCCTGGGTTTGCCCAGTACTAGATCCTGACCTTCCTTGGATGGAGTCACTGTGCCTCCCTTGATGAGATTCTGAGTGCCTAGAACTATCTCCTCTCTGTCCATGGGACGATCCTTGATGGTTTCTTGAGCTGGAACCAGGCCTTCCATGAGTTGTCACGGACTGTCTACTTGAGTCTTCTGAGTGTCCCTCACTATCACTGGCCTGACTAACACTGGATTGCCTGTGTCTACTGCTTCCGGATCCAGTTGAGGTTTCTCCATGTCGCGTTCCAGAGTGTCTGGAGCTGTCTCTTGACTGCTCATGGTGGCTACTCTGTTTTTTCCCAGTGTTTCTTGACTTTCCATGGAAAGATTCACTGTGAGTCTCTTGTTGAGATTCTGAGTGGTTAGAAGTGTCTCCTCTATGCGTCTGCACAGAGCCACTTTGATTCTGTGATCTGAACCCCGTTCTTCCATGAGTGCTCACGGATTTATTACCTGCATCTCGTGAATGCCCTTCCGTTTCTCTGCCGTTAGTGATGTTTGACCCATAGTTTGTACCATGACTGGATTGGAAATACGTGGTCACTTTGTCCTCACAAACTTGATATGAGTCATCATCTTCTGATCCTATGCATTTTGCACTTCTTTTACCTTTATTTTCATAACCACACTCTTCTTCATTTTTTACATATCCCCTGGTTGGGCTAACACTTGACATGTGCCTTCTTTCTTTTAGTTCAGTAGAGCTTGATCTCCTTTTCTTTTCCCTTCTTGACTCATGATGGTTTTTGCCACATCCATGTCTGTGTCTAGAGGTAGATGTGTCACCTCTTCTTTGTTTACTTCCAGATTTAGACCCATGTCTTCTTTTTTCTCTTCCTCTTGGGCTTTTTGATCTATCTTGATTCTTTCCATCAGTTCTTGAATGACTGTGCTTTCTTTTTATTTCTTCTTCATCTTCTTCTGTATCATCTTCTTCATCTTCATAGTGGTATGTATAGTTTTTCTGTTTTTGTCCTGCTGTCTGTGAATTCTTTCTTTGAGTGTAATCATAATATGCTTGAGCCAACTTGAATACCATCAGAAAATACTCTGTAAAGTCTATTTTCTTGCTGTGATCTACATCGAGGATATGCATGAAAACTTCAGTGGTGTCTGGGTCATCTGGATTCTGTAAACAGGGAAGACAGGGAGAGTACATGAGAGTGACTGAAGTGGAAGATTAAATAGCTAAAGTGAACTTTGGAAATGTGAATTCTTGCTATATAAAAGTAGAACCTAATATTTTCTTTAATAATGTTTGTTTTATCTTGACTTAGTAAAGAGCTGTTGGTACTGTCCTAAAAGACCTAAATCTTAAATGCTAGTATGGTGACACAAAAAATTTGATGGGGCATGTTCTTATTTTTATTACTCAAATGTCAGAATGTTATAAATTTTTTCATGGAATTATCTTTTACACATACCCTCTTTACATTCTTGAAATTTGGGGAAATATTATGATAAGTTAACTTTTTTTTTTTTAATTTTTTTTTTTATTATTGTTTTTGCCATACATTGTCATGATATCACCATGGGTTTACATATGCTTCCCCTCCGGGTCCCCCCTCCCTCCTCCCTCCCCCCTGGGAAATCTCGCTGCACCAGTCCCGAGCATCAATCCTGGGCTGGCGATTGATTAGACACATGACAATTAACATGCTTCAATGCCCTTCTCCCATCTCATCCCACCCTTACCCTCATCCACAAAGTCCACAAGTCTATTCTATACATCTGCGTTCCTTTTGTTGTCTCCCATGTTGGGTTCTCATTACTGTCTTTCTAAATTCCATATATATGTGTTAATATACTGTATTGTTAACTTTTGTTTACTTCCTTTTAACCAAACATTTATGTTTTTCCATAAACAATGTCTGTGTGTAATATATATAGAGGTATAGAGAGCTGATCAAGTTATATCTGTTTTGAAATAAAATTATGTTTGTTCCTATTCCAAGAGAAAAAACTCACAAAGATTTCACAGTAATATTTTGACATTTTTTTGATGCAGAACAAAAATGATATACTGTTTTATCTGGCAAATAACTTTTACCTTCAAGATGGGCCGAAACTCCACTTCCAGAAGTTCCTTCAGCTCCTTTTTACTCAATGTGTCAGTGTCCTTATCTGTTTTTGAATATTCATGGAATATTTTGATGATACCATTGATGTTTTCTAGGAGAGTCGACATCTTTTGGAACTATAGGTGAACCTAGAAAGAAATTAAAATGTACATTTATTTCTTTTTTTGTAGATCATATCAATTATTATGATAAATTTTCACATTTATAAACCTCAATCTTTTCCTAGGTAGTCCAGCTTTAAAAATGGAAAATGGTCATGAAAAACTTCTATCCATTATCTACATGATGAATATCAACACAGAGTTTGGCTGGACTGCCAATGTTTTGGCCTTGATCTCCCTCCCCCCTTTTTTTTTTCACGTCAAAGTACTCTTTTACTTGCATGCCTAGAATATCATAAGTTACAAAATATCAAAATATCTCTCAAAACTCACTTTTCTATTTTACTTTTCTACTCAATATTTTTTTAATTAATTTATTTTAATCAGGGGTTATTTACTTTACAATATGGTAGGGGTTTTTGCCATAACATTGACATGAATCAGTCATGGGTTTACATGTCTTCCCCATCCTGAACCCCTCGCCCATCTCCCTGCCCATCCCATATCTCTGGGTCATCCCAGTGCACCAGCCCTGAGCACCCTGTCTCAATCGTTGAACTTGGACTGGTGATCTGTTTCACATTTGATAATATACATGTTTCAATGCCATTCTCTCAGATCATCCCACCCTCACCTTCTCCCATAGAGTCCAAAAGACTGTTCTATACATCTGTGTCTCTTCTACTGTCTCGTATATAGGGTAATTGTTACCATCTTTCTAAATTCCATATATATGTGTTAGTATACTGTATTGATGTCTTTCACAGTGGAATTTAGAATACTCTCACAGACCTTTGGCAAAAGCTGCAATAGATTCTTCCTTTCCTCTGTCTCAGAAGATGACTTTGATTTTTATTTCACTGAAAACTTGCAATCTATTAGGAAAGAATTTCATTTTTCCAGCATCTGTTCATCCAGCCTATTGCATTTGTATCCACTTACTTTAACCTTCACTACTGTTTTGTGGATAAATTATCCTTCTTTCCTTTCTTTTGGCACTGGATCTCACTCTTTCTTGCCTATTCAAACAATTTGCTTTTGTAGTTATTCAATTTTTCTCCTACCTCATCAATTTCTTTTTTTTTTCTGGAAGATTCATGTATTCATGCTGAAATGTCTCTTATTTATATCCCCTCCCTCATCCTACATCTCCTTTTATGCACCACCTGATTTATCTTTTCTCTACTATACTAAAACCCCTCAAAAGATATGCCTATATTTTTTCTTCACTTCTGTTTTCCTTTATTCAGATTATCTTTCTGTCTTAAAAATCCACTAAAGCTCTCATGATAATTAAAAAAAAATACCCTTTATCTTACTACACTCAACTTTCCATTTTCATTTCACATATGATTGACATATCAGCAGCATTTGATGCAGGTGGTGATATCCTCCTTCAGAGACCCTATTCTCTTTAGTTTTTTCTTCTGACCTCACTGCCTATTTTTCTTAGTTTCCTATTCCAGGCTCTAATGTTGATGTGCCTGAGATTGAGTCCTTAGTTCCTTTTCTGTATTTTATGCTCACTTGGTCAGAGTAGAGCGGTCGCAACTGGCTGTGTAATTTTAAATCCTATGTATAGGTTGACAACTCTGAAATTTATATATCCAGCCATAAAGTCTCTTCTAAGCTTGACATATGTATGTCCAAGTGCCTATCAAATATTTCTGCTTGGGCCTAAAAGAGATCTTAAATCTACCATATTCATGACAGAAGCCTTAATTTCCAACTACTTTATGCCACCCACTTCTCCTCCCCAGTTATCCCTATCTCACTGATTGCTCAAGCCACAAACCTGGGATTTAGTCTTGGTTATCGTTTTTCTCATATCCTGTATCTAATTCATCAACATGTTTTATTGAGTGTACTTTTAAAATATCCCTTAAATTGGCCACTTTTCTTCCCTCCATACTATTGTTTCATCTAGTAATTAATTTTGATTTATAGCAAAAGCATGCTGGAGTTTGTTCCATCTTGAAGGTCTTCCCTTGAACAATATTTCACCTCCCCCACTAAGATGTTCCACTGCATCCAACTCTCCTAGTGAATGATTTACTTTCTCAGCAGTCTTCAAAGAATTTTCTGTGCTTCCTCTCATTTTATGTTTACCAGTCATTTAAAACCAGTTCTCTCAATTTTTTGTCTCCAAACTTGAAACTGATTTGTGTTAAATAACCTATGGTCTATAAGTTGCTAAATACAGTGGTCGGTTGTTCATCCTCCTCATCTTATTCCCCTCTTAGGGGTGTAGAATCGCTCATTCCCTTTTTCATGGAATTTTTGTTTGTTTGTTTCTTGGATCTTAACACTGCATTCTCCTGGTATACCTCTAATCTATCAGCTGCTCTTTCCCAATATTCCTCACTAATCTCTCATCTTTTGTTTAATTTCAAAACATTGGAAAATCCCCTTGGGCTATGTCCTTGACCTTCTCTTTTAAAATATATCTATTCACTGAAATCTCATTCGACCTCTTAACTTCAGATACTGTCTACTGACTTTCAGATTGATGCCTCCAAGCATGAACTTACCTTTGATTTCTACACTCACTCATTCATACCTTAATTTATTTAACAGATATTCAACACCTACTACAGGATTAGGTACTATTTTATGCTCTGGGGATATATTAATAAACAAGATGAATGAGGTACCTATTCTTCTGAAGACAATAAATAAATGAATGAAGAAATTAAATATTGAGAAGTGATATGCATACCATTAAAATAAGAATGGTGCTATTAATATATAGAGTTGTTGTGAGGGATGTGCTTTAGATTGATCAGAGGAGATTTTATGTTAAAAAAGGATATTTGAGCTTAAAATAGAAAAATAAGAAGGAACTAACCTTGTAGGTTAGTTGAAGAATTTTAGGTAAAAGGAACAGTGCAGTGATCTGAATGTGGGAATCAACTTGGAAGGTTAGTGATACAGAAAAAGTAATCTGATTCAGTTTTTAAAGGATCAATTTGTAGAATCACTAATTAGGGTTCTTTCAGAGTAAGATTCTTTTAAGGACAACTGGAAAGCTGGTGTTTATGTGTGTGTGTAGGTATTATAACACTATCAAAATTGTAACAGTTTGTTGAAGCTTACATTCAAATTTGAAGGGAACTACAGTAATTTGGGGAGTTAAATAACTGCAGTTATTAAAAACTGGTGGAAGATATCAAGCTACAGATTCAAGAAGTATTATCAACTCCAAGCAGATATGTAAAAGAAAACAATACCTAGACACATAATAAAAATGTCTGAACACTTAAGACAATGTGGAAATTTAAAAGCAGCAAGAGAAAAAACATATTATCTTCAAAAAACCAGCCACTGACTTTTCAAAAGAAATAATGGAAGCCAGGAGACAGTGAAATGTTTTTCTTATCTTCCTGTAGGAAAGTAAGTTCTACCCTAGAATTCTATACCGAGTGAAAGTATACATGAAGAAGAAAGCTTAAGTAAGGAAATTTTCAAACAAACAAAGCAGATTTACCTTACACCATAATATTTACTCTAAAGCAAATATTAAAAAATGATCTTAGTCCGAAGCACAGAGAGGTAGGAAAGAATGAAGAAAAAGTCAAAAGTGTAAGTATAAGGGAAAATCTAAATGAATAGTGATGGAAAAAACAACAATAATAATATCTTTCAAGATTTATGATAGTGCATAACTATCATCAGTAAGGTTGGAAAGGGTAAATAGAGTTCAGGTACTATAGGATAGTTGGATTGTTCGAGTAAAGTATTAGTAGTGTTAAGGTATTTCTTTAAATGATATACTCTAGTAAGTCCAAGGGTAGGTGTTGTGTTGTAATGTCTAAGGTAAGCATGAAAAAAACCAGTAAAAGGATGTGTAATTAATAAGCTGATATGACAAAAATTAACTGACAAATATGTAATTCATCCAAAAAAGTTAGAAAAGAGAAAAAGAAATGTAAAACAGGTAAGGTATTAGAAACCAAGTAGTAATATGGTAGATTTAAACCAAATAGATTAAAGCAGTAATGATACTGAATAAGAGTGGACTAAATACTGTAACTTAGAAACAAAGATTGTCAGACTATATGGAAAAAAAGTACATACTGTCTACAAGAGACACACTTAAGTCTGATATATGTTGGAAAAAGATATGTAATTCAAATATTAAAGGAGAGCTATTGTTTTTGCTACATTAACATCTGTAGAGTAGACTTTAAGACAAAAGTATAACTAGAAGGATATTTCATAACAATAAATGGCTAGATCATGAGGAAGATATAAGAATTTAAATTGATCTGTACTTAATAACATAGCCTCATAATATATACAACAAAAAAATGACAGAATTGTAAGGACAAATTGACAAATCTATAATTATAGTAGGTAACATACTTCTCTCAGCAACTGATAGAACAAGTAAACAAAAATATTTTAAGGCTATAGAAGAGTTCCACAAAATTAATAAGACAGTAACTAATATATATTGAACACTGTGTCTAACAAATATAACATACACATCCTACTGAAATGAATATGAGACTTTTGAAAATTTACTATATGCTAATCTTGAGATCCAACCAGTCCATCCTAAAGGAGATCAGTCCTGGGTGGTCACTGGAAGGACTGCTGTTGAAGCTGAAACTCCAATACTTTGGCCACCTGATGCGAAGAGCTGACTAATTTGAAATGACCCTGATGCTTGGAAAGATTGAGGGCAGGAGGAGAAGGGGACAACAGAGGATGAGATGGTTGGATGGCATCACCAACTCAATGGACATGGGTTTGGGTGAACTCTGGGAGTTGGTGATGGACAGGAAGGCCTGGAGTGCTGCGGTTCATGGGGTCACAAAGAGTCAGACATGACTAAGCAACTGAACTGAACTGAATCATAAAGAAAATTTCAACAAATTTTAAAGGATTAAAATCATGCAGAATTTGTTTTGTACCACAGTGGAATGAAGCTAGATTTCAATGATAGAAAGAAACATACAAAAATCTCCACAAATGTTTGGAAATTAAGCAGTAACTTCTAAACAACAAATAAGTCATAGAATACATTACAGTGTAAATTAGAAAATATTTTGAAGTAAATACAAATGAGAAAAATATGAAATAGCAAAATTTGTGGGATATAGTCATTCCATACCTAGTGAAAAATTTGTAGTTTTATTACATGTATTAGAAAAGAAAGGCTGAAAAATCAATAACCTAACCATATATGTTACAAAGTTTGGAAAAGAACAACAAATTCAGTCCAAAGAAAGTATAATGTGTATACTCATGGCAGATTCATGTCAATGTATGGCAAAACCAACACGATAATGTAAAGAAAAAAAAATTAAAAAAAGAAAGTATAATAAAGATAAAAACTGATATTAATGAAATAGGAAATGAATTTAGAGAATCAAAAAGCCAAGATTTTTGAAAAATTGATAAAACTAAGCGAATAAATAAGAAAATAGGAGAAAGGCATAAGTAATCAATATTGGGAAAATAAAAGGGGATATTGCCTTAGATTTTACAGGTAGGAGAAAGATAAGTGCATATTATAAACTTTATAGAAAAATTTTGAAAATTTAAATGAAGTGGACATATTTCTAGAAAGACACTTCCTATGAAAATGTAAACAACAGGAAGTATTCCATGTTGAGGGGAGGGATGATTACAAGTCAGCTGGCTTTACTAGTGAATTTTGTTTAATGTGTAAGAAATAAATAACTCTAACACCACAGATTGTTTCAGGGAAATTAAAAAAGGAGAACACTGATTTTATGAATTCAGCATAACCTCAGTACCCTTAACCTGACAAGGATATTACAAGAAACACATTTTTCAGGAGAATTTCCTTCATGAACATAGATGCAAGAATCTGAACGAAAATAATAAACTGAATCTAGTATTGTATAAAAAGAATATGCATTATACTTAAGAAAGTTTTACTCCAAAAATCATGTTTGTTTTAATATATGAGGACTGATAGAATACTGGGAAAACAGTTTTTTTGAACCTCTTAATAGATGCAAAAAACATTTGATAAAACCCCTACAATGGACATGCAATTTAAAGCTTAGCATATTCCTGGCTCAATTTTTCTTTCATTCCAATGGAATCTGAAAATTCTGTCAGTGAATGAATAAAATGCATTATAAGGAAGTAATTATAATAAAAATATATTCTTGTCCATAAAAAATCCGACATTAGTTTTGATTTATAAACATGAATTGTACCTACAATGGTACAATTAGGGCTTCCCTGATAGCTCAGTTGGTAAAGAATCCTCTTGCAATGCAGGAGACCCTGGTTGGATTCCTGGGTCGGGAAGATCTGCTGGAGAAGGGATAGACTACCCACTCCAGTATTCTTGGGCTTCCCTTGTGGCTCAGCAGGTAAAGAATCCACCTACAATGCAGGAGACCTGAGTTCAATCCCTGGGTTGGAAAGATCCACTGGAGAAGTGAAAGGCTACCCACTTCAGTATTCTGGCCTGGAGAATCCCATGAACTGTATAGTCTATGGGGTCAGAAAGAATCGGACAGGACTGAACGATTTTCACTTTCAACTTGATGGTACTATAGTAAACAGCATACTTAATGGGTACATGCTGAAAACTTTTCTCCCTCAGTTTTTGGATGAAATCAGTACACTTGCTAATATACTATGAAGCATTGTATTGATGTTCCTGGGTAGAGCAAAAATTAAGACAAAGAATGAAAAACAGAATAATTGGAAATGAAGTAACAAAACTGTCATTACTGAAGAATGATGTGACTTCCATATGTAGAAATTTTTAAAAATGTATAATTAAACTACTAGAATAAGTAAAATTAGCAATGTTGCTGGATACAAGATAAATACACAAAATTCATTTGTATTTCTGTACAAAATCAAGAAACAAAAATTGAAATAAGGGATGATGCTATTTACAAAAGTATAAAAAGTCAGGAAATTGCTAGGAGTTAAATCTAACAAAGATTTAATCCCAAAGAAAGCCAATGCCAAAGAATGCTCAAACTACTACAGGATTGCTCTCATCTCACACAGTAGTAAAGTAATGCTTAAAATTCTCCAAGCCAGGCTTCAATAGTACGTGAACTGTGAACTTCCAGATGTTCAAGCTGGATTTAGAAAAGGCAGAGGAACCAGAGATCAAATTGCCAACATCCACTGGATCATCGAAAAAGCAAGAGAGTTCTAGAAAAAAAAACAACGTTTGCTTTATTGACTATGCCAAATCCTTTGACTGTGTGGATCACAATAAACTGTGGAAAATTCTGAAAGAGATGGGAATGCCAGGCCACCTGACCTGCCTTCTGAGAAATCTGTATGCAGGTCAAGAAGCAACAATTAGGACTGGACATGGAACAACAGATTGGTTCCAAATTGGGAAAGGAGTATGTCAAGGCTGTATGTTGTCACCCTGCTTGTTTAACTTATATACAGAATGCGTTATGCAAAATGCTGAACTGGATGAAGCACAAGCTGGAATCAAGATTGCCAGGAGAAATATCAATAACCTCAGATATGCAGATAACACCACCCTTAGGGCAGAAAGAGAAGAAGTAAAGAGCCTCTTGATGAAAGTGAAAGAGAAGAGTGAAAAAGTTGGCTTAAAACTCGACATTCAGAAAACTAAGATCATGGCATCTGGTCCCATCACTCCATGGCAAATAGATGGGGAAACAATGGAAACAGTGACAAACTATCTTTTTGGACTCCAAAATCACTGCAGATGGTGACTGCAGCCATGAAATTAAAAGATGCTTACTCCTTGGAAGAAAGGTTATGACCAACCTAGACAGCATATGAAAAAGCAGAAACATTACTTTGCCAACAAAGGTCCGTCAAGTCAAAGCTATGGTTTTTCCAGTAGTCATGTATGGATGTGAGTATTGGGCCATAAAGAAAGCTGAGTGCCAAGAAACTGATGCTTTTGAACTGTGGTGTTGGAGAAGACTCTTTGAGAGTCCCGTGGACTGCAAGGAGATCAAACTAGGCCACCCTAAAGGAAATCAGTCCTGAATATTCATTGGAAGGACTGATGCTGAAGCTGAAACTTCAATACTTTGGCCACCTGATGTGAAGAACTGATTCATTTGAAAAGATCCTGATGCTGGGAAAGATTGAAGGCAGGAGGAGAAGGGGACGACAGAGGATGAGGTGGTTGGATGGCATCACTGACACAATGGACATGAGTTTGAGTAAACTCTGGGAGTTGGTGCTGGACAGGGAAGCCTGGCGTGCTGTAGTCTATGGCATTGCAAAGAGTCACACGACAGAGCAACTGAACTGAACTGAAATCTAACAGAAGATATGAAATATATGTACTCAGAAAATTATAAACGTTATTGAGACTAGTTAAAGAAGATATGGATAAATGGAAGATTGTGCCTTGTTAGTGTGTTGAAAGTGTCAGTGTTTTCAAGATGTCAGATCTCCCTAAACTCATTTCTACATGCAATAAAATTTCATTCAGAATCTGTGAAATTTTTTAAAATAAAGATTGATAAGGCAGTGTCTGAAATTTATGTTAAAATGTTGGGGTCCAGGATTAGTGAGAACAACACTGAAGAAGACCAACTTTATGGACATATTGAATGTTAAGTGTACTGTAAAAGAAGATAGCATGACACTGATGCAACATTAAACAAATAGATAAGTGAAAGATCAGATATATCATTATGCACATTTAATTTATGAAAAAGGTTGTGATGAGAGTTGGCAGGGAAAAGATGGTCTTTTGAACAAATGGTGCTGGGTTAATTGAATTCCCATATGGAAAAATAAATTTGTTCCCAGGTGGATTTTACATGCGAAACATAAAGGAGACTGAACTTCAGTGGCTAAGACTCCACACTCGCAATGTAGGGGGCCCAGGTTCAATCTCTGGTCAGGGAACGAGATCCCACATGCTGCAACTAAAAGATCCTGCATGCCACAATGAAGATCAAAGATCCCATGTGCTGCAACTAAGACCCGGCACAGCCAGACAAATAAGTGAATAGTTTTTAAGAGAGAGGGATTATTTGCCTACAAAGTCTAACAGTCTTTTAAAAAAGGTGAAGGAGATAACATAGGGGAATATTTTCAAGAACTCAGGGTAGACAGTAACGAGAACCCAACATGCGAGACAGCAAAAGGAACGCAGATGTATAGAACAGACTCATGGACTCTGTGAATGAGGGAAAGGGTGGGATGATATGGGAGAATGGCATTGAAACATGTTAATTATCATATGTCTAATCAATTGCCAGCCCAGGATTGATTCTCGGGGCTGGTGCATCAAGATTTCCCGGGGGGGAGGGAAGAGGGGGGGAGGGAGGGGTTTCTGGAGAGGGAGCATATGTAAACCCATGGTGATATCATGGCATTGTATGACAAAAACAATAAAAGGGAGGAAAAAAAAAAGAACTCAGGGTAGAGAAATACTTCTTGAAGAGAACTTTAAAAATATTAATGATAAAGAACAAGATTGATAAATTGGAGTGCATTAAAAATAGGAATGTCTATTTATTCAAAGACTATTAAGGAGAGAAGTAAAGCCATTGAGTGGAAGAATATATGCAACACATTTAACCAACAAAAGGCTGTCTCCTGAATATAAAAATAACTCCTATAAATCAATACAAGAAATATGGATGGCCCCATAGAAAATGGTTAGAGAGTACGAGAGTTTTGCAAAATAGGATATACAAATGGATAATAAACACCAAAGTTCTCAATTTTGTTGATCATCAGGGAGTTACAAATAAAATTAACAGTGTGAGACTATAACACCCCCACCAAAATGGCTAAAAAGACAAAAAATAAAAAAGAATACTAATTCCACATATTGGTGAAGATATGGAGAAACTGGGTGTTTCATACACTCCTAGAAGGAGCATAAGCTAGCAGAAGTACTTTCAAGAATTGTTTGATGATGCCTAAGACCAGCGATTTACTCCTAGGAATGTCCCCAGTAGAAATACATACACATTTGTGACCAAAAATCATGAACAAAAATGTTCATAGCTCCATTATGTATAATATCCCCCCAAATGAAAACAACCCAAATATCTATCAATAAAAAATAAATCAATAATTTGTGGTATTTTCATATAATAGAGGTGGAATGAAGGGATAGCCCATATTAAGATGGTAGTGTGGAAAGGGAGACAGATGGATTGGCATGTTTTACAGTCAGATTTGGCTGGTCAGAGCAATAAGTCAGTGGGTTGTAAAGCAGAGATTGGAGGCATGCATAGCTTCTAGATTTGTGTTTGAACAGAGTTATTTCTCACTATTTCTATTATCCTGTCATCTCTCATCTAAACTGCAGTCCATCTCTTTTCTCCCACCATTGCCTATGATCCTATTTTCCATATAGCAGCTCAGAGTGATCTTGTTACTCTTCCTGCTTAATATTCTCCAATGGCTTCTCATCTACTTCAAATAATGTACAGACTCTACTGTGCCCCTCTTTACATGGTCTGTCTAGTTCTGTGACTCACTATATACCTCTATTCCTCATGTTAAACATGTTCCAGGCACCCAAGCATCTTTTTGTCTTTTAAAGGTTTACTCTTGCTTTAGAATCCTCTTGTTTGCCTTGTCTAGTTTCTTCTGTCATTAAGATCGCTGCTCAAATGATAATTCCCCAAAGAGTCCTTTCCTAACCCTTCAATCTCAAGTACTATCCTATTACTTTACTATATCACTGTCTTATTTTCTTCATTGTTCTTATCACTGTTTAAATTTTTATTCATTTCTTGTTTACTGAGTGTCTTCTTCTGCTACTAAGTTTATGTTGTTCGTTGCTGCATAATCAGCCAAGAGCAGCATATGCCAAATAGAAGGTACTTAATATATATTTGTTCAGTGAATGGATAGATAATCCAACAATATTAAGAGAGTAGCCAGGTGGAAAGCAAATTTATGCCCTCATTTTCTTTCTGTGTCAAAATAAACTTTTAGTAACATAGTGACTAAAACTAGAGAACCCCAAACATCCAGAACTTTTGGCCTCAGACCACATGTACATCCAGATCTCCACCTTACTTAAGAACAAGTAGACAAGGTGAGATTTAGTCCCTCTTACTTACTTCCTTCCCTCACCAGAAGAGCAAGGAGATTGTAGCCTGGAGGAGCTTGCTGGGTGCTGAAGTCTGGGATCATCGCCTTTTTATAGCAGGTCCATCCAGGGAGGAGCCATCCTCTGTAGAATGGTCTGATTCATTCCTAACCAAACTTAGATCCACCCATATCTCCACCTCTATTTCTCCAGAGACCTGTTTACTTCCTAACTTGCTCACGTATTCATCTGTACTTGTTTTACCAAGTTACAGTTTAGGTTTACATCATTCCCATTTATACCATAGATTTCATGGAAGATTCCCTTTGGCTAGCATAGGCTCTTTGTGTGCAGGGTCCACACCTTCTAGTTTTATTGTTGTTGTTATTACCCCCACTTTGAATGGTAGATGCTTGATAAATATCTACATATAAGTGTGCTTCCTTATCCTTGTCTCTAGAGGAGTAATAGAATATACATTTTTGAAAAAAATTAAATTTGGGTTATATTTAAGCCAATGTTACATGCACCTACCTACAGGTCCCTTTTTATGAATAAATTCCATCTCTGGATGCTGAGAGAATTTGCCATGATGAATGTTGATCTTCTACAAAGTGTAATGAATTCAGAGAAGGTAGACAAATTTAATTTTGATTTTTCAAAAGAGAGCAAGAAAGTGGGCTCTTGCATTAGAAGCAGTGATCACTAGGAGTTGGCATGAACTTATTGGACAAGAATCATTAGTCTTGTTTTCAGAGTTGTTAATTGGGGTATCAGAGACCTGTTCTACCTACTCTTCCTGTGGAATAAGCTGTGGCTTTTCTCATTGACCTCATAAATATGCAGGAGACTCCTATCATTGTCCTCTCTCTTTATTCCCAGACTGTATATTGAACAGATTACATTTACATTTGGATGTCCCCTTGTATCTCAGTCCGTACTGTTCAAAGTGAACTAATTGTCTTGCCTTGTACCAAAATATACCGTCTTCCAGGTTGAGGAGGATGAGACCACAGATGTACATTCAGATCTCCACCTTGCTTAGGAAGAAGTAGACAAGGTGAAATGTATTCCCTCTTTCTTCCTGCACCAGAAGAGCAAGGAGATTGTATCCTGGAGGAGCTTGCTGGGTACTGAAGTCTGGATCATGGCCCACGTTACATGCCAACGTTATAAGCACCTACCACAGGTCCCTTTTTATGAATAAATTCCATCTCTGAATTCTGAGAGAACTTACCTGACACCTCTATCCACTGAGTGTCTAAAGCCCTACAAAGTCATTTTCCATTTCTCTCTCTCTTTAGCCCTCATGTTCGTTTCATGATGTGTCACTTCTATATGAAGGCCTATTATGCAGACCTGCCTCTATCTCTAGGGTGGCAATCTTAGTTCTAGACCTCACCACCTTTTGACTGGACATTAGTAAAAAGTGTCATAACCAGCCCTTCTACTATTAGCCTGATTGATTCATCTTTTACTCTTATCATTCCTTCTGGTGGCTTCTACTTGCCTGGAGAATTCCAAATTTCTTTACCAGACATAGAAGCCCCTTCACAGTAGTAATGAATCTGTATCCTTTTAGCTACTACTCTTATCACCTGCATTTTGTGGGAAAGTCACTCTATACTGATCCACATTCCTTGCATAACCTTTTAATGGTCTACTACTATTCAGATTCTCTATATGCTGTCCTTACTATTGGGGAATCCCTCAACCTTAGCTTCTTTTCATTCTTTAAGCCTCTCCAGAATCACCACCTCCTTCATAAAGCCTCAACTTACATCTCCAGGTAGATCATTGTCCTCTCATATACTCTATATTAATCTCCCTTACAGCATTTTAATTACTTGTGTATCTGTGATGCCCAGTGCTCCATTTTGTGTTTCTTCTCATTCCGGTATTGACTGGGTCTTGAATCATCTTTTGTATTCTTGGACCCTATAATAGTTCCTGAGACATGATCAAATAAATGCACGGGTGTGATGGTTGGCAGGGGTGGGGTGTGGGGTGAGGAGATGATCTTGTTTAGAGTCGATGAGGTATGCATATGTCCAAGTTTTAAAATATTTGTTTAATGTCCTCATTTTCTTTCCTTTTGTGGAACATTAGTAGTTAACATCCACAGAACATGGATCTTCATTTTCTCCTCTTTTCTTCTTAGGTTTATCTTTTTGTGCCAGGAGCTACTGTCTCTCTCTCACCAGGATACAATAATAGTCATAATCTATACTGTATGCCCATTCAGTATGTGCCAAGAATGTGCTAGGATTTTGCACATATTTCTTCTAATCCTCAGAAACAATCTGTGAGGTCATTATTATCATCTCTAATTTTGAGATGAGGGAACTGATAGTCAAAGAAGATTACCCAGCGTGTAAGTTACATAACCAGGATTCAGTTCCAGGTCATTCTGAATCCAACTTCCACATTATTTCCCGTACACCACATTACTCTAGGAGTGAATTTTTCTCCCTTTTAAAAAGACATCTTTATATTTTTGGCATTTGAAACAGTGGTTTCTTTCAAAGTACCCTATGTCCTGGGTGACCTTAATGGTGGAAATCATTGCAGGGGTAGCAGTGAGTGTGCTGAGAAAAGTGGAGTTCAGAGAGTGGCAAGGCTGGGGCAATCTAGGCTGCAATGTTTTAATCGTCAGAGGACACAAATATTATAGTTTCCTATCCATATAGAGGACAGTCCTAGTAGTTGGCTCCAGGACTCTTTTCATAATGATATGTTATGATCATTGTATTCTTATCAGTAACTTGGATGAAAATTTGGGCAGAGGGATTTCCCTGCTGGTGCAGTGGTTTAGATTCTGTGCTTCCATTGCAGGGGGCATGATTTAATCCTTGGTTTCAGAATTAAGATTCCCCATGCTGCGTGGTACAGCCATAATAAGAAAAAGAAAAGAAAATGTAGAAGATGGCAAATATTTTTAGGAGAGACTGAAGATCCAAGGAGATTTTAGCATATCACACAAGTAGCTCAAGTCCAATAAAATTTAATCTTACTGAATTAAAAGTAAAATTCTGACTTTGGTTCTAAATTCAACTTCACAAGTACAGGGTAGAAGCCATGAGTAAAAGAAGGGGTATTGTGGCAGTGGTGGTGTAATGTAGTAGCCCAAAAGGTAATGCTATTTCAGGATGCATTAAGAAAAGTACATTAACTAGAACAAAATAAGTGATGGTGTCCTTCAGCTGGCCCTTGTCAGATGGTTTCTCTAGCTTTTCATTCAGTTCTGACACTCACTTCTCAATACAGATGTGGACAACTTGTTATGTGTCCTGAGTCAAGTAAGTAGATGATTGGCCAGATGGGTGGTAAAGGGGACAAGGGCTTTCCAGGTAGCTTAGTGGTAAAGAATCCACCTGCCAATGAAGGAGCCTCAGGTTCGATCCCTGGGTCAGAGAACCCCTGGAGAAGGAAATGGCAGTCCACTCCAGTATTCTTGTCTGGGAAATCCCATGGACAGAGGAGCCTGGGGGGCTGTGGTCCATGGGGTCACAAAAGAGTTGGACACCACTTAGCAACTAAACAGCAATAACAACAACAACAAAGGAAAAAAATGAGAAGCAGCTGGTGGGAGGAGAGTATCTGCTTTCAGTGATTATGAGAATCTCTTGTAATGGGTTGTATAAAAACTCAGATTAGTAGAAAGCATAGGCAAGTGTAATTTGACTTTGAATAAGTAAAAACATTTTAATAGTCAGAATCATCTAGTCGTGAAAAGAATTATCTCTGGAGATAATTCCCTATCACTGCCTAGAGACTGTTGAATTGAATGAGTTGTTGTCAGTCAGTTAGTCTAGGCTCCTCATACTGTGGTTGACAATCAGGAGGTCCAATGCTGCGTGGCTGATAAGTCAACAGTTCAGGACTCAGGCCTGTAACTCAGATTTTTCCCTCTAAATGCACTTTGTATTGCACAGGTTGAATCTATTACTGGGAGATGAGCATCAGACAAGGATATTTTGGAGGGTTATTAAGTAGAGGAACATTTGGAAGATGTCTGATAAATCCCTATTGCTATGTGAGAGCTATGGTTCTGTTATTCATGTAAGTTTCTTTGCCTAACTTGATTCAGCTCAACTCAGATGCCTGTTTGATCAGTGTAGTTTACTAACTGCAGGCATAATAGGACTATCAATTTTCTTTATGTAGAATTCCCATTACATCCTATGTATATGGTATATGTTTCTATATTCCACTTCCTGCCAATGTGCCTAATCCCTCTTGCATCTTAGCTTTTTATCTTTAGAATGCCAAGAACCTTTACCCTCTAAATCTTTAAAATTACCAAGGAATAATGCAGTCTGAGATGTAGGGCATCTTCTCTATCCTCAGACAGAACTTAACTCTTTGCCTCATTGTTCCCAGACAATTAAATGCTTTCAAAGGCATTTTAGGTGTCCACAGTTATATCTTCTGGCTGCCAAGATTTATTAAAGTATGAAGACAATCCCCAAATGTCAGAAGTTATTGACAAATCAGAAATTACAGGATTTCAGTTGCAATCATTCATTTGTGGTTGTCCCTCCCTTTTCCTATCCAATGGGCTAGAAGGGCATTATGCTGCCATATGACCTATGGGCTGCTGATGTGGGTTAAGCTGTCACAATTCAAGGGAGCGGTCCTTTGAGATGTGCAACTGAGGCTGTAGGAGTGAAGGGGAGCTGGGATTTGTGGTTAAATGATTTCTTGTTGGAGTTGTAGTCATCTCCTGGGAGGTGCTGTTTTGGGGATGGAATTTTTCCTGGTCGAATATTCTTTTGGGTTCCTTGGCATATTGTAGGTGATGTTCCTGCTTAGCTATCTGGAGGTGGAGCAATATCTGGTAGGAACACTTCTATCTATAGCTGGTATTTATCATGACAATAGTGAAGAAAAGTAGTGTTGATTCCAAGGAAAGATTTCAAGTTGTCTTCAGTGATTTCAGCTTCTTCTTACTGTAATCTTGTGTGTGTGTGTGTGTGTGTGTGTGTGTAAAAGAAAGATAAAGAGAGGGGAGAGAGAAATTTTGTAGGTGGAGTGAAAGTAAGGATGAGCTTTTTCTATATATAAGTATGCCATTTTATACCAATCTGGATTGCCTCTAAGTTTTTTAAATATTCAACATAATAATTGGGCAAGAGAGTTCCAGAAAAACATCTACTTCTGCTTTATTGACTATGCCAAAGCCTTTGACTGTGTGGATCACAACAAACTGTGGAAAATTCTTCAAGAGATGGGAATACCAGACCACCTTACCTGCCTCCTGATAAATTTGTATGCAGGTCAGGAAACAGGAGTTAGAACTGAACATGGAACAACAGACTGGTTCCAAATTGGGAAAGGAGTATGTCAAGGCTGTATATTGTCACCCTGAATATTTAACTTAAATGCAGGGTACATCATGAGGAACGCTGGGCTGGATGAAGCACAAGAAATACTGGGCTGGAATCAAGATTTCCAGGAGAAATATCAATAACCTCAGATATGCAGATGACACCACCCTTATGGCAGAAAGTGAAGAAGAACTAAGGAGCCTCTTGATGAAAATGAAAGAGGAGAGTGGAAAAGTTGGCTTAAAGCTCAACATTCAGAAAACTAAGATTATGGCATCTGGTCCCATCACTTCATGGGAAATAGATGGAGGAACAGTGGAAGCAATGACAAACTTTATTTTTGGGGGGCTCCAAAATCACTGCAGATGGTGACTGCAGCCATGAAATTAAAGGACGCTTGCAACTTGGAAGAAAAGTTATGACCAACCTACATAGTATATTAAAAAGCAGACACATTACTTTGCCAACAAAGTTCCATCTAATCAAAGCTATGGTTTTTCCAGTAGTCATGTATGGATGTGAGAGATGGACTATAAAGAAAGCTGAGCACCGAAGAATTGATGCTTTTGAACTGTGGTGTTGGAGAAGAGTCTTCAGAGTCCCTTGGAATGCAAGGAGATCCAACCAGTCCAACCTAAGGAAATCAGTCCTGAATATTCTTTGGAAGGACTGATGCTGAAGCCGAAACTTCAATACTTTGGCCACCTGATGTGGAGAACTGATTCATTTGAAAAGACCCTGATGCTGGGAAAGACTGAAGGCAGGACGGGAAGGGAACAACAGAGGATGAGATGGTTGGATGGCATCACCAACTCAATAGACATGAGTTTGACTAAACTCTGGGAGTTGGTGATGGACAGGGAGACCTGGTGTGCTGCAGTCTACAGGGTTGCAAAGAGTTGGACATGACAGTTCGCATGAACTGAGCTGAACATAATAATTCATAGGTACTCACTGAAAGTTTTATTTAGGTATAGAGAAAAGTTGAAATGGCCTCAGTGTTTGAAACTGAGAGTAGAATTGAAGGAACATGGGGCAGACATGTGGTTTTGAGGGGATGTGTGTGTGTGTGCATGTGTAACATGTTATTTCAGCCACTACAGATACAAGAGTCACACACACACACACCCCAGGTGAGAATGAGAGAGAGATTCAGAGAAAACAAAAATTAAAAGACACATCTTTTGAAAAGTGGGGAAATATTTCCAGAAGTACTTTTATCAATAAGGCATTATTTTTCTAAAAACCACAATGGTTTATTAAACCCCTCAAGCACAACTGCAGAGATGGCCAGAGGCTTTCTAGGATGAGAAGGGAATGGCATCTATGTGGTACTGTGTTTTTTGAAAGCTTTTTCTAACAATTAGAAACAAAAGTAAAAAGAGAAAAAAAATAATAGAAGGGATGATAGAAATGTAACCGATCACCTCATTGTAGTTAAGGAAAAGCCTTCCTGACTTAACTTTCCAATGGTTATGAACAGAGGGACTATGAGGTCTTTAGAGTGGCCACATCGGCAATGACCAGTCCCAGCACTAGAGTACTGCCCAGTCTCCATTCTGTGTTCCATGGAAACAGTGGGTTTTGGTGACAGAGTGGTGCAGCACTAGGAAACTGGAAAAGAAGGATCTAGGAGAAAGCTAGGACAGAGACGTTATAGCCATTATGACCAGACTGCATCAGTGTCACTATTCAGACAGGGACTAGCATACGCCATTGATTACAGGAGACTGTGGAAGATCAGGAAGGGCTAGAGCTTGGAATAACCTCCTACTTCCTTTCCTACATACTCCATTTATATGTAAGGATGTTATAGACAGAAGATAGAGTGTATTCTGGAGGGAAATTTTTTGCAGGTGTCAGAGTGAGGTTCAGATGAAGAACAGGTCACAGTATTCATGGATCATTCATTCATTCAACAAACATCAGTTACTAGCTGACTACTCACCAATCGTCATGCCTGCCATAGGGCCGTCAATGAAGAAGTTATGCTCCCTGTCCTCAAAGTGTTCATAATCTAATGAAGAAAACAGACATATAAACAATGTGATATATGTTATTATAGACATTTATAAATCATTATGAAAAGACAGATGAGGGAGAAACTCATTTTCTTCCATTTTTTAACTTTTCCCCAAACCTTATTGAGGAATAATTGATAAATATACTTGTATATATTCAGTGTGCAGTGTGTTGATCTGATGTAAATATGTACTGCGGAATGAATACCAAAATCAAGATAATCAACTCATGTATCCCCTAACACTGCCAGGAGAAATATCAATAACCTCAGATATGCAGATGACATCACCCTTCTTGATGAAAGAGTAGAGTGGAAAGTTGGTTTAAAACTCAACATTCAGAAAACTAAGATCATGGCTTCCAGTCCCATCACTTCATGGTAAAAAATGGGGAAACAGTGGAAACAGTGACAGACTTCATTTTTTTGGGCTCCAAAATCACTGCAGATGGTGACTGCAGCCATGAAATTGAAAGACACTTGCTCCTTGGAAGAAAAGTTATGGCCAACCTAGACAGCATATTAAAAAGCAGAAACATTACTTTGCCAACAAAGGTCCATCTAGTCAAAGCTATGGTTTTTCTGGAAGTCATGGATGGATGGAGAGCTGGACCATAAAGAAAGCTGAGCACCAAAGAATTGATGCTTTTGAACTGTGGTGTTGGAGAAGACTCCTGAGAGTCCCTTGGACTGCAAGGAGATCCAAGCGGTCAGTCCTAAAGGAAATCAGTCCTGAATATTCATTGGAAGGACTGATGCTGAAACTGAAACTTCAATCCTTTGGCCACCTGATGTGAAGAGCTGATTCATTTGAAAAGACCCTGATGCTAGGAAAGACTGAAGGTGGGAGGAAAAGGGGACAACAGAGGATGAGATGGTTGGATGGCATCACTGACTGGATGGACATGAGTTTGAGCTAGCTCTGGGAGTTGGTGAAGGACAGGGAAGCCTGGCATGCTGCAGACCGTGGGGTTGCAAAGAGTCAACACAAGTGAGCGACTGAGCTAACTAATTGATATGTAATATATAATATATAAAGGTTTCTTTATCCATTCACATACTGAAAAAGATTTAAATTATTTTTATATCTTGATATTGGGAATTCTCCTGCAACAAATATGAGGCTATCTTTTGAGATACTGATACTTCAACTAAATACTCAGGAGTGGGATTGCTGGATTATATGGTAGTTGATAGTTCTATTTTTAGTTTTTTGAGGAACTCCCATACTGTTTTTCACAATGGCTCCATCAATTTTTAATCCCTACCAATTGGTGTATAAGGGTTCCCTTTTCTACATATTCTCAAAACTTATCTCTTGTCTCTTTCATAGCAGCCATCCTAACAGGTATGAAGTGATATCTTATCATGGTTTTGGTTTGCATTTCTCTGATTAGCTTTCATTTCTCTGAGTAGTTCTGATTAGAGTCTCTGTTTAATGATGCTGAGTACCTTTTCACATACCTATTTGATATTTGTATGTCTTTGGGGGAAAATATTCAGATCTTTTGACTGTTTTTATAATAACTTGGATTATTTGCTTTTTGCCTGTTGAATTTTATGAGTTCTTTATGTATTTTTATCTTCACCCATTATCAGATATTTGGTTTGTAAATATTTTCTTCCTACTTGTAGGTTGCCTTTTCAATGTTTTATTTGAAGCTCTAGTTTAATATAGTTCCTCTTATTTATTTTAGCTTATTCTATTTTAGAGAGTTGAAAAGATGATATTTGAGCTGAACTTTAAAGAATGCATTTATTGAATTTCATGGGAAAGAACATGGGAAGACTGACCTGAAACACTATACGGAAAGGTTTCAAAAACCATGCTAAGTCATATAGTGTTATCTTATTTACATTGGAGACCAACTGAAGAATTTTTAAGTAGAAAAGTGACAGGATCAGATTTTTATTTTGTAAAAATACCTCTACTAAGAATATGGATGGTAAGTTGAGTTTAATACAGGCAAGGATGCAGGCAGTTTGAGAAAAGGGGGGGCAATAATGAGGTTTCAAAATAAAGTGTTGCACTAGGATAGAAGGGAAGAGACATTTCCGAGCTAGAGCTTAACAGTGCATTGGAAATGCTGGTTGAAGGAGGAAGAAAACAAGAGGCAATAGGTTAGAGTTTTGGCAATAGCTGGTGTAGGCTGACAGGTTAGGGAGGGGCAGCCTCTGTAGTGTCTGAAAGGTGGACAGAACTCAGTGATGGAGAAACCAGGAATAGGAGATTTAGCAGGTGATGGGGAGTTAGTATGAGCAACGTCCATTAGCAGGTAGCAGGATTGGGAGCGGCTCATCTTTCAGGCTAGAATTTTAATTGTGGAAGCAGGAAAGGCAGAAAGACAAAGAAGAGCTTCTAACATGGGACATTCAAGGACCAGGAACAAGGCAGAGACCTAGTTATCACCACTGAGAGGATCAAAACCAGACTAACAGAACAGGTGACCTGATGCTGATTCCTGAACTTTGGGGAACTTCTGTTCTTAAATTTCTCCTGCTGAAGGCCAGTGCTTGTTCTGGGTGACAAAGGGTTTCACTGAACTTCCAGTATGTGAAGACCCCTTTATCTACTCTGTACCTACTTTTTATCAACTTGGACTTTAGAGCCCCCTGCAAATCTCCTAATTACTCATCCATGGTAATTCACCACCTACACCCTGTAGATAAGGCAGATGTTTGGCTGATAATCTCCATGATTATTGCTGTCAAGTAGCTCCAGTTCTGACTGCACCACACCCCTCTCACCGGGTGTAGGTGGGGGAGGACCCAGAATAGTGTATGTGGCTTACTATAGGGTCAGAAGGTTTGCATGATCTAATAGTCTGGGGAGTGATGGGTTTAGAAGGTGACCCATTCTGGCATATTGTTTATAATTTCTGCTTATAGCGAAAATTAAAAACAGTTATTTAGAACTCTAAACTACCATATGTCCAAAAGAATTACTGAGACCAAAGGCTGCAAAGTCCTTAAAGTGTGACTTCATGAGGTGAATAATGCATTTTTAACTCATAGATTTCTTCATCAATGATGGTCTTGTTGAAGTTGAGGTAGATTCTTGGCCCACCAGCATTTCTACTTGTTTTACCAGTGTTGCCTAAAGTATTACCAGATTTTCTCAACTTCTAAAAGTATTCATTTCAAGGGATTTATCTTATTTTAGGATATCCCCAACAACTTGGGACAGAGTCCCCCAGGGCTGGATGAGACATCTTTTCTTGACATCCAGGCCATTAGTTACACTTGCAAAGTATATTCTGGCAGCATTTCACATCTATCTGTGCTTAAAGCAGTCTATAGAAAATTATTTGCAGTTCTTTTTATAGCATAGACTTAGTAATCCTCAACTAACTACTTAATTTTCCTCATGAAGTTCCTAATTATTAGAACTTTTCAGATGAAGCACATGAAAAGATTGAATTGAAATAACACTGTGGTCACAATATTGGTGCCTAATGGGTTCCCAGATCCCCAAGTTCTTGGTTTAGGGTTGAGAGCCCAATCTTATAAGTCCTATTGATTGCCTTTGACCATTGGCTCCTCCAGTTACCAGCTCTCTTTGAGCAGATTTCTTAACCTCTCTGACGGTTTCCTCATCTTTAAAGTAGGGATAATAATACATAATTTGCATGCTTGTTGAGGGTGCTAAATGAATTATATGTCAATGGTCTGCACTTTGACTGACATTATAGCAGGTGTTCAATAAATAGCAGTTACTAGTATTATGTGACTCAGACAGTAAAGAACCTGCCTGCAATATGGGAGACCTGGGTTCGATCCCTGAGTTGGGAAGATCCCCCTGGAGAAGGGAACAGCTAGCTACCCACTCCAGTATTCTGGCCTGGAGAATTCCATGGACTGTATATAGTCCATGGGGTTGCAGAGTCAGACATGACTGAGTGACCTTCGCTTCACTTCAGTATTATGCTATTATGAAATCTTAACAGAATTCATAACTAAATGTGACACATTCTTATTTTGATTCCATTTTATATGTGTTTTCATCAAGAGAGAAGAGCAAGAAATATATATATATATTATATATATATATATCTCTTTCTTCAATATTTGATCTCCTTTCCCTGAGAATGTGGAGGTTATTGAAGGGTGTAGGGTGATATGTTGGATTCCTTTAGTAACTCTGGGAGATCAGAGAGAAGATTTTCACCTGCTTTAGGAAAAGAGTAAGTTTAAGAGAAAAGTAAATTATAAATGAAAATACTAAAAAAAAAAAAACTTAGTGAAAATTACTCTAGTTACATTCATCGTTTGTCTCCCTTATATATATTCTACTTTTGCAAGAGTCCTATTTGGAAATTCATCTATTTCCCATTCTTATTCCATGTGATTAGGGAGGTATGATAAAAGGTCTACCTTTGACTCTGAGGTGAAGAATGTCTCTTGAACAGAGCTGTCAGCAGCACCTGGGCATGTAACCTGGGCCGATTCAGGCAGAATCTCAGGGTGCTTGTGGGAACCACCAGTAAACAGACATCATTTCTTGCTCCTCCGCCTGCTATACCTTGAGATTTGAACTTGGAAGCATGTGTGCTGAGCTACTGCAGCAACCTTGAAACCGTATGTCAGCACTCTGCTGAAAATGAAGTCTGCGGAGAGGAAAACAAAGTTAAAAATTAAGAAAGTCCCACAATCCTGATTACACCCCTTGAGCCTTGGATTGAGTACTGTCTGCAGGATCCATGCAGAACTTTTTGATTACATGAACCAATAAATTCCCCTTTTTATTTAATAAAGTTTGAGTTGAGTTTTTCTGTTACTTCAACTAGAAATAGAATTAACTACTGTAATTGCTATTTGCTTTTTACTATGTTCTGCATTTATAATAACTATAAAAACACAGTAAGTTAACCAGGGCATGTTAAGGAAGAATGATAGTAGAGGAAGGGAAAGAAGAGGAAAATCAAGTTCTCCCTGCAAATTCTTGCGTGGCTTCCCTTTCCCTCCAGACCAAAGACTGAACCAACATTTGTCACATTATACATTTTTTGGTAGAATGCATTCTTTTGTCAACAAGAGTAGAGGCTGGCCAGAAACCTCTACATAAAGAGGAGTGTGTCTGTGGCTCCTGCCCTGTTCAACACTGGAAGCTACCTAGCAGTCTAAGCCTGGTTCCTATTTTAAAAAGGATTTAACGAGATTTCCCGGGGCGGGAGGGAGGAGGGAGGGGGGACCCGGAGGGGAAGCATATGTAAACCCATGGTGATATCATGACAATGTATGGCAAAAACAATAATAAAAAATAAATAAATAAATAATAAAAAAAAAAGGATTTAATTTTCCCTTTTCTAACTTTCTTTTTATCTTCTGAAGTCAGAAATGCAGAAAACATTTTTTTCCCCTAAGGTCTTCAGTTCTTTCCTGTGCCTTCATTCTTCCCAATATGTTTCCTGTTCTCATAGACAGTTTTATGATCTATTACTCTTCATAGACTTCTCCAGACTTTTTGCTGACTTGAGATTATCAGCACCCAGGATACCAAGGATTATTTTTTTTAAATTCCAATTGTAGAGGTCTGAGTTAATCATGTTCCTCACTTCATAGCATATTATCCTTGTTGGTCTATGAACATTTTATTGGAATGGTGGATTGATTAACTTAAATCCTCATTCTTCACTCCCATTTCTCTGTCCCTCACCCACTAGAAAATTGTTCTAATGGGTTTACACTGAATTTCTTAATTTGTATATGGTCTTTAAAATATGCATCGTTATTTTTGTGTGCATGTAGTTTTGTTTTATGTAACTGCTGTTATGTGGCAGATCTCATTCTGTTTCTCACCTTTTCCACTTAGCATCCATCCTGCTTTATGCATTTAATATATCTAGCTCATTGCTTGCAACTGTGCCACTGTTGTGCACCTACTTTGTGTACCTATGTGCTTCCCCAGTAATGGACATTCAGATTGCTTGCAGTTCTCCAGCATGAAAAACAATGAACATCCTTTTGCATCCACTAGGGATGTATGAGAAGTGTTTTTTGGAGGATCTAAACACAAATTAGATTGTATGCTTGATTTGACAAAATACTGAGATTGCTCTTTGGAACAGCTGTACTACTATCCTCTACTTTTCTACCCAAAGTATTTCGTAAACCCACATCCATCCCAACCAATGCCTAGCTTATCTAGTCTATTTCACTGTTATTTCCATTTGTGTTTCCCTAACTAATAAGTTTGAACATCTCTGTGTATGTCTCTAAAGTATATTGATTATCTATTCCATAATTGCCTGTTCAAATACATTTCCCATTCTTCTGCTAATTTGGTGGAAATAGTTCCTTGTATAGTCCTATATTAGTCCATTGTTGGATGTAGACCATGCAAATAATTTCTTCCAGTCTTTTATTTGTCAGTTAACTTTGTCATGACATTTTTCACTGAATAGAAACCTTTATGCTGTCATAAAAGAAAAATCACTATTAAAAAAATATGTTCTGTCAACAGTGTCCTTTCCTACTCTGAGATTACAAAATTATTTTCTTCTATTTTATTGTTTTATGTTTATCATTTAGGTAAAGATCCAATTTTATTTTAATCTATAGCATGAGCTAAGTTTGTAGCTTCATTTATTAAGTAGTTAGTCATTCTCCCCTTAATATGTAGTACTCATTTGTATATTAAATTCTCATATAAGCAAGGTTATATTTCTAAGCTCTCCATTATTTCAGTGATTTATTTGTTGTTGCAGTAATATCACACTTTTTGTTATTATGGTGATATTTCTTAATACCTAGTAGGTATTCTTTCTTTTTGCTCTTTATTTTGAAATGTCAACTTATTTCATGGGTCTTTATTCTTCCATTAAAATTTTACATAAAGTTATCATTTTTCTCAAAAGAATTAAAAAAATTTGAGGTATTTGTTATTGTATTAAATTTATAGATTAATATGGGATAAACCTATATATTTATAGTAGTATCATCATTGCAGCAAACTGTGGAAAATTCTTAAAGAGGCTGAAATACCAGGCCACGTTACCTTCTTCCTGAGAAAACTGTATGCAGGTTAAGAAGCAACAGGTGAGAACTAGACATGAAACAATTTACTGGTTCAAAATGAGGCAAGAAGTTTGTCAAGGCTGTATATTGTCACCTTGCTTATTTAACTTCTGTGCAGAGTACATCATGCAGAATGCCTGGCTGGATGAATCACAAGCTGGAGTCAATATTTCTGGGAGAAATACAAATCTAGACAGCATGTTAAAATGCAGAGAATCACTTTGCCAACAAAGGTCTGTATATTCAAAGCCATAGTTTTTCCAGTAGTCATTTATGGATGTGAGAGTTGGACTATAAAAGTGGCTGATTGCTGAAGAATTGATGCTTTCAAAACTGTGGTGCTGGAGAAAACTCCTGAGAGTACCTTGGACTGCAAGGAGATCAAACCAGTCAATTCTAAAGGAAGTCAATGCTGAATATTCACTGGAAGGACTGATGCTGAAGCTGAAGCTCCTATACTTTGGACTCCTGATGCAAAGAGCCAACTCTTTGGAAAATACCCTGATTCTGGGAAAGTTGAGTGCAAGAGGAGAAGGTGGTGAAAGAGGGTGAGATGATTGGATGGCATCACTGATTCAATAGACATGAGTTTGAGCAAACTCTGGGAGATAGTGGAGGACAGGGAAGCCTGGCGTGCTGCAGTCCATGGGGTCACAAAGAGTCGGACACAACTTAGTGACTGAATAACAACAAAGGACCACCACCAAACCACAACCAAAACAAATCAAATAAAGCTTGTAAGTTATTTGAATATGGAGAAGAATGAAAACTTTTGTTTTTAGAAAAGAGGATTTTCTAGACTATGTCCCCAAAAGCTGAATTCATAAAGAAAAGTTTAGATACATTTGACTGCATAAAAATTCCAAATTTGTATTTGACAAAAGGCACAATATATTAAAAGAAAACTTTGGCTTAGAAGAAAATATGAGCAACATAGTTGACAAGCAATCTATTTTCATTCAAACTATGTTAAGAGATAACCTAGATAAGATAACAAAATAGTAAAAGGATCAGTATTGAAATAAATATTTCATAGAAAACCCTTTTTACATCTTTTTTATTTTGTGTGTCCTTTAGCTAATATTGTAATCATGGTTATTTTTACTACTTTTGTCTTTTAACCTTCATACTAGCTTTATAGATAGTTAATCAGCCATATTTACTATATATTTAACTTTCCAGTGAGGTTTATCCTTGTACATGTTTTATTATTAGTAATTGGTGCCCTTCTTTTCAGTTTAAAGAAATCTCTTTTAACATTTTTATAAGGCAGTTTAGTGGCAATGAGCTATTTTAATATTTACTTGTCTGGAAAACTCTTTGTCTCTTATATAGTTCTAAATGATCAGTTTGCTGGGTAGAGTATTCTTGGTTGAAAGTTTTTCTTTTTTCTTTCAGCATTTTGAATATATCATGCCAGTCCCTTCTGGCTTGCAAAGTTTCTGCTGAAAAAAATCTTCTAATTGTTTTATGGAGATTCCTTTATACATTAAAAGTTTTCTTTTTCTGTTGATGCCTTTATGATTCTCTCTTCATCTTTAACTTTTGACATTTTAATTATAGTATGTGTGGATCTTTTTGGATTCCTCTTAATGGAACTCTCTGGGATTACTGGATTGAGATGTTTGTTTCCTTCCCCAGGTTAGGAAAATTTTTAGCCATTGTTTTTTCAAATAAGATTTTTTTCCTTTTTAAGGATGTAAAATGTGACATCAGAAACAAAATGTGGGGGAAGGGAGAGTAAAAATGTTTAGCTTTAAAATAGGATGAAGCTTAAGTTATTTTCAACTCAAAATAGACTGTTAGAGACAGGGGTTGTCATATGTAAGCCCCATGGTAAAAGCAAAGCAAAAACCTGTAGTAAATATACAAAAGATAAAGAAATATAAACATATCACTAAAGAAATAATCAAACCACAAAGGAAGAGAGCAAAGAAGAAGAAAGGAACAGAGAGGATGTACAAAAACATTCAGAAAACAATTAACAAAATGGAAATAAGTACTTATTAATAATTAGTGGGCTTCCCTGATGGCTCAGATGGTAAAGAGTCTGCTTGCAGTGTGAGAGACCCAGGTTTGACCCCTGGTTAGGGAAGATCCCCTGGAGAAGGAAGTGACAACCCACTCCAGTATTCTTGCCTAGAAAATCCCATGAGTGGAGGAGCCTCAGGAGTAAGACTCACTGAGGAGAAAAAAGACTCAAAAATCATAAATGAAAGAGATGTTAAAATTGATACTATAGAAGCACCAAAGATTGTAATAGACTGCTTAGAACAGTTATACAGCAGCAAATTGCACAATGTAGAAGAAATGAATAAATTTATAGAAACATACAACCTACCAATATTGAATCATGATGAAACAGAAAAATCTGAACAGGTTGATTACCAGTAAAGATATTCAATCAGTAAAAAAAACAAATAAAATCCCAACACATACAAATCCAGGATCAGAGGGCTTCACTGGTGAATTCTACCAAACATTCAAATAAGAATTAATGCCAATTCCCCTAAGACTCTTCTGGAAAAGTAGAAGAGGAAGGAAAATTTTCAAACTCATTTTATTTGGCCAGCAGTATCCTTACACTAAAACCAGACAAAGATGCTTCAAGAAAAGAAAATCGCAGGTCAATATCCCTGATGCACACTGATGCCAAAATCCTCAATAAAATATTAGCAAACCAAATTCAAGACCATGATCAAATGGGTTTTTTTCAAGGTGTACAAGGATGGTTCAAGATCCACAGATTAGACCACATGATAAACCACATTATAAAATAAAGGATAAAAAATCCCATGATCACCTCCATAGATACAGAAAGGGCATTCGAGAAAATTCAACATGCTATTATGATTTAAAACAAAGTAGATGTAGAGGGAATGACCCTTAACATAATAAGGGGCACATATGGCAAGCCCACATCTAACATCTCCCTCAATGGTGGAAAGCTGGAAGCTTTTCCTCTAAGATCAGGAAAAAATATAAGGATGCCAACTCTTGCCACTTTTATTCAATATAGTACTGGAAGTCCTAGCCAGAGAAGTTAGAAAAGAAAAAGAAGTAAAAGACATTCAAATTGGAATGGAGGAAGTAAAATCATTATTATTTGCAGATGACATGATATTAAACTGTTAGAATTAATAAACTAATTCAGTAAAGTTCCAGTATATACAAAATGAATCCACAAAAGTCTGTTGCATTTCTATACATTAACAATGAACTATCAGAAAGAGAAATTAAGAAAATCCCATTTACAATTGCATCAAAAAGAGTAAAATATCTAGGAATAAATTTAACCAAGAAAGACCTGTATGTTGAAAAGTACAAGACATTAATGAAAGAAATTAAAGAAGACACAAATAAGTGGAAAGATAATCAATGCTCATGGGTTGAAAGAATTAATATTGTTAAAATGTTCATAATACCCAAAACAATCTACAGATTCAGTGCAATCCCTATCAAAATTCCAATAGCATTTTTTCACAGACACAAAGTAAACAATTCTAAAATTTGTATAGAACCACAAAGGACCCTGAATTAACCAAAGCAATCTTAAGAAAGAAGAGCAAAGCTGGAGAGAACCATGATTCAAACTATATTAGAAAGCTTTAGTAATTAAAACAACCTCATATTAGCATAGAAACAGACATGTAAATCAATGAAAACAAATTGAAAGCTCAGAAATAACCCAGGCATATACAGTCAATTAGTTCATGACAAAAGAGCCAAGAATATACAAGGGGAAAGGACAGTTTATTCAGTGTTTTGGGGAAACTGAACAGTCCCATGCAAGCATGACCACTGTCTTACACAATACACAAAAATTAATTCAAAATTAATTAAAACCTTGAACAGAAAAACTGAAACCATAAAACTCCTAGAAGAAAACATAGGCAGTAGGATCCTTAGCACAGATCATGACAATGGTTTTTTGACTCTTACATTAAGAGCAAAATGAACAAAAAATATATATAACTGGGGCTACATCAAACCAAAAAATTCTTCACAGTGAAAGAAACCATCAAAAAATAAAAAGGCAACCCACTGAATGGTAGAAAATGATTGCAAATCATTTATCTGAGAAGGGGCTAATTCCCAAAATATATAAAAACTCATACAACTCAATAGCAAAAAAAAAAAAAAAAAAAGGAATCCAGTTAAAAGATGGGCAAAAGATCTGAACATTATTCCAAAAAAGGTATACAGATGGCCAACAGGTACATGAAGAGATTCTCAACATTATTAATGATCAGGAAAATGCAAATAAAAACCACGACAAAATGTCACCTCACCTTTTAGAATGGCTATTTTCAAAAACACAAGGAATGACAATTGTTGGCAAGGATGTGAAGAAAAGGGAGCCCTTGTCAGCTGTTTGTTGGGAATATAAATTGGTACAGCTACTATGGAAAACAGTATGGAAGTTTCTTAAAAACTTTAGTACAACCATGTGATCCTATAATTCCACTTTTGAGTAAACCAGAAGAATAAAGAAACCAAAAACACTTAGCTTGGAAAGATATATGTAATTGCAGCATTAATCACAATACTCAAGATACAGAAACAACCTCAGCAGTAGATGAATTAATGAATAAAGAAGTCGTGGTATATATACATATATACACACATGATGTAATATTTTCAGGAAAAAGAAGAACATTCTGCCACTTATGACAACAAGGATGGACTTTGAGGGCATTTTGCTAAGTGAAATGTCAGATGTGTGCTCAGTCATGTCTGACTCTTTGTGACCCCATGGACTGTAGCCTCCCAGGCTCCTCTGTCCATGGGATTTTCTAGGCAAGAATACTGGAGTGGACAAATACAGTATGATTTCTCTTATATGTCATATCTAAATAGCCAAGACATGGAAGCAACCTAGATGCCCATCAACTGACGAATGGATAAGAAAGCTGTGGTACATATACACAATGGAATATTACTCAGCATTAAAAAAAAAATTCATTTGAATCAATTCTACTCAGATGGACCGAACTGGAGCCCATTATCCAGAGTGAAGTAAGCCAGAAGCAAAAACAACAATACAGTATATTAACACATATATATGGAATTTAGAAAGACGGTAACGAGAACCCAACATGCGAGACAGCAAAAGGAATGCAGATGTATAGAATTGACTCGTGGACTCTGTGGATGAGGGAAAGGGTGGGATGATATGGGAGAATGGCATTGAAACATGTTAATTATCATATGTCTAATCAATCGCCAGCCCAGGATTGATTCTCGGGGCTGGTGCATCGAGATTTCCCGGGGGGAGGGAGGAGGGAGGGCAGAGGGAGGGGTTTCTGGAGGGGGAGCATATGTAAACCCATAGTGATATCATGGCATTGTATGGCAAAAACAATAAAAGGGAGAAAAAAAAATAAACCATAATCATCATCATCAACAATACACACAGGCACAAAACAAGCTCACAGATTCAAAGAACAGATTGGTGTTTCCCAGAGGTGGAGGCAGTTGGGATGTGGATGGGAGAAATGGATGAAGTGGGTCAAAAGTAAAAAATGTTAAAAAAAAAATCTATGCTCAAGTGAAGTGAATAGTAACTATTCAGTACTACCCTGTGTTTGGAATGACTTGCTTCCCTTATTTATACTCAAGATTGGATAGCAATGGCAAAAAAGAAAAAAAGAAAGAAAAATAAAAGAAAACCCAACAAAGCAATACAACTTAGAGAAAACACTTAACCTGCTGGTATTCAGGAAGATACAAATTAAAATGATGATAGATACTATTATTTACCTGTAAGGTTAGCAAAACTTCTAAAGTTGGTAATATTAACTTTTGGCCCAGTGTTGGGGGAAGGGAACTTTCATATACTAGTGATAGGAGAGTAATTTGATACAGTTACTTTCAAGGATACTTTGGGAATATCTGTTAAATTTAAAATTGCACACAACCTATCTGCCAGTAATTCCATTCTAGTATCCAACCTAGAGAAACATATATGTGAATAAGGAGACAAGTGCAAGATACTAATCACAGCATTGTTTACAATACTGAAAAACTGAAAACAACCTAAATATCCACCAATAGATGGGTGGCTAAATCAAATTCAGTGTATGTATATCACAGAATTCTATAGCAAAAAGAATGAACTAGATTTATATAAATCAACGTGTAATGAGAAAAATAAGTGTAATATGACATATTTTATATAAAAATGAATATAAGCATATTTTCACTGTGTACTAGTTTATGTATGTAAAAATATCTGGAAGGTGTCTGAAAGTAATAAAGCTCAGCTTCCCAGTGGTTATCTTTTAGGTAGGAGGAAAGAGATTGAATTTTGGATGACGACCAGAAAGGGCTATAGCTTTATCTACAAATATTTTAATTTTAAAAGGAAAAATATATTCGTGTGTTACTTCATAGTGAAAAAAAAACACTTTCAATTACTCTGGTATGTCTTTGTTGAAAGAATGCATTGTATGAACTGATAATGATGTGCACAGTCATTTTTATTCATATGATTAACAGAGGCAAGGATAATTTTGGCATAAGTTTTATTTATTTACAGTAGTAGATTGACTCATTGTCTGAGTAGGTGCTGGGAGCCGTCTGGATGCCCCCTTGTTTGGATGACAAGGTCACGAGACTAAGAAAGAAATTGCAAAGCTGACTTTCTTTATCGGGGCATCCTGGGCAAGCTCCACCCTGGTATTTTTCTTGGAAGTTCTGTCCTTGCTCGGAACATTGGCTCATCTCAGTAGGTCAGTCACAGTTGAAAAGAATTTGTCCTGAGATAATCCCCCCAGACCTTATCGACCAGAGGATCCGGGAAGGTGGATCACCTTCCCCGGGGGCTAAGGAGGAATGAAAGGGACATGTAAATAGATTACTACTCCTCCTACTAATTACTGGGGAGTTTACCAAGAGTTCTCTGGGGGTCATGGCAAGGCCACCACCAAAAAGGCTTGTACTTGGGTCACCTTTCCACCTCCCACTCCCCTGACCACTCCACGGAGGAGGCTCTCTTCCTTGAAGAAATCAGGCTCGATTGGGACTTAGGAATGCTCATAATTGTGGCCAGCATAGTTGGAGATATTGATTGCTTTAGGATAATGTAGACATAGGAATTCATTATAGTAGTTATAAGGTTAATAGGGTTTTATTGCTAAAGCAGTGCTGCTTGACTGTCTCTTAGTCCTCTTTCTTCTTCCTAAACTGTCTTAGTCCTCTTTCCTCTCTCTAAACTGTCTCTTAGAATAAACAGTCTCAAGCTCAAGCCCTTCCTTCTAGCTTCTACATAGTTGTACCTGATAAGAGAAATGTAACCTTTCTACTTAGGTTGATGAACTTATCATGATTGAATGAAGTATACTGAAGACATTCAAATGGTAAACATACTATTGTTAAATCTAATTACATAAAAATCTGACTTCTGCAAAGGGAATGTTTCATGATAGATTGGGGAATGAGCTCAATGATAAGGTTGCTATGGAAGGTAGAAAACAAAAAATTTTATAGAATGATAGGTGATGTAATGATGTAATGGGGATGTCTTTTGGCTATAAAACTGTAAGCCAACAACAATATACGAGAGACTTCTCCATCTCCTTTTGGAGAGACTTCTCCATCACCCCGCAAAACTAACAGCAATAAAGAGAGACTGCTCCATCACCACATATCGACTTAGCTCATTTCTTCGCCGACGCCACTCATCCCTCAAGACCCCTGGACCCCGCTGGGGCTGGACCCCGGCAAGTAGGCTTACATGTTTATTTGTTGTTCAGTTGCTCAGTTGTGTCTGACTCTGTGACCCCATGGACTGCACCATGCCAAGCTTCCTTGTCCTTCACCATCTTCCGGAGCTTGCTCAAATTCATGTCCATTGAATTGGTGATGACATCTAACCATCTTGTCCTCTGTCATCCCCTTCTCATCCTACCTTCAATCTTTCCTAGCATCAGGGTCTTTTCTAATAAGTCTGCTCTTCATATCAGGTGGCCAAAGTATTGGAGCTTCAGCTTCAGCATCAGTCCTTCCAATGAATATTCAGGACTGATTTCCTTTAGGATAGACTGGTTGGATCTCCCTGCAGTCCAAGGGACTCTCAGGAGTCTTCTCCAACACCACAGTTCAAAAGCATCATTTCTTCAGCACTCAGCATTCTTTATGGTCCAACTCTCACATCCATACATGACCACTGGAAAAACCATAGTTTTGGCTAGATGGACTATGTTGGCAAAGTAATGTCTCTGCTTTTTAATATGCTGTTTAGGTTTATCATAGCTTTTCTTCCAAGGAGCAAGCATCTTTTAGTTTCATGGCTGCAGTCACCATCTGCAGTGATTTTGGAGCCCAAGAAAAAAAAGTCTGTCACTATTTCCATTGTTTCCTCATCTATTTACCATGAAGTGATGGGACCAGATGCCTTGATCTTAGTTTTTTGAATGTTGAGTTTTAAGCTGGCTTTTTCACTCTCCTCTTCCACCCTCATCAGGAAGCTCTTTAGTTCCTCTTTGTTTTCTGCCATAAGGGTGGTATCACCTGCATATCTGAGATTATCGATATTTATCCTGAAAGTCTTGATTCCAGCTGTGCTTCATCCAGCCCAGTGTTTCTCATGATGTACTCTGCATATAAGTTAAATAAGCAGGGTGACAATACAGCCTTGACATACTCCTTTCCCAATTTTGAACCAGTCTGTTGTTCCATACTTGGTTTTAACTATTGCTTCTTGACCTTACATACAGGTTTCTCAGGAGGCAGGAGTTTCTTTTTCTGCCGTATTCTGTTGTCTTTCAGAAACAAAACCAAAGGAAAATGGATTTGCATTGGTGTAGATTGAAGTTAAAGGAAAAGTTGACATGATAGCCTTGCTTTTTGATTAGTCTCAATAGAGTAGTCAAATATGTCAATATCTATGAGCAAACTTCAGTGGGTCTGCAAAGTCCTTGAAATTATAGGAAAAATTTTGTGTGTAGTTAAGTATATGCTTTTTTTTTTTTTTTTGATGGGAGGGCATTTGAGAGAGAGGTGCTTAAATGGTTATGGAGCAACAAATATAACAACATGGAAACTTTTATATACATTGACCTAGGTAATCTTCAGTGTCCTCTTCAGCAGTGAAATTATGTTAAAGGTAAATACTGGGAATTTTATACTGTCCTTTCTTTTTCTTGTTCCTCTCATCAAACAAGCACAAACATAGTTAACAAGTTTTATCAACCATAAAATTTCAAAATTAGTCTGATTGTTAAATGAAATAATCCATATAAAGCCCAAAGCTGACTTCAGTATAAGAGAGAGATTCACAAACTGGCTTATGCATGTCCAGTGCAATGAGATCACAGCTACTCAGATTTGGCTGATTGTTAAGGAAAATATTGGCCCAGACTGAATATTTGGCTTAGAAAACAGAAAACCAGGGACTTTTTTTAAATGTTATCACCCAATTTCTATATGTGCATGTGTGCTAAGTCACTTTAGTCATGTCTGACTCTTTGCCACCCCATGGACTGTAGTCCACCAGGATTTTCCAGGCAAGAATACTAGAGTGGGTTGCCATGTCCTCCTCCAGGGGATCTTCCTGACCCAGGGATTAAACCTGAGTCTCTTATGTTTCCTGCACTGGCAGGCAGGTTCTTTATCACTAGCGCCATTGATTTTATTTTTATTTTTTTAAGATTCATCTATTTATTTTTAGCTGTGCTAAGTCTTTTTTGCGTGCATGGTCCTTCTCTAGCTGTGCTAGCAGGGGCTACTTTCTAGCTGTGGCACTTCTCATTGCGGTGGTTTTTGTTGTGGAGCATGGGCTGTAGGCGATTGGGTTTCGCTAGTTGTGGTGTACAAACTTAGTTGCCCCACAGCATGTGAAATATTCCTGGACCAGGGATCGAACCCATGTCCCCTGCATTGGCAGGCAGATTCTTAACCACTGGACCACCAGGAAAGCCCCATATTTTAAAGAGTGTGAACTAGTGGTATGCTGGTAGACTCGGTATAGCCTGTTGATCACTTTTGAACTTCTACATTTCTGTATATGACCAATGACCTGAACCAAAAGAAGATATCAACAAAGTTTACTCTCTCATGAAAGCTGCATTTTCCCCCTTTCCTATAAAGTTCTTTTATGACTCAAGCTAGAAGTCTACCAAGTCATCTTAGATACTCTCATCTCAGACACGGTATACCATCTAACCACAAATCTCAGAAATATGTTCTGCATCCAGCCCCTTTTATGTAGCCCAGGTCACCTCTGTCATCTTTTATCCAGATTATTGTAGTAGTTGCTGGATTGCTCTTCACACCTACATTCTTGCACCTCAGCCATGAAAAAAAAAATTCTGAAATGAATATATGATCAAGTGATTTTATAAAAGTGCTTTGATGGTTTTTCATTGCTTATAAAGACTAATGTTCTTAGCAAGACTGATTAGGTTCATTGTGATTCCAACTTTGCCTGTTGTTCTGTTATCATTTCTTGCTATGCTGCCACATACAACCTGTGTCTTGTGTGTGTGTGCATACGAAGTTGCTTCAGCATGTCTGACTCTTTGTAATGCTATGGACTGTAGTCTGCCAGGCTCCTCTGCACATGAGATTCTCAAGGCAAGAATAATGGAGTGGGTTGACATCGCCTCCTCCAGGGGATCTTGCTGACCCAGGGATCGAATCCACCTCTCTTATGTCTCCTGCATTGACAGACTGATTCTTTACCACTAGCACTACCTGGGAAGCCCACAACCTGTGTCTTACCTATCAGTTCAGTTCAGTCTCTCAGTAGTGTCCAACTCTTTGCAGCCCAATGGACTGCAGCACGCCAGGCTTCTCTGTCAATTACCAACTCCTGGAGTTTGCTCAGACTCATGTCCATTGAGTCAGTGATGCCATCCAACCATCTCATCCTCTGTCATCCCTTTCTCTTCCTGCCTTCAATCTTTCCCAGCATCAGGGTCTTTTGCAGTGAGTCAGCTCTTCACATCAGGTGGCCCAGGGATTGGATCCTCAGCTTCAGCATCAGTCCTTTCAATGAATATTCAGGAATGATTTCCTTTAGGATTGACTGGTTTGATCTCCTTGCAGTCCAAGGGACTCTCAAGACTTCTCCAACACCATAGTTCAAAAGCATCAATTCTTTGGCACTCAGATTTCTTTATAGTCCAACTCCCACATCCATACATGACTACTGGAAAAACCATAGTTTTTTTTTTTATCACTTGTTTAATTGCAACTTAACTCAGCTGTTATATCTTAGGATAGAGATAAAATAACAAGAAAAATGAAACGAAATATTCTTAAATAAACAAAATTATTAAAGTTCTCTCCAAAAACTTTTATAGTAAGAATATTCTTAAAGTGTGATGACGTTTAAAAATATTCTTGATATAATATACAAGGAGACCTTTAAAATTAAGAAGATTGTCATAAACAATTCAGAGCAGGTTTATATATATACATGTTTGAAAAACCATAGTTTTTACTAGATGGACGTTTGTTGGCAAAGTAATGTCTCTGATTTTTAATATGATGTCTAGGTTGGTCATAGCTTTTCTTCCAAGGAGCAAGCATCTTTTAATTTCATTGCTGCAGTCACCATCTGCAGTGATTTTGGAGCCCAAAAAATTAAGTCTGTCACTGCTTCCATTGTTTCCCCATCTATTTGCCATGAAGTGATGGGACCAGATGCCTTGATCTTAGTTTTTTGAATGTTGAGTTTTAAGCTGGCTTTTTCACTCCCTCTTTCACTTTCATCAAGAGGCTTTTCGGTTCCTCTTTGCTTTCTGCTATAAGGGTGGTGTAATCTGCATATCTGGGGTTATTGATGTTTCTCCTGGCAATCTTGATTCCAGCTTGTGCTTCATCCAGTCCAGCATTTCTCATGATGTACTCTGTATATAAATTAAATAAACAGGATGACTATATACAGCCTTGATGTACTCCTTTCCCAATTTGGAACCAGTCCGTTGTTCCATGTCCGGTTCTAACTGTTGCTTCTTGACCTGCATACAGATTTCTCAGGAGGCAGGTAAGGTGGTCTGATATTTCTATCTCTTGAAGAATTTTCCACAGTTTGTTGTGATCCACACAGTCAAAGGTTTTGACATAGTCAATAAAGCAGTAGTAGATGTTTTTCTGGAACTCTCTTGCTTTTTCTATTATCCAGTGGATGTTGACAATTTGTTCTCTGATTCCTCTGCCTTTTCTAAATCCAACTTGAACAGCTGGAAGCTCTGGATTCACATACTGTTGAAGCCTCACTTGGAGAATTTTGAGCATTACTTTGCCAGCATGTGAGATGAGTGCAATTTTGTGGTAGTTTCAATATTCTTTGGCATTTCCTTTCTTTGGGATTGGAGTGAAAACTGACCTTTACTAGTCCTGTGGCCACTGCTGAGTTTTCCAAATTTGCTGGCATATTGAGTGTACCACTTTAACAGCATCATCCTTTAGGATTTGAAATATCTCAGCTGGAATTCCATCACACCTCCACTACCTTTGTTTGTAGTGATGCTTCCTAAGGCTCACTTGACTTCAGACTCCAGGAAATCTGACTCTAAGTGAGTGATCACACCATCGTGGTTATCTGGGTCATTAAGATCTTTTTTGTACAGTTCTTCTGTGTATTCTTTCCACCTTTTCTGAATATCTTCTGCTTATGCTATGTCCATACCATTTCTGTCCTTTATTGTGGCCATCTTTGCATGAAATATTCCCTTGGTATCTCTAATTTTCTTGAAGAGATTTCTAGTCATTCCCATTCTGTTGTTTCCCTCTATTTCTTTTTGTTTATCACTGAGGAAGGCTTTCTTATCACTCTTAGCTATTCTTTGGAACTCTGCATTCAGATGGGTATGTCTTTTCTTTTCTCCTTTGCCTTTAGCTTCGTCTTTTCACAGCTACTTGTAAGGTCTCCTCAGACAACTATTTTGCCTGTTTGCATTTCTTTTTCTTGGGGATGGTCTTGATCACTGCCTTGTGTACAGTGTCACGAACCTCTGTCCATTGTTCTTCAGGCACTCTGTCTATCAGATCTAATCCCCTGAATCTATTTGTCACTTTCACTGTATAGTAGTAAGGGATTTGATTTAGGTCATACCTGAACAATCTATTGTTTTTCCCTGCTTTCTTCAATTTAAGTCTGAATTTGGTAATGAGGAGTTCATGATCTGAGCCCCAGTCAGCTCCTGGGCTTGTTTTTGCTGACCTATAGAGCTTCTCTATCTTCGGCTGTAAAGGAAACTATAAGCAGGGTGAAAAGACAGCCTTCAGAATGGGAGAAAATAATAGCCAATGAAGCAATGGACAAACAATTAATCTCAAAAATATACAAGCAACTCCTGCAGCTCCATTCCAGAAAAATAAACGACCCAATCAAAAAGTGGGCCAAAGAACTTAACAGACATTTCTCCAAAGAAGACATAAAAATGGCTAACAAACACATGAAAAGATGCTCAACATCACTCATTATCAGAGAAATGCAAATCAAGACCACAATGAGATATCACTTTACACCACTCAGAATGGCTTCAATCCAAAAATCTACAAGTAATAAATGCTGGAGAGGATGTGGAGAAAAGGGAACTCTCTTACACTGTTGGTGGGATTGCAAACTAGTACAGCCACTATGGAAAACAGTGTGGAGGTTCCTTAAAAAACTGCAAATAGACCTGCCATATGACCCAGCAATCCCACTGCTGGGCATATACACCGAGGAAACCAGAATTGAAAGAGCCACGTGTACCCCAATGTTCATCGCTGCTTTGTTTACAATAGCCAGGACATAGAAGCAACCTAGATGCCCATCAACTGACGAATGGATAAGAAAGCTGTGGTACATATACACAATGGAATATTACTCAGCATTAAAAAAAAATTCATTTGAATCAGTTCTACTCAGATGGACGAAACTGGAGCCCATTATCCAGAGTGAAGTAAGCCAGAAGGAAAAACAACAATACAGTATATTAACGCATATATATGGAATTTAGAAAGACGGTAACGAGAACTCAGCATGTGAGACAGCAAAAGGAACGCAGATGTATAGAACAGACTCGTGGACTCTGTGGATGAGGGAAAGGGTGGGATGATATGGGAGAATGGCATTGAAACATGTTAATTATCATATGTCTAATCAATCGCCAGCCCAGAAATGATGCTCTGGGCTGGTGCACCGAGATTTCCCCGGGGGGAGGGAGTAGGGTGGGAGGAGGGAGGGGGGTTCTGGAGGGGGAGCTTATGTAAACCCATGGTGATATCATGTCATTGTAAGGCAAAACTAATAAAAAAAAATGTAATCATTCTGATTTCGGTGTTGACTGTCTGGTGATGTCCATATGTAGAGTCTTCTCTTGTGTTGTTTGAAGAGGGTGTTTGCTATGACCAGTGAGTTCTCTTGGAAAAACTCTGTTAGCCTTTGCCCTGCTTCATTTTGTGCCTCAAGGCCAAACTTGACTCTTACTCTAGGTATCTCTTAATTTCCTTCTTTTGCATTCCAGTCCCCTGTGATGAAAAGGATATCTTTTTTTTTTTTTTGGTGTTACTTCTAGAAGGTCTTGTAGGTCCTCATAGACCCATTCAACTTCAGCTTCGGCACTAGTGGTTTGGGCATAGACTTAGATTACTGTGATATTGAATGGTTTGCCTTGGAAATGAACAGAGATCCTTCTGTTGTTTTTGAGATTGCACCCAAGTAGTGCATTTCAGACTCTTGTTTACTTTGAGGGCTACTCCATTTCTTCTAAGGGATTCTTGCCTACTGTAGTAGATATAATGGTCATCTGAGTTAAATTTTCCTGTTCCAGTCCATTCCAATCCAGTTCACTAATTGCTAAAATGCTGATGTTCACTCTTGCCATCTCCTGTTTGACCATTTCCAATTTACCTTGATTCATGGACCTAACATTCCAGATTCCTATGCAATATTGTTCTTTACAAATCATCGGATTTTACTTCTATCAGCAATCCCATCCACAACTGGGCGTTGCTTTTGCTTTGGCTCTATCTCTTCATTGTTTCTGGAGTTATTTTTCCATTGATCTCCAGTATCATATTGGGCACCTACCAACCTGAGGATTTCATCTTTCAGTGTCCTATCTTTTTGCCTTCTCATACTATTCATGGGGTACTCAAGGCAAGAATACTGAAGTGGTTTGCCATTCTATTCTGTAGTGGACCACATTTTGTCAGAACTCTTCACCATGACCCATCCGTCTTAGGTGGCCCTATGTAGCATGGATCATAGTTTCATTGAGTTATACAAGGCTGTGGTCCATGTGATAAGTATGGTTAATTTTCTGTGATTGTGTCTTACCTATGATGAATTAGTTTTGAATTCCTTTAGCTCACCATGGTCTTTCTTACTTTAAGACATAAAAATATATATTCCTGGGGTAATCTCCCCAGGTAAACCTGGATAACTCCTGGCTACTTCTAGAGATTTATTACAAATTCTTCTCTTAAGATTTCTTTGAATCTCGTTTCTTCACTTTTAATCAGAGTTAAAATCAGCCAATCACTTCATTGCAAACATAGTCCCTTCATCATATCTATTACAGAATTTATCACAGTATTTATCTGTTGCTTTCTCATATGTTGGTCTCCATGATGAACATGCAAACTCCTAAAGGACAGGGACAGAGTTTTTCTGATATTTGTAGATTCAGTGTGAAATATAACGTCTGTCAACTAAGAAGTTATGAACTTCCCTCCAATGAAAGAGTGAGTGAATGAGTGATGGTAATGCTGCATTGACAACACCTACATTATCTGGATCATCTGGATTGTTTCATCAAACTGATCAGAGAGGGATTGCTCATCAGCCTATCCCACATTCTTGGATTACTTGTTGGAGAGGTGTAGAAATGTATTTCATCACCCATAGGTGGAACTAGATTGAGCATTTATTCTTCCAGGCTTGGCTAGCTGAGTCTCACAAAACTTGTCAAGAAAGCTATTAGAATAGAATAGTGAGGCAAAGATTTAGAAGAAAAAAACCAGTAGGAACTAGACAGTATTACTATTGGTAAACAAAGGCTGTTGGGTATTTCCCTACTCCCCCAAATATTCAAATCTAGGGCTATGTGTTACACTTTGGGAGGCAACATAAATGTATTTTAAATGCTAATTGGAATAAAAGTGTGAATGAGATGTGATTTTGTTTTTGTATTGGTTGATTGGGTTTTAAGGCACCCAGCTAGCCCAGCAATTCAACAAAAACATCAGAGCTGACAAAATTCATCTTGAGAATTTGAGGAAGAAGAAGAGTTGAATTACTGTCTTATTAAAGACTTCTTGCCAAAAGGGAAAGATACTGCTTTGTGAGGTATGGCAAAGACTTTAATATTTATTAATAAACAATTAAAAATCTGTCTATCTATCATCAACCTATCTATCTAAAAGAAGAGACATGAGCTAATTTTTAGATCAAAGAAAGTAAGGGAAAGCAACATTTGATGAATGTTCTCTGGGTGTTAGAATTTTGTGTTGGGTAGCCTGAGACAGTGGAAGACACTGGGCTTTTGAATGAGTGGGGTCTTGACTTTGCTGCTTAGTTGTATACCAGCTATGTGGATTTGAGTAAGTTTTTTTTTAAACTTCTCTAAGCCTCATTTTTGTCTGTAAAGTATGGTGCACTTTTAATTTGCAAGGTAATTGTAGGGAAAGTATCTGAAGCACAGTAAGTAGGCATTCAACACATTTTAATTTTCTTTCTTTAATCCACTATGGAATAAATAACACAAATATTGCATGATTTGTGTTAACCCTAACCCTAACTCACATAATAGAAGTAGACTGGAACTCAGTTTTTTTGACTCCCAGCCCTAGTGGAATTAAGTAATGACTCTAAGCTGGATCATTAGAGGGGGCTAATTTACCTATACTGGAATCTAAGTTATTGAGTCCTTAAGTCCTGACCCCCAACCCCCTCAGCAGATCATCTCATTTGTATATTTCAGATTCTCGCTATATTTTCTCTTCTCTAATAGCCTCACTATGGGAAATTGCTTCACTTACCCTTCATGTCTATGTTCTATTGAAGGATTGAAGACCAGTAAACCTTTGAAACTTTAGTTCTAGAAAAAGTTGGTAAAGCCAGAAACACATCTCAGTGTTTAGAGACAGAGTGATTCTCCATTTCATCTTTTTCCTAATTACTTTATTGTAGGCATTATGAAATCACAAGATTTTCATCAGTGATCATCATGGAAAAATGAAGAAAATAGATAATATAAGAGAAATTTTAGTGTATCTAAATAATTTTTTTAAAAATGGACAAATGCCTTGCAAATTCTATACTTCCTTGTGCCAAATAGCATCATAATACAAAGAGAGTATTTATAAATGTCTACTGGTACCTCTGTGTATTTTGTAAGTAGAACTTGTCTTGCTTTCACTTAATATACTCCCCAAAGCTGGTAAAATGTTGCTTAGAATAGGTTTAAGAGTCTGGGTTAGTGGCCTTTTAATTGTGCCAAATGGTTTATTATTAGAGAAGAAGCTGACCTCTGTTTATTGGCTGGATTCATTTCCAGTCAAATCCAGCATTGCCTCAGTTTTCATTCTTTTCTTGTTCTTCTACTTCCTTTTTCTCATTACCCCCACAGCGTGTATACTCATCTTTGACTCATGTAGTATTTTTGTCTTATATTGGATTATAGTTGATTTACAAAGTTGTGTTAGTTTCAGAGATATAGCAAAGTGATTCAGTTATGCATATACATATATACATTCTTTTTCAAATTCTTTTCTCATTTTGATTATTGTGGCATATTGAGTAGAGTTCCTTGTGCTCTACAGTAGGTCTTTGTTGGTTATCTATTTTAAAAATAGTAGTGTGGATAAGTCAATCCCAAACTCCCAATTTTTCTCTCCCCCTACTTTTTCCCTTTGGTAACCAGAAGTTTGCTTTCTAAAGTCTGTGAGTCTGTTTGTTTTGTAAACAAATTTATCTGTATCTTTTTAGATTCCACATATAGGTAATATTGTATAATATTTTGTTTTTCTCTGTTTAGCTTATTTAACTTAGCATGATAATCTTTAAGTCCATCCATGTTGCTGCACATGGCATTATTTCATTCTTTTTAGTGGCTGAGTAATAGTCCATTGTATATACCTCATCTTCTTTATCCATCCATTCATTGGGCAATGGACATTTAAGTTGCTTTACATCTTGGTTATTTTATTTTATTATTATTTTTTTACTTTATTGCATTGGTTTTGCCATACAATGACATGAAACCGCCATGGGTTTACATATGCTCCCCCTCCAGAACCTCCCTCCCTCCTCCCTCCCGATTCCATCCACCTGGGACATCTCGGTGCACCAGCCCCGAGCATCAACCCTGGGCTGGTGATTGATTTCACATATGATAATTAACATGTTTCAATGCCATTCTCCCATATCATCCCACCCTTGCCCTCTTCCACAGAGTCCACGAGTCTGTTCTATACATCTGCGTTCCTTTTGCTGTCTCGCATGCAAGGTTCTTGTTACCATCTTTCTAAATTCCATATATATGTGTTAGTATACTGTATTGTTGTTTTTCCTTCTGGCTTACTTCACTCTGGATAATAGGCTCCAGTTCCATCCACCTGAGTAGAACTGATTCAAATGAATTTTTTTTTTAATGCTGAGTAATATTCCATTGTGTATATGTACCACAACTTTCTTATCCATTCGTCAGTTGATGGGCATCTTGGTTGCTTCCATGTCCTGGCTATTGTAAACAATGCGGTGATGAACACTGGGGTACATGTGTCTCTTTCAATTCTGGTTCCCTCGGTGTGTATGCCCAGCAGTGGGATTGCTGGGTCATATGGCAGTTCTTTTTTTTTTTTTTAATTTCTTTTTTTTTTATTGTTTTTGCCATACAATGTCATGGTATCACCATGAGTTTACATATGCTTCCCCTCCAGAACCCCCCTCCCT
>ML660785.1:89374-102590 GCA_007570785.1 Antilocapra americana
GCCCTTCTCCCATATCATCCCACCCTTACCCTCATCCCCAAAGTCCACGAGTCTATTCTATACATCCGCGTTCCATCTGCTGTCCCGCATGCTGGGTTCTCGTTACCGTATTTCTAAATTCCATATATATGCGTTAATATACTGTGTTGTTGTTTTTGCTTCTGGCTTACTTCGCTCTGGATAATGGGCTCTAGTTTCGTCCATCTGAGTAAAATTGCTTCAAATGAATTTTTTTTTAATGCTGAGTAATATTCCATTGTGTATATGTACCACAGCTTTCTTATCCATTCATCAGTTGATGGGCATCTAGGTTGCTTCCATGTCCTGGCTATTGTAAACAATGCAGCGATGAACATTGGGGTACACGTGGCTCTTTCAATTCTGGTTTCCTCGGTGTATATGCCCAGCAGTGGGATTGCTGGGTCATATGGCAGGACTATTTGCAGCTTTTTAAGGAACCTCCACACTGTTTTCCATAGTGGCTGTACTAGTTTGCATTCCCACCAACAGTGTAAGAGAGTTCCCTTTTCTCCACATCCTCTCCAGCATTTATTGCTTGTAGATTTTTGGATGGCAGCCATTCTGGCTGGTGTAAGGTGGTACCTCATTGTGGTTTTGATTTGCATTTCTCTGATAATGAGTGACGTTGAACATCTTTTCATGTGTTTGTTAGCCATTTTTATATCTTCTTTGGAGAAATGTCTGTTAAGTTCTTTGGCCCACTTTTTAATTGGGTTGTTTATTTTTCTGGGATGGAGCTGCAGGAGTTGCTTGTATATTTTTGAGATTAATTGTTTGTCCATTGCTTCACTGGCTATTATTTTCTCCCATTCTGAAGGCTGTCTTTTCACCTTGCTTATAGTTTCCTTTGTTGTGCAAAAGCTTTTAATTTTAATTAGGTCCCATTTGTTTATTCGTGTTTTTATTTCCAATATACTGGGAGGTGGGTCATGGAGTATCCCGCTTTGGGTTATGGCAGAGAGTGTTTTGCCTATGTTATCCTCTAGGAGTTTTATAGTTTCTGATCTTATGCTTAGATCTTTGATCCATTTTGAGTTTATCTTTGTGTATGGTGTTAGATAGTGATCTAGTTTCATTCTTTTACAAGTGGCTGTCCAGTTTTCCCAGCACCAGTTGTTAAAGAGGTTGTCTTTTCTCCATTGTATATTCTTGCCTCCTTTGTCAAAGATAAGGTATCCATAGATGCGTGAATTTATCTCTGGGCTTTCTATTCTGTTCCATTGATCTATATTTCTGTCTTTGTGCCAGTACCAAACTGTCTTAATGACTGTGGATTTGTAGTATAGCCTAAAGACAGGTAGGTTGATTCCTCCAGTTCCATTCTTCTTTCTCAAGATTGCTTTGGCTATACGAGGTTTTTTGTATTTCCATACAAATTGAGAAATTATTTGTTCTAATTCTTTGAAAAAGACCTCTGGTAGCTTGATAGGAATTGCATTGAATCTATAGATTGCTTTGGGTAGTATACTCATTTTCACTATATTGATTCTTCCAATCCACGAGCACAGCACATTTCTCCATCTGTTTGTGTCCTCTTTGATTTCTTTCATCAGTGTTTTATAGTTTTCTATATACAAGTCTTTTGATTCTTTAGGTAGAAATACTCCTAAGTATTTTATTCTTTTTGTTTCGATGGTGAATGGAATTGTTTCCTTAATTTCTCTTTCTGATTTCTCACTGTTAGTGTATAGGAATGCCAGGGATTTCTGTGAGTTGATTTTGTATCCTGAAACTTTGCTATATTCACTGATTAGCTCTAGTAATTTTCTCGTAGAGCCTTTAGGGTTTTCAATGTAGAGGATCATGTCATCTGCAAACAGAGAGAGTTTTACTTCTTCTTTTCCAATCTGAATTCCTTTAATTTCTTTATCTGCTCTGATTGCTGTGGCCAAGACTTCCAAAACTATGTTGAAAAGTAGTGGTGAGAGTGGGCATCCTTGTCTTGTTCCTGATTTCAGGGGGAATGCTTCCAGTTTTTCACCATTGAGGACAATGTTTACTGTGGGTTTGTCATATATAGCCTTTATTATGTTGAGGTATGTTCCTTCTATTCCTGCTTTTTGGAGGGTTTTTATCATAAATGGATGTTGAATTTTGTCAAAGGCTTTCTCTGCATCTATTGAGATAATCATGTGATTTTTATTTTTCAATTTGTTAATGTGGTGTATTACATTGATTTGCGAATATTGAAGAATCCTTGCATCCCTGGGATAAAGCCTACTTGATCATGATGTATGATTTTTTTAATGTGTTGTTGGATTCTATTTGCTAGAATTTTGTTAATGATTTTTGCATCTAAGTTCATCAGTGATATTGGCCTGTAGTTTTCTTTTTTTGTGGCATCTTTGTCGGGTTTTGGAATTAGGGTGATGGTGGCCTCGTAGAATGAGTTTGGAAGTTTACCTTCTTCTGCAATTTTCTGGAAGAGTTTGAGTAGAATAGGTGTTAGCTCTTCTCTAAATTTTTGGTAGAATTCAGCTGTGAAGCCATCTGGTCCTGGGCTTTTGTTTTTTGGAAGATTTCTGATTACGGTTTCAATTTCCGTGCTTGTGATGGGTCTATTAATATTATCTATCTCTTCCTGGTTTAGTCTTGGAAAGTTGTACTTTTCTAGGAATTTGTCCATTTCATCCAAGTTGTCCAGTTTATTTGCATATAGTTGCTGATAATAGTCTCTTATGATCCTTTGTATTTCTGTGTTTTCTGTTGTGATCTCTCCGTTTTCATTTCTAATTCTGTTGATTTGGTTCTTCTCCCTTTGTTTCTTGATGAGTCTGGCTAATGGTTTGTCAATTTTATTTATCTTCTCAAAGAACCAGCTTTTGGCTTGGTTGATTTTTGCTATGGTCTCTTTTGTTTCCTTTGCATTTATTTCTGCCCTGATCTTTAAGATTTCTTTCCTTCTACCAGACCTGGGCTTCTGCATCTCTTCCCTTTCTAGTTGCTTAAGGTGTAAAGTAAGGTTGTTTATTTGATTTTTTTCTTGTTTCCTGAGGTGAGCTTGTATTGCTATGAACTTTCCCCTTAGCATTGCTTTCACAGTGTCCCATAGGTTTTGGGCTGTTGTGTTTTCATTTTCATTCATTTCCATGCATAACTGAATTTCATTTTTGATTTCTTCTGTGATTTGTTGGTTATTCAGCAGTGTGTTGTTAAGCCTCCATATGTTGGAAGTTTTGAATGGTTTTCTCCGGTAGTTGATATCTAATGTCACTGCATTGTGGTCAGAAAAGATGCTTGGGATGATTTCAATATTTTTGATTTTATCAGGGTTTGATTTATGGCCCAGGATGTGATCTATCCTGGAGAAGGTCCCGTGTGCGCTTGAGAAAAAGGTGAAATTCCTTGTTTTGGGGTGGAATGACCTATAGATATCAATTAGGTCTAGTTGGTCTATTGTATCATTTAAAGTTTGAATTTCCTTGTTACTTTTCTGTCTAGTTGATCTATCCATTGGTGTGAGTGGTGTATTAAAGTCTCCCGCAATTATTGTGTTGTTGTTAATTTCCCCTTTCATACTTGTTAGCATTTGCCTTATATATTGTGGAGCTCCTATGTTGGGTGCATAAATATTTATGATTGTTATTTCTCTTCTTGGATTGATCCTTTGATCATTATGTAATGTCCATCTTTATCTCTTTTCACTGCCTTTATTTTAAAGTCTACTTTATCAGATATCAGTATTGCCACTCCTGCTTTCTTTTGGTCTTTATTTGCATGGAATATCTTTTTCCAGCCTTTAACTTTCAGTCTATATGTGTCCCTAGGTTTTAGGTGGGTCTCTTGTAGACAACATATATAGGGATCTTGTTTCTGTATCCAATCGGCCAATCTTTGTCTTTTGGTTGGGGCATTCAGCCCATTTACATTTAAGGTAATTATTGATAAGTATGATCCCGTTGCCATTTATTTTATTGTTTTGGGTTCGAGATTATCAACCCCATTTGTGTTTCTTATCTAGGCAAGATCCTTTAGCATTCGTTGGAGGGCTGGTTTGGTGTTGCTGAATTCTCTCAGTTTCTGCTTGTCTGAAAAACTTTTGAATTCTCCTTCAAATTTAAATGAGATCCTTGCTGGGTACAGTAATCGGGGTTGTAGATTGTTTTCTTCCATGACTTTAAGAATGCTCTGCCATTCCCTTCTGGCCTGAAGCGTTTCTATTGAGAGATCAGCTGTTATCCTTATGGGATTCCCCTTGTGAGTTATTTTTTGCTTCTCCCTTGCTGCTTTTAATATTTGGTCTTTGTATTTGATATTTGTTAATTTGATTAATATGTGTCTTGGGGTGTTCCGTTTGGGGTTCATTCTATTTGGGACTCTCTGTGTTTCTTGGAGCTGAGATGTTATTTGCTTCCCCAATTTAGGGAAATTTTCAACAATTATCTCTTCAAGAATTTTCTGATGGTCTTTCTTTTTGTCTTCTTCTTCTGGGACTCCTATGATTTGAATATTGGTGCATTTAATATTGTCCCAGAGGTCTCTAAGATTGTCCTCATTTCTTTTAATTCTTTTTTCATTTTTCCTTTCTGTTTCATTTATTTCTGCCATTCTGTCTTCTACCTCACTTATCCTGTCTTCTATCTCTGTTATTCTACTGTTGGTTCCCTCCAGGGTGTTTTTGATCTCATTTATTGCATTATTTATTGTATTTTGACTCTTTTTCATTTCTTCTAAGTCCTTGTTAAAGCTTACCTGCATCTTCTCAATCCTTGCCTGCAGGTTATTGAGCTGCAACTCCAACTTATTTTCCAGGTTTTGGATCATTTTCACTATCATTATTCGGAATTCTTTGTCAGGTAGACATCCTATCTCTTCGTCTTTTGTTTGGTCTAGGGGATATTTATCCTGTTCCTTTACTTGCTGGGTATTTCTCTGCCTTTTCATCTTGTTTATCTTGGTGTGTTGCCCCTTTATTGTGGGGGTTCCTCACTATGGGAGGGGTTAGATGTGTGGTTTGTAGAAGTTTCCTGGATGGGAAAGCTTGTGTGGTGTTCTGGTGGGTGGATCTGGGTTTCCTCACTGTAACTAACAATGGAGTGTCCAGTAAAGAGATTTGAGGTGTCGGTGGACTTGGTGTGACCTTGGGCAACCTGTGTATTGAAGCTCCTGGCAGTGTTCCTGCGTTGCTGGAGAATTTGCTTGGTATATCTTACTCTGGAGCTAGTTGGCCCTTGGGGGTTGATTAATTTCAGTTTTCGTATGGAGGAGGTTGATGAGTTCCTATCGATTAATTAACTCTTGGATCCAGGAGTTTTCTGGAATTCTCAGGGTCTGGGTTTAGTCTCCTGTCTTCCAGTAGCCTCAGGGCTCTTCTATCTCTGCACTGATGGTGGCAGAACCTCTAGTTTAGTGATGAGAAGTTTCTTCACAGTGAGGGACACCCTGTCGGGTACACAGAGTTACATGGCATGGACCAGAAGGAGAAGAGGGGAATCCGATGGTGAGGGAGTGAAGTGGCCAGTGATTGCTCCTCTGTGTGCCCTCCACAGCCTGGATCCCTTGGAGATGTTCACAGAGTTATATCGAAATGTGAAGAGGGTGGAAGGAGACAGAATTGACCAGAGAGAGAAAAGAGAGAGTCAGATGGATAGAGACAGATCCAGTCAGTGGTCAGTTATTTGAGTGTTCTTCACAGCTGGTAACTCTCAAGCAGAGTCCCAGAGTTGGGTAGAGAATATACATAGGAAGAGGACGTTGAAGGTGTCTTGGTAGGAGAAGAAAAGAGAGAGAAAAAAAAAAGGAGAGACAAGAATGGGGAGAGAGCAGTCAAGCCAATGATCTCACTCCCAGGTAACGATGGGTACTGGAGCTTGGATCCTTAAAGGTACAAAGTTGCTACCCAATACTAATAAGCAAAGATTAAAAATCTAGAGTAAAGACGGGATTCTCAAAATACTATTACAAAGAAAAAGATAGAAAGAAAGATAAAGAAGAGAAAAAGAAAAGAAAGAAAGGAAAAAAAGGAGAAACAAGAATGGGGAGAGAGCAGTCAAGCCAATGATCTCACTCCCAGGTAGCAATGGGTACTGGAGCTTGGATCCTTAAAGGTACAAAGTTGATGCCAGATACTAATAAGCAAAGATTAAAAATCTAGAGTAAAGACTGGATTCTCAAAAATACTATTACAAAAAAGAGAAAGAAAGAATGATAAAGAAGAAAATACAACAACAACAACAACAAATCAGTAAAAAAAAATTTTAAAAAGGGGAATAAAGTGGGTATATAAAAGGTAAGAAAGGAGATAGGACAGAGAATACAATAAGGGAGAAAGAGGAGATTTAAAAAAAAAGGAAAATAAAAATAAAGGAAAAGAAAGAAAGAAAAAAAAGAAAACAACAAGGTTATAGGGGACTTAAAAATTCTAAAAAAAAATTCTAAAAAAAAAAAGGGGTATTAAAAAAGTTTTAAAAATTTAAAAGATGTTCCTAGTACAGTTATAACTAAGGCTTTCTCTGGTGCTGGCGCGTACAGCGAGGGGTCAGTTTATTTTTCAGACAATTCCTTCGTCCGGCTTGTACTTCCCACGGTCTATAGACTCCTTTCTATGCAGTCTGCGTCACCTGCAGGGATTTAATCTGCTACTCCTGACAGTTCCAAAGCTGTTGCCTCTGCTAGCTTAAGCGTCGTCTGTTTGCTGGTCTTTTATGTGTCTATTCAGCGCTTTGGAGTTTGCCCTGCTCCTGGTGAGTGCGCTTCCCCCGCCCCCTCTGCTCAGGCTCTCGGTCGTCCACCCGGTGCAGTTGGGGAGTGCGGCTTCTCCCCTCCCCCGGCCCAACCGCTCGGCTTTCCAGACGTGCAGCTAAGCACGTCTTTTTAGGTGTGCAGAGCGCCGATCCGTCCAGAATCCCCAGAAGTCTTGGTTAGCAGCTAGCTCTGTTTGCAATTTGGCCACGGAAGCCTCGCCGGGGCTGGGCTATGCCCGCTGGTCTCAGGCAGGAGTTGGGTCCGTCCGCAGCCCGAAGGCGCTCAGCTGCACCCAGCCGGCCGCCTCCCTGCCGACTCCGCCTCACCCTTTGGTCTCGCCGGGGCTGGGTTATGCCTGCTGCACTCAGGCAGGGTCTGGGCCGGTCCGCAGCCCACAGGCGCCCAGATCTCCTCGGCCGGCCGCCTCTCTGCCGACTCCGCACGCCCTTTGTTCTGTGCCACCCGGCCGGCCGCCTCTCTGCTGACTCCACACCTCTCCTTGTTCTGCGTGGGCCTGGCAGGGGGGCTCTTCCAGGGGAAAGCTACTTCTCAGTCTATCTCCGGTTAGCCCCCTGGGTTGGGTCGCTCAGGCTGCTCCGTTCCCTGAGCGCGCGGCCCGCCCCCTCCCTGAGCAGTCCGCTTTGGCTAGTGGGGGGTGGGGTGTCCGGCTGCCGCTTCCCTGTGCCTTCCAGCCAGAGATATAGCTTGCAGGGCTTAATTATTAATCTGCTTTTACTCTCAGCTATCTTGCTCTCCAAGATTCACCGCAAATCCGCCTGAGAGAATGCTCCCTGGTATTCGGAAACCTTTCTCCTTTGTTTTTTTCCTCTTTATTCCAGACTCCCCTTCCGGGACGGATCCCCGCCCCCAACTCTGTCTCTCCCTTTACTTTTTTCTCTCTCTTTTTTCTTTTGTCCTACCTCCTCTCGTCGGCAATGGGCCGTCCCTTCAGATGCCCGATGTCCTCTGCCAGCATTTAGATCCTGTTTTATGGAGTTTGCGCAGTCTTTAAAAGTTCTTTTGGTGTATTTATTGGGGAGAGAGTGGTCTCCCCATCCTATTCCTCTGCCATCTTAGTTCCCTCCATATGGCAGTTCTATTTGCAGTTTTTTAAGGAATCTCCACACTGTTTTCCATAGTGGCTGTACTAGTTTGCATTCCCACCAACAGTGTAAGAGGGTTCCCTTTTCTCCACATCCTCTCCAGCATTTATTGCTTGTAGATTTTTGGATTGCAGCCATTCTGACTGGTGTAAAGTGGTACCTCATTGTGGTTTTGATTTGCATTTCTCTGATAATAGCCAATGAAGCAACAGACAAACAATTTCAAAAATATACAAGCAACTCCTGCAACTCCATCCTAGAAAAATAAACGACCCAATCAAAAAGTGGGCCAAAGAACTTAATAGACATTTCTCCAAAGAAGACATAAAAATGGCTAACAAACACATGAAAAGATGCTCAACATCTTGGTTGTTTTAAATAGCCCTGCAATGAACATTGTGGTGCATGTGTCCTTTCAAACCATAGTTTCCTATGAATATATGCCCAGGAGTGGGATTGCTGGATCATATGGTAGTTCTATTTTTAGTTTCTTAAGTAACCTCCATATTATTCTCCATAGTGGCTATATCAGTTTACATTCCTGCCAGCAGTGTAGGAGGACCCCCTACAAACACAGAAGTCTCTGATAACGCAGAGGACTATGGCTTAGTAGTAGTTGTAGTAGTGTTAGACGCTCAGTCATGTCTGACTCTTTGTGACCCCATGGACTGTAGCCTGCAATGCTCCTCTGTCCATGGAATTCTCCAGATAAGAATACTGGACTAGATTGCCATTCCCTTCTCCAGGAGATTTTCCTGACCCAGGGATCGAACGCAGGCCTCCTGCATTGCGGGCAGATTCTTTACCATCTGAGCCACCAGGGAAACCCCAGACTATGACTTACACGCCAACAAAACAACCAGTGCATACAGTATGTCCAGTTTAAACTGACCTTCAGTTTCCCATATCTAAATGTCATCTTTATCTAGAAAGTTTAAGGAAAGAAGATTTTTTTTCTCTGGTTCTCCTAACTTGGCCACTCAGAGTTTCTCCTCAGTGCCACATGCTCCTCCCTGAAAGTACAGACATGCTTTGAAGAATGCTTTGACTTCACTTAGTATCCTTTGGCACAGAAATGTTTTATCCGTAGAATACTGATACACAGGTCATAGTAGAGGGAAAATCTCTAATTGTACACACCACATGACTCATTTCTCAACAGAATTGCATCTAATTCAGCTCTTCACAAGGGTCCCATATATGTGCACACCAGTTTCTAACCTTTTAGCTTGTAGAACATACCTGCTGTCTCATTTTTACCTTTCATCTTAGAAGGGGAATATGTAATTCTTTTTGAATTATTTTAGAATACTTTTGGTGTAATTTATAAGGGGTAATTGCCTTCAGTTTGACTAAAGCAAATCACTGATTGTCTTAACGGTCTGAAATATATTTTTTGTCATTATATTTGTACTTCAGATGAGTTTGATTAAGGAATTATGGGTATCACTGATAAATATACACTCACAGAGTAAAGGCAAATTAACACTGATTCAAGGAACTGGTAAAGTTTTAAACACTCCTAAATTTCATATTTAGAGGTTAAAGGGTGGGGAAATTATGAATAAATGGAGTGCAGAGCCCCTGGAAGAATGGAAAGTACTTTGGTTGAAGAATCAGAAACCTATACCCTGATCATAGCAGTGCTTCTAATTATCTGCACAATAACGGCAAGTTAATCTCTTTGAGTCTCATTTACTTAACCTACAATAGATTTTGTATGGATGAGATTAAACATGATATTTAAATTTCTTATGATTCTTTGGTAATTAGCATTTATTCAGTGATGAAGTATAATGGAATTATAATTATGTATAAAGCATATATAATGATGGATATAAATTTGTGTATATATGCATATAAATGATGGATATATAGATTTGTATAAATTGGTTACCATTTAGAGTTAACTACCATATCAGTTCAGTTCAGCATCTCAGTCATGTCAACTCTTTGCAACCCCATGGACCACAGCACACCAGGCTTCCCCGTCCATGACCAATTCCTGGAGCTTGCTCAAACTCCTGTTCATTGAGTCAGTGATGCCATCCAACTTTCTCATCCTCTGTCGTCCCCTCCTCCTGCCTTCAATCTTTCTCAGCATCAGAGTCTTTTCCAATGAGTCATTTCTTCACATCAAGTGGCCAAAGGATTGGAGTTTCAGCTTCAGCATCAGTCCTTCCAATGAATATTCAGGACTGATTTCCTTTAGGATTGACTGGTTTGATCTCCATGCTGTCCAAGGGACTTTCAAGAGTCTTCTCCAACACTGCAGTTCAAAAGCATCAATTCTTTGGTGCTCATCTTTCTTTATGGTCCAACTCTTACATATACTCAGTTACTTTTATGTGTGTCACTACTAGTATAACAATAATTTTATTTTCTTCCACTAATAAAGTAATATGACTAGTGTTCTATTAATCACATAGCATGACTTAAATTTTGGATAGTTCTTAAAATAAAATGTTAAAAGCTGGATAGAATGTGTTCTAAGTCTAATCAGAGAAATGAGACTATTCTTTTGTGTTTCATATAATTTCTTTCTCTAATAGTGTCTTGCGATCTTGAACACTCATTGATGAGTTGTACTTTAGTTTGAAATCCAAAGGTGAAGGTGGAAAAAAGAAGCTTGAGTTTCTGGGGGGAGAAGAAGATGATGGAGCATCAGATTCTGATTTAAGGAATTATCACTCATTTCGGTTAGACTAAATGTGCTTTGCTTTGATTTTTTTCTTTTTATCTGTAAATTATGGGGATGACCTTTAAAGTCTGTACTAGTTTTCACATTGTGAACTTTGCCTTTTGATTTTATAGCAATAAACTTTCTGCTGAAGTTATTATTTTTTGTACCTATTTTTCTACTTCTTGTTATGTCTCTTTCTGTTTATAATAAACTCACATAGTTTTCTTGCTAGGGAGGAGTATATTTTTAATTGTTTTTATTTGACAAGAAACTACAGGACCCCATTAGCCTCCATTGCTAAAGGATATTTCAATTAATATCTTTGACAGAGGAAGTCTGTAACTCATCACTATTATTTTCAGAGGCTGTGTGGTCTCAGGAAATAGCCACTTAGGGTTAGGTTTAATAATGATTGCTCTGATATTCACGGTTGACTAAAGTATCTGAGATCAACTCCTCAATATAAAACATTTCTTCTTATAAATGCTTTGGACAGTGATAAGACTGAGGAAAAGATAAATGTGATTGAGTTTTGCCTTCTTTGGACTCTCTATTAATAGTATGCAGGTATTTTCCTGTCATCTATGTGTCCAAAGGTAGAAAAGAGAAATATGCATTTGACCCCATAGCAGAAGGCTGTATTTGTTTTTGTGAGGATGAAAGATAAGACAATATGTAACTTGATGAAAAGTTTATTGTCAATTTTTATGCAATACAATTTTCTGGATCCTATATCCAGGTGGTCATGACGATAAATTAAAAAACAGCAGTACAGTGTTCCAGTGGTGGTACAAAAGATGCAAATATTCTAAATCTTAAACTACTACATTTTTTTGTTGTTTAGGACACAGATTATGTTACAATGTTATTAGAGAAATTTTGTCTCCTAAACTATGTCTCTTAGCTTCTTGGATAAGTTTATCAACAATCAAATAAATCTGGAACATATAAAATTATTTTTAAATGCTCACTTTATTCCAGAGCATCCAATCATTTTGTCATATGCTTCTAAATATGTCCCAAATTCAATTTACTTCTTTCATCCACTATTTTCTAAGAGCTCAATGATTATGGAGCCTTACAAAAAAGTCTTGTAACAAACAAAAGGAATAGAATACAGTACTACAGTTAAAATAGAAAATCAGACATATACTCCCACTACCAAAAGAAAGGGTCATGTTAAATATCTTAATTCCATGTTGTATGTCTCATTTCTTCTTTGGATTAATTCTTATCTTGAGTTAGCTTGTCTTCCTTTGGTTTCAAGTTATTATTCAAAGTAATAGCACCTTTGTTCTTTGATATATTCATAGAGTGGAGTGTTGCTATCTAAGTAAAAGGAACCTGAATCTGTTCTCTCTCTTCCATGATAACCTCTGACCTCAGAGTCTCTTGTCTGCTTATCATCAACATCCTGATTATATTTTCTCATGGTCCCTGATGAACTTGATCCAGGCTCTTGCTTTTGCCTTTTCCCACTCCATGTGGTTACACTGCTTGAGAAATACCTAAAACAATTTTCTTCAATTCCCAAAGGGGCTTGGCTATCAAGTGAGTGACTGCTGCTTGACTGCCCATAGCTATCCCTTGACTGGCCATGACTATATACTTGTCTGTCATTGATGCTGAATCCAGACTGACCCTGGATATGTCCTGATTGTTCATCACTTGATCGCTGTGTTGCTAAATTTGTGCTGGATCTTACCAGCTCATGAGGAGATGAATCGCCCAAGTGCTGCTGGCTGGATTCATGTACACCTGTTGTACTGAACTCTGATTGTCTATGCCTCAATTCTGATTGTTCATGAATCTTTTCCCCCCAGTCTTCTGAATACCCCTTACTATCACTATGGGATCTTTGACCTCTAGTTGAACTAGAATATGAATGGCTGTGGGCTGATAAGGGTTTTCCATGGTCAGATGCAGAGTGGTTGCTAAGCTGACTGCTATGAGTAGACCCCAACCTTCCAGATTGAACATGGATGTCTCTCGACTGTTCCTCAGTTGCTACTGAATGTCTTTGAATAGATTCCTGTCCTCCAGTTGTACCAAATCCAGAATGATTATGGGGATCAATTGACTGCCCATCACTTATCTCTGATTCCCCATGACTTGAATTTTGTCTTCTTAGTTTTTCAATTGCTTTTGATCCCATATAGTTAAAACTAGAAACTGATTGTCCATGACTAGATGCTTGATTGATTGCAGCTCTGTCCATGGAACTAAAAGGACTAGAATTATGACTGCTACTTCTGCTACCACCAGAAGGTCCATAACCAGACTGCCCATAATCATATTCGGCACTCCCATAACTGCCATGTCTCCAGGCTTGATCTGATCTATGTCTTTGTCGGCCATTAATCTGTGATCTAGAATGACATTTACCAGAATGGGCATGATTGCAACCTGACTGGTGGTTTGACCATGTGGATTGCCCATGACCAGAGTGGACATGTCTGGTGGTGTCTCCCAAATGTCCATGTCTCCTTCTAACTGTGGCTCCCAACTCTCCATGTTGAGACCCAGCCTGCCCATGGGTGGATCCTGAGTGTCTCCGTGAGACTTCTGAATGCCTTTCACTGTCGCTAGCCTCACTGTGACTGAATCCCTGTCTTCCTGCCTGACTGGACCCTGACCGTGTAGATTGTCCCTGACTAGAGTGTCCATGTCTGCTGGTATCTCCTGATTGTCCATGAGCAGTTCCGTGTCTCCCTCTCACTGTGGC
>ML660785.1:110385-133025 GCA_007570785.1 Antilocapra americana
ACACACACACACACACACACACACACACACACACACACACACACACACATATATATATATGCTCAAAATGTTAACAGGAGCTCTTCTTTCAAAGGATTCAGTGTCACATCCTTTTAAATGTCACTTGGTAGATGAAAATATTGGCTGTTTAAGCATGAATTTGATTTTTTGAATCATTTATAAGCATTTGGAACCAAGTTTCATTAGAAAGAGAACAACTCATAAGATGTTTTAAAAGGGGGAAGAGTCCATTTTTAGTATGAATTTAAACTCACCAAATTAATTTCTTCAGTACAGTGGCTCTCAGCAATTCCTGTTACTTCAGCAAGCATATTTTTTAGGACTTACTGTACTCCTATGACCATTTTCTTTGTGTGAATGTGCTTCCAGTGGTGAGGCAGTCCAAGATTGTATGAAATAGTATAATGAAGCTAGATTAGGACTGAATATTGGCCTGGAGTTTGACATCAGAAAAGATTTTTGTTGTTCATTTGCTCAGTTGTGTCTGACTCTACGTGACCCCATCGACTGCAGCACGCCAGGCTTCCCTGTCCTTCAGTGTCTCCCAGAGTTTGCTCAAACTCATGTCCATTGAGTCAATGATGCCATCCAACAATGTCATCCTCTATATCCCCTTCTCCTCCTGCCTTTAATCTTTCCCAGTATCAGGGTCTTTTCCAATGGTCGACTCTTCACATCAGGTTGCCAAAGTATTGGAGCTTCAGCCTCAGTCCTTCCAAAGAATATTCAGGGTTGATTTCCTTTAGGATTGACTGGTTTGATCTCCTTACTATCCAAGGGACTCTCAAGAGTCTTCCCCAGCACCACAGTTTGAAAGCATCAGCTCCTCAAGATATAAACAGAGCAACATGGAAATCTACAATACCATATGTAAAATATATAGCCAATGAGAATTTGCTGTGTAACTCAGAAAACTCAATCAGGGGCCCTGTGACAATCTAGAAGGTTGGGATGGGGAGGGAGATGGGCAGGAGGTTTGGGAGGGAGGGATGGAACATGGGTGTACCTATAGCTGATTCTTATTAATGTATGACAGAAAACCACAAAATTCTGTGAATCAATTAGCCTTCAATTAAAAAAATAAAAACAGTTCTTCAGCACTGAGCCTTCTTTATGGTCCAACTCTCACATCCATACATGACTACCGAAAAAACACATAGCTTTGACTATAAGGACCTTTGCTGGCAAAGTGACGTCTTTGTTTTTTAATATGCTGTCTAGGTTTGTCATAGCTTTTCTTCTGAAGAGCAAGAGTCTTTAAATCAGAAAAAAATTGGCGTCAGTTAAAGATTTATATGTACATGGTATACACACTCATACACATTCACTCCTCTCTACACTCACTGCAGATGGTGACTGCAACCATGAAATTAAAAGACGCTTACTCCCTGGAAGGAAAGTTATGACCAACCTAGACAGCATATTAAAAAGCAGAGACATTACTTTGCCAACAAAGGTCCGTCTAGTCAAGGCTATGGTTTTTCCAGTAGTCATGTATGGATGTGAGAGTTGGATGGTGAAGAAAGCTGAGCACTGAAGAATTGATGCTTTTGAACTGTGGTGTTGGAGAAGATCTTGAGAGTCCCTTGGACTGCAAGGAGATCCAGCCAGTCCATCCTAAAGGAGATCAGTCCTGGATGTTCATTGGAAGGACTGATGTTGAAGCTGAAACTGCAATACTTTGGCCACCAGATGTGAAGAGCTGACTCATTTGCAAAGACCCTAATGCTGGGAAGGATTAGGGGCAGGAGGAGAAGGGGATAATAGAGGATGAGATGGCTAGATGGTATCACTGACTCGATGGACATGGGTTTGTGTAAACTCCAGGAGTTGGTGATGGACAGGGAGACCTGGCTTGATGCGATTCATGGGGTCACAGAGTTGGACATGCCTGAGCAACTGAACTGAACACATATTCCCACACACATTTAATATACATTATTGAAGAGTTTTAATATGCAAAGGCCAGTGCTAAGCATGGTGTCTTCTATGAAGGTATATTAGTTTGGGATTATTTATGAGCCTGAGGTTTTCCATCATGTCCTTTCAACAATCTTGGCACTCTCCAGTTTGAAAGCACATTACTGCTGCTGCTGCTAATTCTCTTCAGTCATGTCCAACTCTGTACGACCCTATAGATGGCAGCCCACCAGGCTCCCCCGTCTCTGGGATTCTCCAGGCAAGAACACTGGAGTGGGTTGCCATTGCCTTCTCCAATGCATGAAAGTGAAAAGTGAAAGTGAAGTTGCTCAGTCATGTCCGACTCTTAGCAACCCCATGGACTGAAGCCTACCAGACTCCTCTGTCCATGGGATTTTCCAGGCGAGAGTACTGGAGTGGGTTGCCATTGCCTTCTCCAAAAGTGTATTGAGGATTTGAGATTTTGGATTGCCCAGGATATACTATGTGCATATGTGCACACAATCACACAAATATATAGATATGTGTATCCATTTATTAATCCCTGAACGATTAAATTTTAACAAGGGACAGACTTGCTGTACAGTACCAAAATAAGGCTGATTTTGCATGCCTTATGGATGAGGAGAAAATTGACAAAAAATATCTTGGACTGCCTAGGATGACATCTTTGTAAACTTTAAAAAGTTTTTATTGGAGTGTAGTAGATTTTCAGTGTAGTGTTAATTTCTATGGTACAGCAGAGTGACTCAGTTATACATATTTGTATTCTTTTTCATATTCTTTTCCATTATGATTTATCACAGGATATTGAATATAGTTTCCTGTGCTATATAGTATGACCTTGTTCTTTATCCATCCTATATATAGTAGTTTGCATCTACTAATGGGGTGACATTTTTGAATAGGACTAGGGAAAAATAAATATAGCACCTCTATGAGTAACAGGTATCAGGCTTAGGTTTTATTAATTTTGGATTAATTAGTTTTATTCATTGTTTCCATTATCTCTGATAATTTTATTTGTTTTCCCTTTAAAATTAATTATGTTTATTTTGTGCATTAGTCACTCCATCTATGTGCTAATTTCTTGCCTCTGGGCACTAATGATGCATCAGAGTTTTAGTCTTCTGGAATTATCTAGTTTAAATCACTTCTGAGCATTTGGACTCTTAAAGGAAGGATAGTAAAGTGGGATCTGTGGAAAAGCACATCTGCAATGTCTTACTTTGTCTTCAGTGGGAGGTTTTCTCCTTGGGGACTGGTAACTTGATTTATGGATACTATGTCACCTCTTTAGCAAGATGATTGTAAAAGGCAGATAGAGTATTTCATGTAATTATTATGGGTTGACTAAAGTCTCGGGATTGACCATGTTCTCTACCCCAATTGCCCCACCTCCTGCTCCTAGTATTGTTCAGGTCAAAGATACTTGGAGCAGAATCTGTTCCCTGAGGGTCCAGGATCCCTGGCATAGGGAGACCAATATTTAGCTTTTTGAGATGTTCAAAGATGACATCCCAACTCATTTCTAAGATGAATATGGCTAGAAAGGCAGATATAGTCATGCAGAGTGGGGCTTGGGACTTTTGCTACAAGAGGAGCAGACTTTTCTCATAGTCATTCCCTAAATCTGACCCACACAGAAGAATTCAGGTCAAAGTCAGAGTGGGACTCTTCAAAAAATGTGTTTCTTGATTTCTCCCTAAAAACAAACACAAAATCTATAGCCAAGTTGTTGAGCCCAGTGATTAAGAGCATAAAACTTGGAATCTGACAGATCTAGGTTGGAATCCTGTCTCTGCCACTCACTAGTTATGTGACTTAATATCTCTTTAAATGTGAGGCATTTTCTTCATAGGTGTTGTTATAAAGCCTCAAAGAATTAAGTCAAGTGCCTGTAATAAAGCACTCATTCAATGAGAGGTAGAAATTGCTGGGGTTTTGCTTAAAAAAGGGTATCTTTTTTCTGCATCTGATTAAAATACTGTATTTTTATGCCTGTTGTATATGTTGCTCTTAATAGTTTTGTTTTGAGAGCTAAAATCATAAGTCAGATGTGCTCAGGATTAATTAGCATCCCTGGGCATCAAATACTGTACAAAGTGGCCTATGATTGGTCGGCTTGGGAGAGGGCCTTGGTTCTGACTCAGTTGCCTGGTGGATAACATTGATTAAAGGTAATTATGAAGCCAATAGTCTTGATGCTATTTATAGTGATGATGATGACACAAACTCCGTTAATGATGGATATAGAATCTTCAAATGAGAGTCGTTTACTTTTACATCAGCAATTCGAAGTATAGGCCCTAGATTTGCTTTCAAGGGCACATCAATTGTTTCCTTCTTTCTTTTCCATTCATTTTATGATTGATCCACTGCCAGTAAGAGGGTCTATGGCATATTTATCTTGCTTTTACAATCTGTACCCTTTCTTCCTCTAGGTACATTCTAGCCTCTGGAAGTCCCTTAGTGGTTGTATATGCTTCCTAGCTACCTCATCCTCAGTAGGAATGCTTACTTTCCCAAACTTTGAAACCATGGATTTTTTCAGAGTTTTATAGATAGAAAAAATCCTTTTGTCCCTTTTCTTTCATAAAGAAACCAGAGTCCTAGCAGTCTAATGGTTTATGGATTTATGGTCTTCTCTACTGCCTCTTACCCTCCTGCCATGTAGAATTCTGATAAACAGATAGTTCTCAGTGGTTTGAATTGGTCTAAGTGTCTGGGAGACATTAGCTGACTGAGGTATATTTTGCAGTTTTGCCTTCTTCTACCTACATGTAAAGCTAAGCTATCAAGTTCAGCTCCTTCTTTCTCCTGCAAGCTGCTCAAGGCTGTTAGTGGCCGAAATAGCAAAACTCAACCCACTTTAGGGCTTTATGTAAAGCCAGAGGCAAGTTGAGTCAGGTGCAAACCAGCCAAGTTCAGATCCTGCCAGCTGTAGGACTGGTTCCCTCACCTGCTGGTTCCACAACCCAGCAATCTGGGGTCTAGGCTAAGCTATTTGTCAAGCAGCAACGTGAGTGATAAGACAGGCGGGGTCTCTATTTTGAGATTGATTGTGAAGGGAGGGACCTTTATATTAATTTAAATATAGATTCTGTGGCCCCCACCCTAAGAAACTCAGAGGCTGGCTGCTCTAACCCACCTCTGCATCAACCCTATAGCAGAGGACTGTACTTCAGCTCTTAGCCAGTTTGGAAAGAGAGTCCCATATGCCTTAATTCTTATACTCAAGAAATATTCACAGGAGCTGATATGTACTGGGCCATTAGAAAAAAAATGGGGAAAAAAGTATGAGGTAGAAAGTCAGTGCCCATTCTCTAGGCACAACTTCAACCATAGGAGAACCAACCCCTAAACCTTTTGTGAAAATATAAAAGATAAATATGATACAGTATAATACAGAGAACACTGGTTCCTTATTAACTTCTTTCTTTCTCTCATACTCAAAGGCAAACTGTCAGCAAATCCTATTGATTCTTCTTCCAGATGGTAACCAGAATCTATGCAATTCTCACCATCTTCACTTTTGCCATACTAATCCAACTGCCATTGTTTCTTGCTCGCTCACTTACTTCCTAACTGATGTGCCTGCTTCTACTCTCAACTCTTTACAGTATATTGTCAAGTTGTAGACTGACTTGATGTTTTAACACAGAAGGCTGAGCATGTCACTCCCCTGCTTTAGCGTAGGTGGAAGCCTGAGAAACACTAAAAGGTCTCTGACCTCATCTCTTGCTGCTCTCCTCACTCTCTCTTCTTTAGCCATACTAGCCTCCCTGGTGTTCCATGAACTTGCCAGGCACACTCCCATCTCAGAGTTTCCTCTCTTTAGAGTGCTCTTTTGAAGCTAATGCACCCTCATCTCCTTTGAGTCGCTGCTCGATTATTGCCTTCAGGATCCTCCCACTTCCATCAGCTAAAATCTAGTAAACAAAAAGGAAACAAATGTTTTCACCCACTGGACAACAAACAACACAGGGAAAATAAATAAAGTGAGCAAATAATTTCTCCAGCTTAAAGCCTGATGCTCTATAAACTTTACAGGGAGAGAACATTTATAGGCTGCCGCACAACAGAGGAAATCTAAGCAGGGTCAATTCATCAAAAGAACATCATAATTCTAAGTGTTTTGTGAACCAAAACTGAATAGAACTTCAATAAGAAATAGTCATTTATAGTCAGAGATTTCAAAAATCCCTCCCAGTTATTGATAAAACCAGTAGATAGAAAATCAATAGGATATGGAAGGGCTTCCCTGGTGGCTCAGATGGTAAAGAATCTGCCTGCAATGCAGGAGACCCGAGTTCGATTCCTGGAGAAGGAAATGGCAACCCACTCCAGTATTCTTGCCTGGAGAATCCCATGGATAGAGGAGCCTGGCAGGCTACAGTTCAAGGAGTCACAAAGAGTTGGACACAACTGAATGACTAACACTTTACTTTCAGGTTAGGGGAGTCTTGAAGAATACTATTAACCAACTTGACCTAAGTGACAGTTACAGAACACCCAACACCAGAATACACATTCTGTTTAAGTGCATGTGGAACATTTATAAAGACAGACGGTATTCAGGGCTATAAAACAAGTCTCAGTAAATTAAAATGATTCAGCTCCTACAGAGTATGTTCTCTGATCACAATGGAATTGAATTAGAAACTAACAAAGTTATCTGGAAACTCAAATATTCAGAAACTAAAACACACTTCAGGATAACTCTGGGATTGAATAACAAATCAAAAGAGAGAATAGAATGTATTTAACTGAATAGAAATGAAAAATATATGTCAAAATTTGTGAGTTGAAGCTAAGTAGTGTTTAGAGGAAAATTCGTAGCACAAAAATGTCTGTATTAGAAAAGACAAAAAGTCTCAAATCAATGACATAAGCTTCCATGTTAAGAAACTAGAAAAAAGGAAAAGCAAATATATGTCAATGAAATAGAAAACACAAACATAATACATAAAAGTCAGTGAAAACAGAATCTGATTCTTGGAGAAGATCAACAGAATTGAAAAACCTTTAGCCAGACTAATTAGGAAAAAAGAGAGAGAGAAAGGTGACACAAATTTTCACTATCTCAATGAGAGATAGGATGTCACAACCAGTATACAGACTTTAAAAGGTTGATAAGGGAATATTATGAACAACATTATGCTAATAATTTAAACAATTTAAATGGACAAATTCCTCAAAAGACATCAACTATTAAAGCTTATTCAAAGATAAATGACTAAATTGAATAGACCAGTATTTACTAAGTTAATTATTCAGTTCAGTTCAGTTCAGTTACTCAGTTGTGTCCAACTCTTTGTGACCCCATGAACTGCAGCACGCCAGGCTTCCCTGTTCATCACCAACTCTTGGAGCTTGCTCAAACTCCTGTTCATCAAGTTGGTGATGCCATCCAACCATCTCATCCTCTGTTGTCCCCTTCTCCTCCTGTCTTCAATCTTTCCCAGCATCAGGGTCTTTTCAAATGTCAGTTCTTCACATCCAGTGGCCAGAGTATTGTAGTTTCAGCTTCAACATCAGTCCTTCCAATGAACACCCAGGACTGATCTCCTTTAGGATGGACTGGGTGGATCTCCTTGCAGTCCAAGGGACTCTCAAGAGTTTTCTCCAATACCAGAGTTTAAAAGCATCAATTCTTCCGGGCTCAGCTTTCTTTATAGTCCAACTCTCATATCCATACATGACTACTGGAAAAACCATAGCCTTGACGAGACAGACCTTTGTTGGCTAAGTAATGTCTCTGCCTTTTAATATGCTTTTCTTCCAAGGAGCAAGTGTCTTTTAATTTCATGGCTGCAGTCACTATCTGTAAGTATTTCGGAGCCCAAGAAAATAAAATCTGTCACTGCTTCCGTTGTTTTCCCCTCTATTTGCCATGAAGGCAGGAGGAGAAGGGGACAACAGAGAAGGAGATGGTTGGATGACATCACCGACTCAATGGACATGAGTTTAGCTAAACTCCGGGAGTTGGTGATGGACAGGGAGGCCTGGTGTGCTGTGGTTCATGGGGTCGTGAAGAGTTGGACATGACTGAGCAACTGAACTGAGCTGAACTTGCATGAAATGTTCCGTTGGTATCTCTAATTTTCTTACATTATCTTGGTACTAAATGAGACCAGCTTTACCCTGATACTAAAACTGGACAAAGACATTATAAGGAAAGAAAAATAGAGATTAACCTCTCTCATAAATATACATGCCAAAATTCTCAAGAAAAATTGGCAAACCATTCAACAATGTATTAAAAATGTAACATGTTTTGACCAAGTAGCGTTTACCTTGGGAATGCCAGGCTAATTGAACATTCAAAATCAATTGAGGTAATATATTATCAGTAGATGAAAGAAGACAAGCTATATTACCATCTCAATAGGTACAGTAAAAGCATTTAATGAAATTCAGCTTCCATTTGTGATACTTACTCTCTAGCTAAATTGGAATAGAAAAGAACTTTCTCAACCTGATAGTAGGCATCTAGAAAATTCCTACAGCTCTTACCTAATACTAAATGACTGAATGCTTTCCCTTTAAAATTAGGAGGACACATCTCACCATCATATATGACATGATAGTAGAGACCCTAGCCAGTGCAATAAGGCAGGTGGGAAAGGAGAAAGTAAAACTTCATTTATATTGGCTGACTTCAAGATGACTGTAAAGTCATAGTTATCAAGAAAGTGTCTTACTGGCTAAAAATTAGCCCTACAGTATAATGAAATAGAATAAAAGTCCAGACTCATGTGGTTAGTTAATTTTCAATAGAGGTGCAAAGGCACCAATTGAAGAAAGATAGTCTTTTCAACATAGGTTGCTAGAACAATTGGATAGCCATACGTAAAAAAAGGAAAAGGAAAAATCCACTTTAATTCTTGGTACCATACATAAAAATTACCTTAAAATGGATGTGGACTTAAATTTCAAACCTAGATGAATAAATATTTCAGAAGAAAATAGAAAAATAAAAAACTCTGTGGCTTTAGATAAGTCAAGTTTTCTCATACTGATTCATTGACACTGAAAGATTAACCCATGAAAGAAAAGAAGTTAAATGGGTTATTAAAATTTAGAGCTTCTCTTCCAAAGACATTGTAAATAAAATGGCAAAACAAGCCACAAACTGGGAGAAATGATCTGCAAACCACATATCTGATAAAGATTTGTATCTGGAATTTATAGAGGACTCCTAAAATCAATCATAAGAAAATAAACTCAATGAAAAAATTAGCAAAAATTTGAATGGATACTTCACTGAAGAAGATAATTCTAATGGTGTCTTGGAATTATAGTTCTCTCTCAATATATGCCCAGGAGTGGGATTTCTAGTTCATATGGTAGTTCTATTTTTAGTTTTTTAAGGAACCTTCACACTGTTCTTCATAGTGGCTGCACCAATCCACATTTCTACCAACAGTGCAAGAGGGTTCTCTTTTCTCCACACCCCTCCAGCATTTATTGTTTGTAGATCTTTTGCTGATAGCCATCCTGACCATGGCGAGGTGCTACCTCATTGCAGTTTCGATTTGCATGTCTCTTATGACTAGTGAACGTGTATATGTTGAATCCAGAAAAATGGTTCCTATGAACCTATTTGCAAACCATAAACAGAGACACAGACAGAGAACAAACCTACGGACACCAAGAGGGGAAATGATGGGGGGTGGGATGCATTAGGAGATTGGGATTTACGTATACACAATACCATATATAAAATGGTTGGATGGCATCACTGACTAGATGGACATGAGTTTGAGCAAGCTCCAGGAGTTGGTGATGGACAGGGAAGCCTGGCGTGCTGCAATTCATGGGGTTGGACACGACTGAGTGACTGAACTGAACTGAATATATAAAATAGAAAACTAATGAGAAGCTCCTGTGTGACACTGGAAACTCTGCTCAATACACTGTGGTAACCTAAATGGGAGGAATATAACCCAAAAGAGGAGTATGCATGCTTGCTAAGTTGCTTCAGTCGTGTCTGACTCTTTGCGACCCTACAGACTGTAGCCAGCCAGGCTCCTCTGTCCATGGGATTTGTAGAGCAAGAACACTGGAGTGGGTTGCCATGCCCTCCTCCAGGGGATTTTCCTGTCTCAGGCATTGAACCATGTCTCTAACATCTCCCGCAATGGCAAGCAGGTTCTTTTCCACTAGCACCACCCATACATGTGGTTGATTCATTTTGTTGTACAGCAGAAAATAACATTGTCAAACAACCATATTCCAATAAAAAATTTAAAATATATACACTAATGGTACATGTGGAAAGAGGTTCAGCATCATTAGTCATTGCATGTGTGCCTGCTCAGTCATGTCTGACTCTTTGAAGCCCCATGTACCCCATGGATCCCATGGACCCTGCTTGTCTCTTTGTCCATGGGATTTTCCTGGCAAGAATACTGGAGTGGGTTGCTGTTTCCTCCTCAGAGGATCTTCCCAACCCAGGGATCAAACCCACATCTCCTGCATTGGCAGGAGGATTCTTTACCACTGAGCCACCTGGGAATCCCAGCTATTAGTCATTAGGGAAATGCAAATTATTAATAAAACTACAATGAGATACCACTAGCACCTAGTAGAATAGTCTTTTTAAAATTTAATAATACCAAGTACTACTTAGGATACAGAGCAACTAGAAATCTTGCAATGAAAAAATGGTACAGCTGCTTTGGAAAATTAACAGTGTCTTATGAATGTAGATGTGCATTCACTGTCTGACTTCACAGTCTCACTCCCAGCTATTTACCCAAGTAAGTGAAAATTTATATGCACATAGAAGCCTATATGCAAATATTTATAGTAGTTTCACTTGTGATGACCAAAGACTGAAGACAACTGAAACGTCCTTCATATGATAAATTAGCCATTCAAACAAAAATGGATTCACAGGTTTATATACAACAAAATTGATGAATCTTAAATCCATTTGCTTAGTGAAAAAAGCCAGGCTCAGAAGGCCAAATTCCTAGTGACTCCATTTACATGACATTCTGAAAAAAGAAAAAGCTATAGGGATGGAAATCAGTTGTGCCAGATCCTGGGGTTGGAGGGAGAGGTTGACTGCAAAGGTACATGAGGGTTCTTTTCTTGGATAATGACACTGTTCTATGTCTTGATTCTGATGGTGGTTAAACAGACATTTGCATTTGTCAAAGCTTGCGGGACTGTATACTATAGGGATTACATTTTAGTCTATGTAAATTACATCTTATAAACGATTTTTAATACATTTAAAACATATTACCTTTACGATAACTTCTGTTGCTGGTCTATTTTTTTCCTTTTTTAAAATGAATTTTTATTGGAATATAATTGCTTTACAGTGCTGTGTTAGTTTCGACTGCACAGCAAAGTGAACCAGCCATGTACACACTTATATCCCCTTTTTTGGATTTCCTTCCCATTTAGGTCACCAGAGTAGAGCTCCACGTGCTATACGGTAGGCTCTCATTAGTTCTCTATTTTATAAGTAGTATCAATCACGTATATATGTCAATCCCAATCTCCCAATTCACCCCACCACCCCTTTCCCTCCTTAGTGTCCATATGTTTGTCCTCTACATCTGTGTCTTTTTCTGTCTTGTAAATAAGATAATCTATGCCATTTTTTAAGATTTCACATATATGCATTGGTATACAATATTTGTTTTTATGACTTCAGTCTGTATGGCAGTCTCTAGATCATTCACATCTCTACCAATGACTCAGGTTCATTCCTTTTTGTGACTGAGTAGCATTAAATTATAATTTTCTCTGGGTATATGCCCAAGAGTGGGATTGCTGGGTCACATGGTAGTTCTATTTTTAGTTTTTTAAGGAACTCCATACTCTTCTCCATAGTGGATGTATGAGTTTACATTTCCACTAACAGTGCAAGAAGATTCCCTTTCATCCACATTCTCTCTAGCATTTATTTTTCATAGATTTTTTGATGATAACCATTTTGACAGATGTGAGGTGATATTTTATAATAGTTTTAATTTGCTTTTCTCTAATAATTAGTGATGCTGAGCATATTTTCATGTGTCTCTTGGCCATCTGCATGTTCTCTTTGGAGAAATGTCTATTTAGGTCTTCTGCCCAATTTTTGACTGGGTTATTTGGGGTTTTGGTTTTTTTTTATATTGAGCTGCATGAGCTATTTAGATATTTTGGAGAGTAATCCTTTGTCAGTTGCTTAATTTGCAAACATTTTCTCCAGGTCCAAGTACTGTCTTTTTATCTTGTTTGTGGTTTCCTTTGCTATGCAAAAGATTTTAAATTTAATTAGGTTCTATTTGTTAAAATCTGTTTTTATTTTCATTACTCTAGGAAGTGGGTCAGAAAAGATCCTGTTGCTATTTATGTCGAAGAGTGCTCTCTGTGGCCACTCTATTTAATATCCTCTTTCCAGCACTCCCACTTCTGTTTCTCTTTGCTTTAGTTTTTTCCATAGTGATTATCATTAACCAACACACTATGTAATTTACTTATCTGTTATGACACTATCTGTTATGGTATGTGTCTCTCTGGTATGTAAGCTCTGTAAGGGTAGCACTTTATCAGTTTTATTTATGGCTGCATTCCAAATACCTGGAACAATGCCTGACACTTCATAGGATACACAAAATATTTATTGAATAAAATACTCTGGTTTCTCTCAGATTGTATAAATTTTTTGCCTTTTGTTTATTGAATAGTGAATAAATTAATGAATAATATAGCATCAGGAGATCTTCTCTTTTCTTCTACCTCTTCCTAGTTTTATTCCCTGGATAAATTATATAGACTCTCTCTTTACTCAGCTATCTCTTCTATAAAATGGGGTGATAACATATGCTTTACTTCAAAGGGTTTCATGAAAATGGAAAAAAATGTATAAAAGCTTATTATAAACTCAAGAGTATATGAATTATTACCATAATTATTATTGTTTCTTAAAATTCATGTAATCTTTAATTTTTTGTTTATGCCTTTCTTTTGTTTTCCCCACTTATGTAACAAGACTAGTCTCAGATCTGCAACTTAGCACCTGATCATCTCTTGATCTAATTATTTAAAATGTGAAATGTTTTGTCAACCCAATTAGATTTTAAGTTCAGACAGTGGAAACCATAGTGATATATCATATGCTTTAAATTCTTCCTGATAAAATGATTTTGTTCTTTTTATTCAACCGAGAAATCAACCAATGCAAAGGCCTTAAGTGGAATGTACCTAGCAAGTTCAGGGAGCAACCAGGAGGCCAGTGTGACTGGAGCAGAGTGAATGAAGGGGAGAGAAATCAGAATGTATGGTTCACAACTTTAGGCCTTAGATTGGGCTTTTACTTTAAGTGAGATGGGGAATTATTGTCAGGTTTAGAACAGAAGGGTGATCCGATTTCCTTTTTCCGAGCTTCTTTCTACCCACTTAAGTTGACAGTAAGACTATGAAGGAGCAGGGGTAGAATTGAGGAGACAAGTTATGAAGCTATTGCAATAATGCAGGCAAGACAAGATTTGTTAAATATATAATTATTTTTGATCAAATTTATTCTTGTTGTACAGTTACTAAGTTGTGTCCAACTCTTTGTGACCCCAAGAACTGCAGCATGCCAGGCTTCTCTGTCCTGCACTATCTCCTAGAGTTTGCTCAAACTCATGTCCATAGAGTTGATGATGCCATCCAACTATCTAATCCTCTGTCACCCTCTTCTCCTGCCCTCAAAAGTGTTTCCTTATTTATGTAAACAAGCAACAAAGGAAAAAAATATTTTGTCAATTCACATGTCAGCAGGCTTAGGAAATAAAATCATTTTACTCTATTTCCTAAACACTTGACGTAGTAAACATAATACATGCTGAAAAGTTGCTTATTAGCTGGTGGATTTGAATTCTTGTTAAGAGGGTTGAAAGTTGTGCAGTCTTCTTAAAGAATCTAAAATTATTTTGTCTTGCTGTTTGAGTCTGTGGGTAGAGATGTACCTGGGACCTTTTCCAGCTGAAGGTGTTGGTTGTGAGATGGGCTAAGTTGCGTGACAAAGCCACCTAGGACTGATGTACTTGGATATCCTCCCCATCTTCTACTGTTGCTATTCTGGGTCACTAGCACCAGTCAGGAGCACTTGACACACGGAGACTCCTGTGAACAGGCCAGTGTGCATCCCAGGACAGGCCAAGTCCTGTCCAGCAATCCTGCCTGCTCACTGGGATACGGCTGGAGTCACTACTATTGATTATTGTTTTTTAGTATCTGTAAAGTTATTTACCAAGGAAGTTACGACTTCCAGGGCATCAAAGAGGGCCTCATAGAAGTGAGTTTTCTTCAGTTAAGGGCACATCATCTGAAGTAAGATGGGTTTGGGTATGATTCTTCTTTCTGCTTCTTGTCTGGGTCACTCTGGAAAGTGATTGAATTTCTGTGATCTTGCATTTCCTCAAATGTACAATTGATATTCATTCATTTAATTGCTCATTTACTAAGCATGAGCTAGACGTTGTGCTAGATGCTGGGAATACAGTGGTAAATGAATAGATGTAGTCTTTGTCTTCAAGGCATTTACATTATAAAGGATAGTAATAATAATATCTCGTGGTGTTATTCTAATGATAAATAAGAAAATATGTGGATAGTGAATCCTATGGGTCAGCTTCCCTACTGTTACCTTTTCTAGGAACTGCCCATACCCTTCTGAGCCCTCTCCATGGTTATTTGGTCCAGGTCATCTGCCCAGTCAAGACAGGCCAATGAATACCTTTTCTTGGGATTCAGTGCTAGCACTAAGTGGTTTCATTCTTAGTCTCTACATAGTGTTTTAAATGGAGGTGGCATTGACTCTAGAAGGATGGAGAGCAGTTTAGTTTGAGAAGCAGGAAAAACCAATCTCTAGGAACAGTGAATAATGAAGCAGCGAGCAGAGGCACAAAGAAGACCGCAGACACAAGATGACAGAAGTCCTGATGGCACAGTCCTCCCTGACTCCAGGGCATTGCTAGGACCAACTGTGTCCTTGCCCTTAGGTCTAGTGACACATCTTTGTATCTTTATGCAGCAATTTGGTTTAAATCAGCTCAAACTAGTCTTTATTACTCCCAACCAGTCACAACAGACTGAAGGCACTGAAAAAGTGAAAGCTTGGGACTGCCCTGGTGGTCCAGTGGCTGGGACTCCATGCTCCCAATGCAGGAGCCCTGGGCTCAATCTCTGGTCAGGGAACTAAATGACACATGCTACAGCTATTAATAAGAGTTCATATGCTGCAGCTAAGACCCAGTGCAGTCAAATAAATATTTTCTAAAAGTGAAATCTTATAATCATCATTTACACAATGGAATATTACTCAGCATTAAAAAAAAAAAATTCATTTGAATCAGTTCTACTCAGGTGGGCAGAACTGGAGCCTATTATCCAGAGTGAAGTAAGCCAGAAGGAAAAACAACAATACAGTATACTAACGCATATATATGGAATTTAGAAAGATGGCAGCGAGAACCCTGCATGCGAGACAGCAAAAGGAACGCAGACGTATAGAACAGACTCGTGGACTCTGTGGATGAGAGCAAGGGTGGGATGATGTGGGAGAATGGCATTGAAACATGTAAATTATCATATGTGAAATCAATCACCAGCCCTCGGGGCTGGTGCACCGAGATGTCCCAGGGGGAGGGAATCGGGAGGGAGGAGGGAGGGGGGTTCTGGAGGGGGAGCATATGTAAACCCATGGCGGTTTCATGTCATTGTATGGCAAAACCAACACAATAAAGTAAAGAAGATTAAATAAAAAAGAAAGAAACAGGCAACTTCCTATATTCCTTCTATCCCTCCCCTCACTCCCAAAACACACCCTCTACCACCACCACACACATTTTTAGGCAGAACATCACTCTCTCTCCAGTTCTGTCTGCCCCTAGTTCTGAACAATGCCCTGGAGAGCTCCATCTGGCTGTCTTACAGAAACATCAAACCCAAACCTAACATGTCCCAAACTGAAATTCCTTATCCCAATTAATTCACTTAGCTTCATATACTTCTTCTGTCTGCCAGCATTAAAATCACTCATCCAGTTGCTCAAAATCCTGCGAGTTATCCTAGATTTCTCCTGCTCATGCATTTCCCACACCCATTCAGTCAATAAGCTGTATGGCAGTGATGGTTTAGTCGTTAAGTTGTGTCCGACTCTTGTGACCCCATTGACTGTAGCCTGCCAGGCTCCTCTGTCCATAGGATTCTCCAGACAAGAATACTGGAGTGGGTTGCCATTTCCTTCTCCAGGGGATCTTCCCAACCCAGGAATCAAACCCAGGTCTCCTGCATTGCAGGCAGATTCTTTACTGACTGAGCTACAAGGGAAACCCCAACAGGCTGTATAGATTTTGCTTTCTAAACATCTCATGAATTCTTCCTCTCTACTTCATCCCCACAGTCACTGCAGCTGTTTCGGTCACATCACTGCTTTTCTAGACTCTAGTTCTGGCTTCCTGTCAGTCTCTTTTCTTCTGTCCTGCTGTTTTCTAGCTCACCTTTCTCATTTCAGCCAGAGAAAACTGTGTGGGAAGCAAGTTGATCAAATCATGCCTCTCGCAGAGTAACCAACCATCCTAGTTTGCCCAGAACTGAGGGGTTTCCTGGGTCTCAGGACTGCCATACTACAACCAGGACGATCCTCACTCGAAAGGGGTGGTTCATCTCCTCCCTGCTGAAAAGGTTTAAATGACTTCTCATTACATGCAGAACTGATCACAACAGAAGGAAGTAGAAGGAAACATTTCTTCATCTCACCTTTCTTCTCTGAGGTTGTTTTATGCACCTCCCCATAGTGGATGAATGATGCATTAATATCAGACTCCTTTATAATTCTCTAAACACACAGTGCAGTTCCACACACCTCTGTGCTTTTGCATGGGCTGCTTTTCTACTGGAAATAAACTCCATCTTCTATCTGTCTGAAAACTGATCTGTCCTGCAAAACCGTGTTCAAATTGCTACTTGGTCTGTGAAGTCTTGCTGGACACCTTCTCTCTCTCTCTTAAAGAAACCACTCATTCCTTGAGTTCTTTGATCTCCTTATACATACTTCTATTGTTGCTCTAATTCTATTGAATTGTAATATTTTTGGTTACCTGTTTTCTAGACTACCCTTTGATGGTAAGGACTTGTCTTATTTTTTCATGGTATTTCAGCATCTATACCTGCCAGGCACACAGCATGAGGTTGGGAAAATTTGTTGAACAGAACCAAACTAAACTTTAATGAATTGTGACTGACAAAGTATTCATATATAATTAGTTCATTTGATCCTCACAATAGCCATTAGAAGTATCATTATCTCCATTTTAAGAAATGGATTCAAAGAGACCATTTGAGTTGCTTCAGTCACACAGATGGAAGAGAGGAAACAAGCTCAAATCTAGACTTTCTGACCTGAAATCCATTGTTTTATTCATTAGAACCATGTGGTTATTTACATAATGTCACTGTGACAGACAGAACAGTGGTCCTCCAGAGATGGCTGCATCATGATCCTGGGAACCTATGAAACGTGTTACCTTCTGTGGCTAAAGGGATTTGCAAATTTGTTCAATCAAAGTTCTTGAGATGGGGAATGTGTTCTGAATTATCCAGATGAGCCCAATGTATTCACAGTTGTCCTTATAAGAGGGAGACAAGAGGGTCAGAGAGAGGAGGTATGATAATGGGAGCAGAGGTCAGAGTGTTGCATTTTAAAGATGGAGGAGGGGGTCCATGAGCCAAAGAATGCAGTCAGCCACTAGATGCTGGAAAAGCAAAGAAATGGATTCTCTCCTAGAGCCTCTGGACAGAATGCAGTGTTTGTGCTGCGTACTTTTAGATACTCCTAGATGGCACGGCTCCAGTCTTTCACTTCCTAGATCCCATATCTCAAATCATCAATTTTAGGTTAATAATGAGGTAGTTGGAGAACTACCTATTGATTGATTTCAGTAGCATTCATGTAGACACTTGGTAAATATCGATTGATATATGTTTTAGAATCTAGAAATGTGAATTTCCAAAATCAGATACAGAACTAATCTCATAATCTTTGTTTGATCCTCTCTAAACTCTGGGAGAAGGTTTATTGTTTTCCATCATAGAGATTAACTCAGTATGAAATGATCTCCAGTGGGTCTAATTAGGAATGGACAAAATCATTAAGATAGGATTTCTAAGGGGCCAACACAATGTCTTTCTGCAACCCTACCCAGTATATTTTTCAATTTGCACATAAGTGAACTTGTGCAACATCTCAACTCTAGATATCTGCTTATCAATATTTCTTATTCCTATAATTTTATACATACAAATATATAGTCTTTTGTTTGTTTTCCACAATGTTCATCACTTGCCTCCTATGTATTCCTCCAGTTTCTTGTTTAACTTTGGCCAAAGATAAGAGCATGACCGTAACTAGATAATATATTCATAAGACAGTAAATGCTGTCTTGCCTTATTTTGGAAGACTGCACTATTCTGTCACTCTTTAAAACTTATATTTCATTTTCAAAAGGAGAATTTAAGCCAGAACATGGAAACAACCTAGATGTCCATTGGCAGATCAATGGATAAGAAAGCTGTGGTATATATACACAATGAAATATTACTCAGCCATTAAAAAAATTCTTTTGAATCAGTTCTAATGAGGTGGATGAAACTGGAGCCTATTATACAGAGTGAAGTAAGTCAGAAAGAAAAACACCAATACCATATACTAACACATATATATTGAATTTAGAAAGATGGTAACGATGACCCTATATATGAGACAGTAAAAGAGACACAGATATAAAGAACAGTCTTTTGGACTCTGTGGGAGAAGGCGAGGGTGGGATGATGTGAGAGAATAACATTGAAACATGTATATTATCACATGTGAAACAGATCACCCATCCAGGTTCGATGCGTGAGACAGGGTGCTCAGGGCTGGTGCACTGGGACGACCCTGGGGGATGGAATGGGGAGGGAGGTTGGAGGGGAGTTTCTAGATGGGGAACACATGTACACCCATGGCTGATTCATGTCAATATTTGGCAAAAAAAAAAAAAACCCACTACAGTATTGTAAAGTAATTAGCCTCCAATTAAAATAAATTAATTAATTTTAAAAAAGAAAATACTAAAAAAAAAACAATAACAAAAGAAGGATTTAGAGGGGTGTGGAAAGCAATGCCCAGTACTGTTCTAATATGCTAGCAGTGCATGGGTCGAAATGTCTTTATCCCCAGTGGTACGTGTAGGCAAGGAAAGTTCATTAAAGATGGGAGTGGGGAGATACAGACAACTAATAAATGAAGAGATATATGACAGATGGTGATAAATACTGTGGAGAAAATAAAGGAGGATCGGGAGTTGAGGGTGTGGGGTGTATTTTATAAATGGCGTTGAGAGAAGGCCAAACTGAAGAGTGACATTCGTACAAAGGCGAGAAGGTAGTGAGGTCTCAAGGTTCCTGTGCTCCCAGGGAAAGAGTTTTCTAGGGAGAAATACAAGGGTAAAGGTGCTGTGGTAGGAGCTGTTTGGTGCATTGAAGGGATAGCAAGAAAGTGTGGCTGGAGGAAAGTGAGCATGGGAGAGAGGGATAGAAGATGAGATTAGAAGTGTGGTGGAGGCAAGATCTTATGCCATAAAACAGTTGCTGAAGAGGAAGGTTTTGAGTGTAAGCTAGGCCAAGCTGTAAGCATGACCAGACACACATAAAAAAGCTATTTGGTGGTTGTCAGAGGGGGATAGAGTGGGATTGGATAAAATGGATAAAAGATCAAGAGGTACAAACTTCCAGTTATAAAATAAGTAAGTTATGGGATATACGGTACAGCCTGGTGGCTATAGTCAATACCATTGTATTCAAACTTGAAAGATGCTAAGAAAGTAAATCTTAGTAATTCTCATCTCAAGAAATAATAAATTTTGTAATGTTGTGTGGTGTCAGATGGTAACTAGACTTATTATCATTTCATGATATATACAAATTATTATGTTGTACACCTGAAGCTAGTATAATGTGTTAATTATACTTCAGAAATACATATATTTCATAGTATGTATTGTATCTCAGGTGGAAGGAAAACAGAGAGTATGCCTGGCAAACCTAGGTGAACATATCCTATTTGCCCCATATTTATGGTAAAATAGGTAGAATAGCACCAAGAGAACAACTAGGAAGAGAAATCAGATTTTAGTGTGGAGCCAGTAAAGATATTATTACCATATGCTGATTATGCACCAGGAATATACTGAGCACTTTAACTGCAGTATTTCTTTAATCCTTGCTATTATTAACCCTGTTTTATAGGTGAATTATAGAGAGGTTAAGCAACTTTCTCAAAGTTAAACCAGGATTTAACTCAGGCAGTCTGGCTTCCTAGGTGGCACAGTGGTAAAGAATCCTCCTGCCAATGTAGGAAACACAAGAGATGCAGGTTTGATCCCCGGGTCAGGAAAATCCCCTGGAGGAGGAAATGGTAACCTGCTCCAGTATTCTTGCAGGGAAAATCCCATGGACAGATGAATCTGGTGGGCTTTTGTCCACAGGGCTGCAAAGAGTTGGACATGACTGAGCATGAGCATGAACGAACGAACAAAGTCTACACTATGGATTACAAAAGTAGGCAGCCTCTGTATTTGGAATAAGAGAAAGACAGCTGGCTGTCAAAGAGGATTCAGAACCCCAGCTTCCGCATGCCTTGAGTAAATTAGGCCTTCATTGTGTTTAAACTCTTGCATCCTAGTGATTAGCTAAGCCCTGCGCATTCAGTTGGCTTTGGAGCCTGCACTACCTGAGGCGTGATATTTCCAGTGGTGTAGTTAAGAGGCATCTTGTTCTCTAAACAACTAGCTGGGTATAATCCTGATGAATCACTACTTAGGAAGGTGTTGAAGAGGATCCAGTGTCAGCCCCACAATGTGTGCAAAACCCATACCCATGGCCTGGTTCTTTATTGATGAGACAGCCAAGAATGCAAGGCTTTTGTCTGAGATGACAACATCCAATTATGCAAGAGGATTGTGGAAGTAATGGCACCCAAGAAGAAGTTTGCTGTCAAGAATGCAGGAAGCATTTTAGGTTGACAGGTGCCAAGAATCCAAAGGAACTGTGTCAGCGGTGTCCCCAGCTTTTTCCAGATGACATTGCCAAGGAAAACAGAGTTGAGTGGTAGTAGCAGTGTTCATCACTCAGTCGGGTCTGACTCTTTGCAGCCCCAAGAACTGTACCCCGCCAGGATCCTCTGTCCATGGGATTCTCCAGCCAAGAATACTGGAGTGGGTTGCCATTCCCTTCTCCAGAGGATCTTCACGACCCAAGAATTGAACCTGGGTCTCCTGCGTTGCAGGCAGATTCTTTAACATCTAAGCTACAGGAAAGTCCCTTGAGTTGAGTGGAGATCAGAATAATTAGATTTGAGTTCTTTTTTCCTTTCAAAAAGGGTCAGGACACCTGTATCAATACTAGACCTGGTATACCCATCTTGTTTTCATTAGGAAAAGGGAGCTAATATGCGTATTATGGGAATAAGTGATTTAATGTAGGAATCAGAGATTATGTGAATGTGGGAGGAACTGAGAGAGTGAAGGTCTCAGAGGACTTGGGAAAAAGACATGTGTAGGGAAGTTTTAGAAACTGGCCACCTTTACCTTTTTGGAATAAGGGCTTCTTCTTTGCTCCTACCATCCACATTTCACACACATTTCTTTCATTGAAAATGAAAGTGAAGTTGCTCAGTTATGTGCGACTCTTTGCAACCCCATGGACTGTAGCCTACCATGCTCCTCTGTCCATGGGATTTTCCAGGCAAGAGTACTGGAGTGGCATACCATTTTCTTCTCCAGAGGATCTTCCCAACCCAGGGATCGAACCTGGGTCTTCTGCCTTGTAGGCAGATGCTTTACCGTCTGAACCACAAGCAAGTTCTTTCATTGACACACTAATTTCGAACTATATAGGAAGGAGTTCTGGGAAATGTGGTTCTCAGACTTGAAAAGGCATGGTGGTGGAGATGGTATGAGGTTTGTAGCAGACAATGTGGCAAACCTGGGATAAAATCTCCAAGAATGCAAGAATCAAGTGATGGAGAGAGGAAATATACAAACACTTTCACCAATATCCTCTACTTTTGACCTTCATCCTTATACTACACATGCTGCTCAGAATCCTTATTTTGGACCAATAAACACATGATTGTCCCAACATTCACAGTCTTAGCCAAGGGTGAGAAACTTGCAGGATCAAGCTAATTAAGGAAGCTTCTCACTAACCTTTATTTGACTACTGAGCTAACCATGCTAAGATTTCAGTGTCTTCACAGTCTTAGCACATTTTGTTGTTATCCACACAGTCAAAAGCTTTGGCATAGTCATTAAAGCAGAAGTAGATGTTTTTCTGGAACTCTCTTGCTTTTTTGATGATCCAACAGATGTTGGCTATTTGATCTCTGGCTCCTCTGCCTTTTCTAAATCCAGCTTGAACATCTGAAAGTTCACGGTTCACGTACTGTTGAAGCCTGGCTTAGAAAATTTTGAGCATTACTTTGCTAGCGTGTGGGATGAGTACAACCACGTGGTAGTTTGAGCATTCTTTGGCATTGCCTTTCTTTGGGATTGGAATGAAAACTGACCTTTTCCAGTCCTGTGGCCACTGCTGAGTTTTCCAGATTTGCTGGCATATTGAGTGTACCACTTTCACAGCATTATCTTTTTTTTTTTTTTTTT
>ML660785.1:133425-161850 GCA_007570785.1 Antilocapra americana
ACCAGAAACTATAAAACTCCTAGAGGATAACATAGGCAAAACACTCTCTGCTATAATCCAAAGCGGGATACTCCATGACCCACCTCCCAGAATATTGGAAATAAAAGCACGAATAAACAAATGGGACCTAATTAAAATTAAAAGCTTTTGCACAACAAAGGAAACTATAAGCAAGGTGAAAAGACAGCCTTCAGAATGGGAGAAAATAATAGCCAATGAAGCAACAGCATTATCTTTTAAAATCTGAGATAACTCAATTGGAATTCCATCACCTCCACTAGCTTTGTTTGTAGTGATGTTTCCTAAGGCCCACTTGACTTCACATTCCAGGATGACTGGCTCTAGGTGAGTGATCACACCATCAAGGTTATCTGGGTCATGAAGATCTTTTCTGTATAGTTCTTCTGTGTATTCTTGCCACCTCTTAATATATTCTGCTTCTGTCAGGTCCATACCATTTCTGTCCTTTATTGTGCCCATCTTTGCATGAAATGTTCCCTTGGTATGCCTAATTTTCTTGAAGAGATCACTAGTCTTTCCCATTCTGTTGTATTCCACTTATTTCTTTTCATTGATCAATGAGGAAGACTTTCTTATTTCTCCTTGCTATTCTTTGGAACTCTGCATTCAAATGAGTGAATCTTTCCCTTTCTCCTTTGCCTTTAGCTTCTATTCTTTTCTCAGCTATTTGTAAGGCCTCCTCAGACAACCATTTTGCCTTTTTGCATTTCTTTTTCTTGGGGATGGTCTTGATTCCTGTCTCCTGTACAGTGTCACGAACCTCTGTCCATTGTTCTTCAGGCACTCTGTCTATCAAATCTAATCCCTTTAATCTATTTGTCAAACTGTGGGAAATTCTTAAAGAGATGGGAATGCCAGACCACCTGACCTTCCTCCTGAGAAATCTGTATGCAAGTCAAGAAGCAACATTAAGAACTGGACATGGAACAAGAGACTAGTTTGAAATTGGGAAAGGAGTATGTCAAAGCTGTATATTGTTGCCCAGGTTATTTAACTTATATGCAGAGTACATCATGCAAAATGCCAGGCTGAATGAAGTAGAAGCTGGAATCAAAATTTCAGAGAGAAATATCAATAACCTCAGATATGCAAATGACATGAAGAACTAAAGAGCCTCTTGATGAAGTGAAAGAGAAGAGTGAAAAACTTGGCTTAAAATTCCACACTCAGAAAACTAAGATCATGGCATCTGGTCCCATCACTTCATGGCAAATAGTTGGGGAAACAATGGAAATAATGACAGACTTTATTTTGGGGGGCTCCAAAATCACTGTGGATGGTGACTTCAGCCATGAAATTAAAAGATTCTTGCTCCTTGGGAGAAAAACTATGACCAACCTACACAGTATATTAAAAAGCAGACACATTACTTTGCCAACAAAGTAATTAGATTCCATCTAATCAAAGCTATGGTTTTTCCAGTAGTCATGTATGGATGTGAGAGCTGGGCTATAAAGAAAGCTGAGCACCAAAGAATTGATGCTTTTGAACTGTGGTTTTTGAGAAGATGCTTGAGAGTCCCTTGGACTGCAAGGAGATCCAACCAGTCCATCCTAAAGGAAATCAGTCCTAAATATTCATTGGAAGGACTGATGCTGAAGCTGAAACTCCAAAACTTTGGCCACCTGACATGAAGAACTGACTTATTGGAGAAGAACCTGATGCTGGGAAAGACTGAAGGCGGGAGCAGAAAGGTACGACAGAGGATAAGATGATTGGATGGCATCACTGAAGCAATGGACATGAGTTTGAGCAAGCTCTGGGAGTTAGTGATGGACAGGGAAGCCTGGCCTGCTGCAGTCCATGGGGTCACAAACAGCTGGACATGACTGAGTGACTGAACTGAAGCTGCTGTATTAAAATGACTAAATATTTAATGGCTTAATGAGCAATTAGTTTATTATCCTATGAAGTAAACAATCTAAAGTTAGTGTTCTAAGATCAGGAGACATCTCTGGTACACACAGGGTTCTAGGCTAATTGTTGCTCTGTCATCTTCAACCTGTGACTTCTTAGATCATTCTAGTAATTACCATTCCAACTAGTAGAAGAAAGAAAAGGCAGATATCCAAGGACAGGGATTTCTTCTAAAAATGAGAAAGAAGTTCCATACTTATTCCTGGCCCAGCCATATGCTAGATACTATTTATGTGGAAAAAAGGAAAAAATGGAATCTGGTAGACAGTTAGCAATCTAATCCACAAATGGAAACATTTACTAAATGGACTTCACAATTGACCCCAATTTTAATGTTGTCTTCTTCCTATAATCCTTTGTGCATCACAATCTACCCCATTGCCTGTACTAGAAACACAAGAATCATCCTAAAATTCATTCTTTCTTACTTCCCCAAGTGAGAACATTCCCATCTGTGGGGAGAGAGCAAATTAGCCAAGATGGCATGTTCAGGCTCTCTTGCACCACGTGTTGTAAATAATTGTACAACAGCTGAGATCACTTACAGCACTGTGCATGTGCCTCACGAGGTCCTTGCTTGGTCATGGGTTATTTTGTGTGGTAGCGATGTATGAGCTCCACCCCAAAAAGCGGTGGCATTACTTCTGTGTCATGGTTGTGTCTGTTGGGTCAGCTGAGAGGAGAGAATACAGCGTGTTCTGCAGCTGTGGCTGCCGCACCAGCCAGGAGACAATAAATGCATCTGCGGCTCCTTGAGTTTTCTTCTAGCTTCCCTGCTTGCACCTTGTCTATAAGGCATTCAGGGAACAGTGTGAGCAGTGAGATACAGTGAGACAATTGACATCATAAACAGGATCACCAATACACCATCAAAAAAGAAATCTGATCAAATTCTGTCAATTCTAGTGTCTGCATACTTCCTTTAACCTTGTCCCTGGATTTCTGAAATGGCTTCCCAAGTGATCTCTACTCTTGCCACCATATAAATAATCTACTGCTCAACCTCCAGCATGAACTTTCTAGAATATGAATTGAATCATAGGACTTTCAAGTCCTTAAGTAGGTACTCAGTACTGTTTAGATAAAATCCAGGCTTCTTAGCATGGATTAGGAAGCCCTTCATGAGTAGGTGCTCAATAAATATTTAAGAATGGGTGACTGATTTGGCCCTTGCCTACCTCTCTGGTCTTGTCAGCTGCTACTCCCCCACATCTACCTGTGTGCAAACATATGGAAGTTCTCTGGGTTCTCTGTACCTGCCATGTCACTTCCTGGCCCCTGCATTCACAAGAGCTGCTCCATCTACCTTCAGTGTCCTTCCTGTACTCTCTTTCTCCCATAAGGCTCAATTAATTCAAGTTTTATTAGTTCAAATATGCCTTGCTCCTGAAAACTGTGTATATACAGTATAGTTCTTGTCATACTCTGCTTTAAATCAATCTTTGTGTTTATGATTCAACAAATTTATTAAGTGTTTATGATATGCCAGGCATAACCCCTGATGCCCTTATAGAGCATTAGGAGATAGTATAATATAGACATTTAGTTAGATTGGGGGTCAGGGGCCAAGGAAAGCTTCTCTAAAGCAGTTACATTTAAGCAGAAACCTAGAGTATAGACCATCAGAAGATATTTCAAAATGAGACTTAAAGAACATCATGGGAACAAATTAAAAGAAGAGACTCAAACAGTTATATAGCTTCCTTACTTGGGCATTGTAGTAACCTTATGAAAGAAACATTAAAGACTTGACTGAAGACTCACAGCTAGAGGTGGATCTGTTGATTTAACCCAGATCTCTCTGGTGGTTTTTTGTTTGTTAGTTTGTTTGTTTTTTACTATACTATATGACTCAGTTTAAGGAAGAGGTTTTAGGGGCATCTAGAAGGCTAATTACCAGTCAATCCTAAAGGAAATCAACCCTGAATATTCATGACTGCTGCTGAAGCTGAAGCTCCAATAATTTGGCCACTTGATGCAAAAAACCAATTCATTGGAATAGACCCTGATACTGGGAAAGACTGAGGGCAGGAGGAGAAGCGGCCAACAGAGGATGAGATGGTTGGATCCACTACCGACTCAATGACATGAGTTTGAGCAGACTCCGGGAGATGGTGATGGACAGGGGAAGCCTGGCGTGCTGCCATCCATGGGGTTGCAGTCAGACATGACTTAGCGACTGAACATATGGAGGGCTAATATGGGCTTCCCTGGTGGCTCAGACAGTAAAGGATCTGCCTGCAATGCGGGAGACCTGAGTTCAATCCCTGGGTCAGGAGGATCCCCTAGATGAGGAAATGGCAACCCACTCCAGTACTCTTGCCTGGAAAATCCCATAGACAGAGGAGCCTGGTGGGCTCTAGTCCACGGGGTTGCAAAGAGTCAGATATGACCAAGTGACTTCACTCATTTGTGGGTGCACAGGAGTGGATTCTAGACTCAGAGTGAAGAGGCTTTTCTTCAATAAATAAGAAAGCTAAGCCTAAAATAATGTTAACCTAACCTTTAAAGCACAAGTCAACCTGGAAATAGCAAAGAGAGGCTGAGTCACATTCTAGGTCCAAGACTAAAAGAATGATCCTTCCAGCCAGGGGAAAAGCCTAAATAATAAATTAGTGACTGGAGTTGAGCTTGAAATAGGTGGATCTTCACAATAATTTAAAGCTGATGAGAAAGCAGACGGTACTGGCCCCACACCTGTAGACAGTTCTGAGGACCAAGCTGCTTGCAGAAGTGATTGATGCTGTTTTTCAGTCACTAAGTCATGTTTGACTCTGTGACCACATGGACTGCAGCACACCAGGCTTCTCTGTCCTTCACTATCTCCCAGGGTTTTCTCCAACTCATGTCCATTGAGTAAGTGATGCTATGTAACCATCTCATCCTCTGACATCCCATTTTCCTCCCTCCTTCAATCTTTCCCAGCATCAGGGTTTTTTCCAATGAGTCAGCTCTTTGCATCAGGTGGCCAGAGTATTGGAGCTTCAGTTTTAGTATCAGTCATTCCAATGAATATTCAGGATTGGTTTTCCTTTAGGATGAACTGGTTGGATCTCCTTGCAGTCCAAGGGACTCTCAAGGATTTTCTCCAGCACCACAATTCCAAAGCATCAATTCTTTGATGCTCAGCCTTCTTTATGGTCCAACTCTCACATCCATACATGACTACTGGAAAAACCATAGCTTTGACTACATGGACCTTTGTTGGCAAAGCGATGTCTCTGCTTTTTAATACACAGTCCAGGTGATTACTAGGTAGATATACTTATTGTCACTCATTTATGCATGAGGGAACTGAGGGCAAGATACATTAAGCAACTTGCCCAAGCTTGCATATCCAATGTGTGGCAGAAGTGGGATGTGAGCCCAAGTTGTCTGGCTTCAGAGCCTACTCTGTCTACTGAGGCTGCATTGCCTCTTTGGATGGCACCTCCTCTATGAAGCCCTCTCAGTCTCCCCATCTGAGTTCCCAGAGAGCTAAGTTATATTTTCAGGAGTATTCACATGAATACTTTAATTACCTTGCATGTCTCTCTCTCTCTCTCTCTTTTTTAATTCATACAGATGTGAGCTCTTCATGAACAGAACTGAGGCTTTGTATTCCCTCTACACCAGCACAGGTGCCTGGAACTCAGTGACATTCAGTGGAGGCTGCTAGATAAATGTCTTATAAGACAAGATTATTGGTTTAAGCAGTAGTCATCAACTCTGGCTCACTTAGGCAGAATAGCATTTCATAGGAAGACTAAAGAACTATGCTAAGAAAATACACAGAAAACTAATGGAATGAGGCAGCAGGGATTTGTTCAGGATTTGACTGTGTGGGAAAAGGATGAATTATTACAGGCAAGGTACTCAGAACATTATTAGTCATGTTGTAAGAAGCTGGCAATGTTTGGTGTTATTGTGCATGTTGGGTCTTGAAGAGTATTTCATTTGCCAGCTGGAGGAAGAAGGGCCAGCATATAACAAGTCCCCTGCCCAACAGGGCGTGGTGTGTTAGGGAATTTCTGGAAGCTTGATCTAGCCAGGCAGTAAAGGATGCCAAGAGGGCAGAGCAGGCGTAAAGCAAAAGCTGAGTCTGTAAAGGAAGACAGAAAGCAGAGCAGATAGGGCCTTGTGACTATGTATAAGAATGAAATCCTCATTTGGAATTTGTTCTACAGGCAAAACAGAACCAGTGGTGGCTTCTAAATAGGGCAATTGAAGTGCTCAGCACACACACACACACACACACACACACACACATACACAAGGTCTGTTTGTGAGTTGCCTGAGGCCCATTTAATTGCACACGAATGAGGTTCCCTGCAAGAGATGGAAGGGTAGGCAGAACTGGAAGACTTGTGACCTTGACTCCTGGACTCTTGAACACGGGTGAAAATCGCTTAAGAACTTACACGCAAATCTTGACCACATCTTGATAGTGAAGCATATGAAGCCACGACTGCGAAGGTGACCCTAACAGTCTGGAGATCTCATCAGGGAATTGTCCTGGGGCAAGCAAATCCTGAGCTTGCTTTGAGGAAGGGGTCTTGGTTTGCCTCATCTTAGCTCTGAAGGAGGGAGTTTCTTTGGTAGTTTAGATGGTAAAAATCTGCCTGCAATGCAGGAGACCTGAGTTCCATCCCTGGGTCGGGAAGATCCCCTGGAGAAGAGAATGGCAACCCACTCCAGTATCCTTCCTGGAGAACTCCATGGACAGAGGAGCCTGGTGGGCTACAGTCCATAGATCACAGAGTCAGATACGACTGAGTGATTGACACTTTTCACTTTCTTCATCAGTGAAGGAAGGAAGAGCCAGAGAGAGGTTTGCCTGGCCCATGGTCACATTGCAGAATTCCGTAGCTGACGCATCTGTGGCCCGTCTCCCTCTGCACTGTGCTGCGGCCACAGGCAGCCTCGACACAACTCTTGGCTGTAAGCCAGGTGGAATGTTTCCCAGCATAGCTTCTGGGGCCACTGGGAGGAATCCCTCAAGAAACAGCCATAAAGTCACCTATGAGATTCAAAGAGAACCTCGTAAATGCTCTCCAGCAGTGTCCATGTGTGGGTGAGAGACTCTTTATGAGCTCCGCAAGCCTGAAACCGCCTTGTAAAGGCAGAGCGCAGGACTGAGAGGGAGCATTCCTGAGGTGGAACGCATATGCATCTACGTGTAGGGCCACCTCCTCCTTGGCCAAAGCTAAGAGCCTATTTAAGGAAACTCAGGTGGGGTTTTTCCCTGAAAAAAAATAATATATGTTCATGATGGAAAAATTGTAAAATACAGAAAAATACAAAGAAGAAAGTAAAAATCTCATAATTTCACAATTCAGATTTCACTGCTGACATTTGGCTTATAGCTCTTTAGTATTTCATTTACATATGCATGTCTGTATGTATTGGTATTGTATAAATGTATATGTGTTTGTGTATATATATGTGTGTGTTTTTATTACAGTAAATTAAACAAAATTTACCATTTTATTAAGTGTTCAGTTCTATGGCATTAAGTGCATTTGCACTGTTATGCGATTATCTCCACTATCCATCTTCAGAAATTTTCCATCTTCCCAAACTGAAGCTCTGTACCCATTGGACACTAACTCCCCAATTACTCCCTCTCCCCATCCCCGGCACCCACCATTTTATTTTCTGTCTTGAAGTCTGACTACTTTAGGTGCCTCATGTAGATGGATTCATACACTATTTGTCCTTTTGTGACTGACCTCACCTACCATCATGTCCTAAAGATTCTTTGATGTTGTTGCGTGTCACATTTTCATTCATTTGCTTGAATAACATTCCACTGTATGTGTACAGATCACGTTGTGTTTATCCATTTGTCCACTGATGGACACCTGAGCTAATTCCACCTTTTGACTACTGTGAATAATGTGGCTGTGAGCATGAGTTTACAAATATGTTTTGAGTCCCTGCTTTCATTCTGTTTAGGTGTATACTCAGAAGTGAAATTGCTAGATCATATAGTAATACAGGGCTTCCCTCGTGGCTCAGATGGTAAAGAATCTGTTTGCAATGCAGAAGACCTGGGTTCAATCCCTGGGTCAGGAAGATCCCCTGGAGAAGGGAATGGCAACTCACTCCAGTATTCTTGCCTGGAGAATCCCATGGACAGAGGAGCCTCATGGGCTACAGTCCATAACGTCACAGAGTTGGACACGACTGAGCAACTAATACTTTCACTTTCACAGTAATACTATGTTTTATGTATTTTAAAAATTAATAATATACTCACAGTTTTATATCAAATTGTTAGCATTTTCCAATGTCATTATAGACTCCTTTAAAACCTAGTTTTTAATGACTACCTAGTATTTATTATCTTGGCATCCTATTCTTAGATATTTTTATTATTTCTAATTTTTCACTAATATAATACTCTAACAAACATCCTATACACAAATATTTGAATATATCTAATTATTTCCTTAACATGATAAACTCTTAGAGATAAAAGCATTGTCAAAAGATAACATTTTAAAGCTTTTGATGTATATTTATACATTTTTCTCATAAAATTTTCTCCAATTTTATACACTTCAGTGATGTTTTACCCACCTTACTCTAACATTTATTAAAAATGATTCATTCTTTTTGCAACCTGACCCATCACCAATAACACATTTCTGGTCCTGGCTTCTTAAGAACCTTATCAGGCTAAGGTTGTGGGTATACAGATTAGAAAGATTAGAAAGAAGACTTGGGAAGTATTATTATTATTAGAGGAGAAGAAGAGAAACTGGCAATTTCTTGTATGAAAAAGAAAGAGGAAGATTGGTAAAGAGGAAGAGCGGTAGGGCCCAGTGCAGATGGCAGAGGGGAGAGCACAGGGCACTGATGTTTGTTAAGCATCTGTTCATGCTTTACATATGGTATTACTCTGCCAACAACTCTATAAGTTATAAGCTATGGTTTTGCCAGTAGTCACTTATGAATGTGAGAGCTGGACCATAAAGAAGGCTGAGAGCCAAAGAACTGATGCTTTTGAATTGTCATGCTGGAGAAGACTCTTGAGAGTCCCTTGTCTGCAAGGAGATCACACCAGTCAATCCTAAAGGAAATCAACCCTGAATATCCACTGGAAGGGCTGCTGCTGAAGCTGAAGCTCCAATACTTTGGCCACTTGATGAGAAGAGCTGACTCACTGGAAAAGACCCTAGTGCTGGGAAAGATTGAGGGCAGAAGGAGAAGTGGGTGGCAGAGGATGAGATGGTTAGATAGTATCACTGACTCAATGGACATGAGCTTGAGCAAGCTCTGGAGATAGTGAAGGACAGGGAAGCTTGGCATGCTGCAGTCCATGGGGTTGCAAAGAGTCATACACGACTTAGCAACTGAACAAGAACGACAACAAACATATGATGACCTTCATTTTCCAGTGAGGAAACTGAAGCTCAGAAAGAGCCTGAGTTATCAATTTATATAGTGGTAGGTGGCAGAGCCAATTCAGCTAACACAGATACTCTGACCCCCTGGACTGGCACTGATCTCCTTCTTCACTATGATGCTCTCAGGAGAAGACCACAACCCTACGAAACAGGACAAAGAAGACGTGTGCAAGGTCAAAATGAAAAGGCTTGGTACAGACAAATTTTGTTGTTAGTTCCTAGATCCAGGGAGAGGTATGGGCTGTGTTAGGGGACAAAAGTTTCCTCCATGTGGTGGATGGTCAAACTCCCCTGCAAAAGTGTGTGGATTTAGCACTTGTGGCATGCCATGGAACTAAGTAATCTGATTGATTCAACAGATCTCACAAAACACAGCGGAGCCACCTGCAGGCCCCATGTCTTCCTAGATGAGGTACTTATGGAAGTGTATACAATAATCAAAAGACTGTTCTATACATCTGTGTCTCTTTTGCTGTCTCGCATACAGGGTTATCATTACCATCTTTCTAAATTCCATATATATGCATTAGTAGACTGTATTGTTGTTTTTCCTTCTGGATTACTTCACTCTGCATAATAGGCTCCAGTTTTGTCCACCTCAGTAGAACTGATTCAAATGTATTATTTTTTTATGGCTCAGTAATATTCCATTGTGTATATGTACCACAGCTTTCTTATCCATACGTCTGTTGATGGACATCTTATCCTGATAGCAAAACTCAAAGGAAGAGGCAGATGGCCAAAACCAACTAAGTGAGAGAGATCAGGTTATAGGTAGAAAGTCATAAATCTGTGGTTGACCTCAGATTTCTGCATTGCTGCTTAAGTGGGAATAAATAATACCCTATCTTATGTTAAGGTGTGACTTAATCTTCCATTGTTTGTGAGTGTAATTAAGTTTTCCAACACCCTTTCATAAGACAAATACTTCAACAATACATATGGTCACTGATCTTATCATAAAATAGATGGTATAATTAGAGCAGGAAGTTCCTGGCTAGTGTATCATAGAAAACTGAAGTAGATTTTAGTCCTCTGTTTTACTAGGATTACTATGTGTTTGTTGTGAGTGGTAGGTAGTGGAAAACATCCTTGATGAAATGACAGAGTGTTTTTGGTGGGGAGGGTATTGCAGTTATTGTGTGTAGAGTTACAAAACATCTTTCTCTGCACTGGAGAATAAGTGCAGATAATCACTTTCAAGATTGACTATGGTTGTAATGGAGCCAGCTGGACTCATACCAAAGCCAAGACTGGTTTGGGGGGCCTATAGGCAGATAGCATGGGCAGATAGCATGCTCTCTGAGCTAAGATTCTTTGGCTGTTTCAATATACTTTCCATCATATCTATTAATCTCATTTAAGTTCCTTGACAAAGAGACTAGGTCTGGTTCCTTTTATAAGATGCCAAGCATAAAATTGTTGTTGTTATTGTTCAGTCGTTCATTTGTGTCCGACTCTTTGCAACCTGCGTGGACTGGAGCACGCCAGGCTTCCCAGTGCTTCATTGTCTCCCAGAGTTTGCTCAGAAGTGATAGTCCATTGAGTCGATGATGCCATCCAACCATCCGATCCTCTGTTGTCCCCTTCTCCTCCTGCCTTTGAAGAGGGAATTCATAGGGCCAGACTCCATCTTAGGCCTGTTCATACTGGTCATGCTTGGCTGCCTCTCCAATGGACTCTAAACTCTGCTTAGTGCCTATGGAAACGACAATAAAAGGATAAGACCCCCTCCAGACAGGGGAACCTTGACAATCTTTTTCCTAGAGAAAACATACACTAATCACCCTTGTCTCTGAACAGGCCACAAATTTTTCTGTACCTATCAGAGTGTAACCTTGGGCTTATCGATTATTGGCCAATTGTTTAACTGTTTGAACATATAACACATGAATGATGAGATTATTGTGATTGTATTTACCCTTCATTTGTTTATGTAAGTCTCAAGGAATTTGGGGTGGTGAGTTCAGACTCGTACACATGGGGTATAAAAGATTTTCACAAATGCTGGTCGGGGTCCTTGACTAAGAGGAGACTCTGCCTTGGGCCCGCAGGTGTAATAAACTGCACTCCACTATCTGCATTGTCCTTCTGAGTGAGTTTGTTTCCCGGAACGCGTGGCTACAACACCTTCAATCCTTCCCAGCATCAGGGTCTTTTCTAACGAGTCAGCTCTTCACATCAGATTGCCAAGGTATTGGAGCTTCAGCGTCAGTCCTTTCAGTGAATATTCAGGGTTGATCTCCTTTAGGATGGACTGGTTGGATCTCCTCTCAAGAGTCTTCTCCAACACCACAGTTCAAAAACATCTATTCTTCAGTGCTCAGCTTTCTTTATGGTCCAACTCTGACATCGATACATGACTACTGGGAAAACCATAGCTTTGACTAGATGGATCTTTGTTGGCAAAGTGATGTACATGCTTTTTAATATGCTGTCTAGATCTGTCATAGCTTTTCTTCCAAGAAAAGCTTTTAATTTCATGGCTGCAGTCACCATCTGCAGTGATTTTGGAGCCCAAGAAAATAAAGTCTGTCACTGTTTCCATTGTTTCTCCATCTATTTGCCATGAAGTGATAGGACCAGATGCTATGACCTTAGTTTTTTGAACATTGAATTTTAAGCCAGGTTTTTCACTCTTCTCTTTCACCTTAATCAAGAGACTCTTTAGTTCTTCTTCATTTTCTGCCATAAGGGTGGTGTCATCTGCATATTGGAGAAGGAAATGGCAAGCCACTCCAGTGTTCTTGCCTGGAGAATCCCAGGGACAGGGGAGCCTGGTGAGTTGCCGTCCATGGAGTTGCACAGGGTCGGACATGACTGAAGCGACTTAGCAGCAGCAGCAGCATCTGCATATCTGAGGTTATTGATATTTCTCCCAGCAATCTTGATTCCAGCTTGAGCTTCATTCAGCCTGACATTTCACATTATGAATAAAGTTGGTATTTGGTAAATTCATAGTAATACACAAATAAGCATGCAGCATAGCCTTGCATTTTTATTATTTTTGATTATTTATATTTGAGATTAGGATTAAAAGACTGCAGTCCATGGGATGCCAAAGAGTCAGACACAACTCAGCAACTGAACACCAGCAAATTATAAAACAAGGTCGATTTCAGCCTGTGTATGGGGATTTTCCTCTGTGGATGGTAACTTTCCCTTGGAAGAAAAATGTATAGGATGAGTATATGAGGCTAGGTGATGAAATGTCTCATGAAACAAGAGACTGATTTTTCTGGTCAGTGTGGCCCAGCTTGCTCTAGTTTGTTAAATATACCTCTCAAATTCAGGTGGAAAAGTTGGGGACCTGATAGGTGACTCTGGTTTCCCCAACCACACACACCCTCCATTCTGCTTCCTTAATCTTGTGAAAAAAATAAGCCAATTAGAGATCCACTCCCTACCCTATTCTTAGGTCACAGCCTAGTAATCCTGAGAGGGAGATAGATGGCAGTGAAAAACCGATCTTACCTGGTGAACAGAGAAGGTGAGAGAGAAGGGAGGAGGGCTGCTGATACATGGGTACATTTAGAATACTTCTCTGACATTCAGCCCTGACCCTCAGATTTTCTTTGATATGGAAATCTCCACAGTTGTGACATAGTCCAGAGCAGCTGCTAAAAGCCATAATTATCCTTATGAGAAAGAAAGCCCAACCTGTGAGAAGCTTCTGTGTTGGATCAAGGTCAAGCTGATCAGGACCATTTGTACCTTCTCCTCCTTCAAACATCCCTTGCTTTATAAATAGCTGGAAGCTATTCTGCCATCATTTATCTGTGTATAATGTATATATGCATATACATATCATTTTCATAAGATTATCATTTTATATGTTTTACATAGAGATGCATAACTTACAAATATGATTTACATAGTCATCTGCACATATGATAATAAATGTACATTTTCATATAGATATTTATATGGCAATTTGCATAAAGAGGAGGGTGTGGAAGGGATTTATTTTTGGTGTTTTTTTGTATTCATCTCTTTGCTTACTTATTTCTCTATGATAAACATAAAATTTTCTGTTTAAAAAAGGATTTCGGGAATTCCCTGGCAATCCAGTGGTTAGGAATACATAACTTTTACTGCCAAGGGTCTGGGCTCAATCCTGATTGGGGAACTAAAGATCCCAGAAGCTGCATGCCCTCCCCACTCCACCCCCCCCCCCCAAATTTTTTTGTTTTTCTTTATTTAAGATATTTCCTTGGAGCAGGAAATGACAGCCCACTCCAGTATTCTTGTCTGGGAAGTCCCATGGACAGAGGAGCCTGGTGGGCTATATAGTCCATGGGGTTGCCAAGAGTCAGACATGACTTAGCAACTAAACAACAGCATTTAAGATATTTAAACACATGCCCTGAGTTCCCTCCTGCTCGGTACAGGATGACCCAAAGCCCAAGTAGAACCCGGGGTCTGGAAGAGCAACAGGCTACCTCATCACCATAACAGGTTTTACATTTTATTTTTCCCAAGAGAGAGCAGAGGCTTCCAATGGCATGCGTCGCTATCTTGGCTGCCAGGAACCCAACAAGCATTCCTGTTAGAGCTGACTTTCTTTTGTCTCTGGTGATGTCATTTGTTTTTCAGAGAATCCCTAGTAAACTAGAACAATTATTCTTCCACATTCCACCCAGAGCCATGGGCCTCAAAACTGCCTCAGCTGCCTTGGTAGCACCAGGGAATGGGGAGTCTCTTCCCCTAGAGATCCATTTCGTGCTGTAAGAGGAAGGCCCAGGAGCCCCTCTCAGCCTTGATGGGGAGGAGGCCATACTGCCTTGAGAGGTTAGCTGTGTCTGTTTCAACAGGCCCCAGTCCTGCTCCTCAGACCTCCACAATCCCTGGCCTTGTGGATTTCAAAGTTTCTCACCATTCAGGCAACAGTAGAGGCAAAACCATTTGGCTTTTTCTCCTTTAGTTTTTTCTCTTTGTTAAATGGAAGTATATAAGGGTAGGTTTGTGCCCACTCCATCCCAAACCTTGCCCACTTTTTGCAAATGGGTAGATGGGAGTCACTGTTTATTGCCTATGAAAGTGAAGTCACTCAGTCATGTCTGACTCTTTGTGACCCCATGGACTGTAGCCTACCATGCTCCTCTGTCCATGAGATTTCCCAGGCAAGGGTATTGGGGTGGGTTGCCCTTTTCGTCTCCGAGGATCTTCCCAACCCAGGGATCGAACCCAGGCCTCCCGCATTGTAGGCAGATGCTTTACTGTCTGAGCCACCGGGGAAGTTTTATTGCCTGTAGTTTATGTATAACGGGGGAGCACTGAGGACACTCCACACAGAGCCGAGGGGCCTACGTCAGCCCTGGGAGATGACTCTAGAGTGGTCCTGTGAGAGGCTAAGACAAGGGTGAGCCACAGCCATGATCTGAAGGGCCCCAGGAGAAGTGCATAGACTGCTGTCTTCTGCTTTGAGGCAGGAGAGCCAGGGGGAGTGTACCTCTCTGCCTCTCTGCAGGGACTGCTCCAGGCGTGCACTTTCTCACGTGAGATAATCAGGTCCCCACAAGGCTGTCCCTGCCCAGTGGAGCCACAGGCCTGGCAAGAGGTCTAGCTCCACAGACGAAGCAGGGCCTGCCCCAAACTCAGGTGTGCGGAGCCCATTTGTCATTGGGAGCAGCCCTGTGAAGGACTCCTCTCAACACACAAACACATAAAAACAATCATGCCCACTGTCAGTTCCGCAGCTCAGAGCAGCCTGGGGTGAGTCACTGCTGAGATTGCAGGGTCGCTTCCTCCAGAGGCTGCTGTGCCTGGTGTCACACTACTACTGAGCCTGTCCTGGTTTCTGATATCATGCTCCTTTCCAGCATAAGCCAATTTGTTGCAGCAGGTCCTTTATAGGCATCATTCCTCGCCACCACCAGGGGGCAGCAGTGAGGTACACCTACTCTGAACCAAAGGTACCTGATGGGAAGTTTGTGGGGCTTTTGCACTGGGGCTTCAGCCCCGAGTATTCCCAAGGACAGGGCCACTTTTTATGCTACAAACCATATACCTGGGGCTTATGAGCTTTGCAAAGGCCAACAAGATGTTTGAGTAAAAAATAAATAGATGCTATTCTATATAGGGGGCTTCCCACGTGGCTCAATAGGTAAACAATCATCTGCCAGTTCAGGAGACACAAGAGATGCGGGCTTGATCTCTGGTTCAGGAAGATCCCCTGGAGAAGGAAACAGCAACCCACTGCAGTATTCTTGCCTGGAAAATTCCATGGACATTCCTGGTGGGCTGTAGTCCATGGGATCATAAAGAGTCTGACATGACTGAGCACAGCACATATTCTATATATAATGTGTATGTCAGCTCCAAAATTCTAAAAATGTGCTTACAGTATATATATATATATATATATATATATATATATATATATATATACTGAGTGACTGAACTGACTGATTTTTCATAAATATTCTCCTTCATGTGTTTTTGTTAGTTGTATTATATTTATATTTAGAGCATATAATGGACAATGTTATTCTATTAGCTTTTCACTTTTATAATTCTCTGTCTTGTTTGTTTGTTTTGGAAGCTCATTCTCTAATACAGTCCCCACGAAAGGATTGTGGGAATACTATTCCATGTTTCCTTGCAAGTCCTTTGCTATTTGTCTTTGGCCTTTATACCTAAAGGTTAGTAGTTCAGTTCAGTCCCTCAGTCATGTCCAACTCTTTGCAACCCCATGAACGGCAGCACGCCAGGCCTCCCTGTCCATTACCAACTCTCGGAGTTTACCCAAACTCATGTCCATTGAGTCGGTGATGCCATCCAACCATCTCATCCTCTGTCGTCCCCTTCTCCTCCTGCCTTCAATCTTTCCCAGCATCAGGGTCTTTGCAACTGAGTCAGCTCTTCGCATCAGGTGGCCAGACTATTGGAGTTTCAGCTTCAGCCTCAGTCCTCCCAATGAACACCCAGGACTGATCTTCTTTAGGATGGACTGGTTGAATCTCCTTGCAGTCCAAGGGACTCTCAAGAGTCTCTCCAACACCACAGTTCAAAAGCATCAGTCCTTCTGCACTCTGCTCTCTCTATAGGAGGTACAGGTACAAAATCACTTTGTCCTCAGAAGAACAACCTTACCTTTTACACTTGCTTCCTCCTTACTCTTCAGGCTCTAGTTCTGAGTTTTTGTTTTGGGTATTAGTTTTCTACTGCTGTGTAACAAATAACCAGAAACTTAATGGCTTCAAACAATTAAAAAAATTATTTCCTTGCATACTTGGAAGTCAGAAGTCTAAAACAAGGTGCTGGAAAGGGAACTAGAGGCTCTAGGGGAATTCTATTTCCTTACATTTTCTAGCTTCTAGAAGTCACCTGAATTCCTTGGAGTATGACACGTCACTACAACTCCAATCCTTTTACTGACTTTGGTCCTCTTGCCTCACCTTTATGAGGACCTTTGTGATTACACGGGGCCACCTGGATAATCCAAAAAAATATCCTCATCTCAAGACTCTTAATTTAATCACATCTACTAAGTCCCATTTGCCATATAAGGTAATATATTCACAGATTCCTTGGATCAGGAGATGGACATTTGGGGAGATTATTATTCAGCCTAACACATTTTGTGTGCTCCTGGGAGATTTCCCTTTTTTCCTGTAAACCAACAATGTAATGAAAAAATGTGCTTTATGCAGGATCCACTTGCTTTCTTGTGGGAGGCCCTTCAGAGTATCTAGTCTGCCATTCTGTCAGAAGCCAAATTTCCCTTAAGAAGTTCCTAAACACTTCGTGTAGGCTCTGCTCCAAACTTTGGGACCCAGCATCTCTAGGGTTAGGTTATAAACCTGTATTTTAAAACCTACTTCCGAGGTGATTCTCACAATAAACCAGAATGGAGAGGTTCTACCCCATAGCCTGTTCATATCCAATGAGTGGGACATCATGAACAATCAGAGCTGACACTGGTGAGAGAGTGGGAAAGGAGGGCCCAGGCTCTTGGCTCAGTTCCTGGGAACATATGCCTTTTCCTTCCTTTTCACAGTCCCTGGAGGCCTTCTTCCATTTACTGATACCCTTAGGTCAGCCTTCCTTTGTGGCCTTACAAGGTAAACAGAGACTTTGCACTGTAGAATTAGAGATTGTGAGATTACCTTTTAGAGACTTAGATTACCTTTGCTACCTAAGTCCTGCTTGTCCTTTAAGAGCATTTACCAAAAAAAGCCTCTTCTGACTGCAACTTTCCTGATCCATTCTGCTAAATATAAAAGTATGGTATCTCTTCTCTCTGACTCTGACAACCCTTGAAATCTTCTTTTAGAGGTATAGTTGACTTATAATATAGTTTCAGGTGTATGACAAAGTGATTTGGTTATACATATAGGTAAATGTATATATTGTCCTTTTTCAGTGATTTTCTATTATAGTTTATTATAAGATATTGAATATAGTTCTCTGTGCTATACAGTAAAACCTTGTTACTTAAATCTATTTTTATTTATGGTACTATGCATCTGTTAATCCCTTCTCCCTTCTCCTTTGATAACTGTAAGCTTGTTTTCTATGTCTGGAAGTCTGTTTCTGTCTTATAAATAAGTTCACTTGTACTATTTTTTAGATTTTACATATAAATGATATCATATAATATTTTTATTTATCTGACCTACCTCACTTAATATGATAATCTCTAGGTCCATTCATGTTGTTGCAAATGGCATTATTTCACTCTTTTTTTCTGACTAATAGTATTCCATTGTGTATATATGTAACACATCTTCCTTATCCATCCATCTGTTGATAGACATTGAAAACTGCTTCCATGACTTGGCTGTTACAAATAGTGCTGCTATGAACATAGCAGTGCCTGTATCTTTCTGAATTAGAGCTTTTCTCTCTTCCTGGATATATGCTCAGGAGTGGAATTGCTGGATCATATGGTAAATCTATTTTTAGTTTTTTAAAGGAATCTCCATACTCTTTTCCATAGTGGCTGCATAACTTTGTGGCATCTTGCATCGTGTTTTCTCAACCAGATATTCTACAAGGGTAGGGACCACGTCCAGTTCATCACCAAAGCCCTGTAGTCTTTAGCCCATCATGTTAATAGTAATTGAATGGAACATGAAGCCCGGTTGCTTAGGAAGTTTTTATTAACGCATTAGGATAGATGAGGCAATGGACAGACAGCAGAAATGAAAGTAACTGAAATCCCCCACAAGCTAAGGAAAATGTGGCACAAAGGGATGAGTTGTTCCATATCTTCTTGCCCCTGAGAGGGTCTGTGCAGGTAAGAGAGTAAATTTTAGGATAGCAATCATCTTGTAGAAATGGCCTCACTGAGAAAGAACTAAGAGTGAAGTACCATGATGAAGAGCTAATGTTCAGGGACTTGCTGCCCGGATTGGCTGGGGCACAGCAAGCCAACGGCCCTCTGCTCTTCTCTGCGCTGGGCACCGGAGTCCAGCGCTGGGGTACTCATGGCTTGCTGCTTTTGAAGTAGGAATACAGTCCCCTGGCTGTGAGGCCTCGCTTCCCTTCTGGCTGGGCCACCTCCTGGCCTTGTGCTGAAGGGACACCAGCGTGCAGGCTGCCCTGGTCCTGCCTGCGGATCACTGTCTCCCTCGTGTGGTCATCAACCCACTCCTGATGAACCATGGTGGGGTCTCCTTCTCCCTGCCCTCCTGTCGCACTGCACGGTGGGTGAGTGCCGCCTCTGTCCCGTCTGCCCGTCACAGCGCTTGCCCCGCCCTGGGCCTGTGCTCCCGGCACTGTCTCTCCTGCCTCGTGGTTGCTCACCTGTGCCTGCCTTTGACCACTGCCTGCCCCGGTGTGGCTTGTAATCTGGCCCCTGTCCTGTTCCACGGCCTGGGGGGCACCTCCCTGTGTCTGAATGTGTCCTCCTGTCACAACCTGTCTCGACCGATACCTGTCTTGACTGTGGGTCTCAGTGCCTCTGATGGACTCCTGTGACTGGATGCTGGTGTTCCCTCTCTGATGGCTCCTGTCAAGCTCCCTGGTCTGAGTGTGTGTCTGGGTTTGTGAACCTGGCTGTGTCTGAATGTGTCCTCCTGTCACAACCTGTCTCGTCTGAAACCTGTCTTGACTGTGGGTCTCAGTCCCTCTGGCCTGGCCAYAGGTGGACTCCYGTGGCTGGGTGCTGRCRCTTCCTGTCTGACGGCTCCTGTCCTGCTCCGTGGTATGAGTGTGTGTCTGGGTTTGTGACCTTGTCTCTGCCTGAGTGTGTCCTCCTGTCACCACCTGGCTTGTCTGCCTCCCAGCTTGACTGTGGGTCTCAGTCCCTCTGGTGGACTCCTGTGGCTGGGTGCTGGCGCTTCCTGTCTGACGGCTCCTGTCCTGCTCCACTGCCTGAGTGGCACTTGTCTGGGTCGGAGTTGTGGTTCCAGTGACGGTCTCCCTTGTCTGGTGGGCTCTGTCCTGTCCCCTGGCCTGCGGCTGTCTCTCTGTCCCACTCTCTCTGGTCTGAGGGCTCTTGTCTTCTCGCATTCTCTGGGCCTGCTCCACGTGACCCCTTGCTTGTGTAGACTGGTTCACCCCCTCCTGTCTCTGGGACTCAGACTGCCTGTCCTGGTGACTGACCTGAGCAGAGCTGATGTCCTGACCCTGGGTCTGAGGCCCAGGCCCTCCTGGCCCCCCGGACGCCTGCTCACTCTGTGTGTTGCTGCTCCCTGCAGGGCCTTGTCTGTTCCCAGGCCTTCCCACTGCAGTGTTGCTTCTCTGTCCTTCCCCTGACTCTTGGGTGGCTGCAGGGGCATCACGGCTAGCCTCCTGAGATCCACATGCTCCCTCAGGACCCTCACTCAGTGTCTCGAAACAGGCCTGGGCGACTTTGAACACCAAGACCAAGAATTCCTTGAATTCCACTGTCCCTGTGTCATCTTCGTCCAGCAGGCGCAGGACTTCATCCACAGTGGCCGGATCATGGGGTTTCTGTGGAGAAGAGGCGGCTACGTCAGTACCCCTCCTCTGAGGAGGACGAGGTCAGGCCAGTCAGCTAAGCTTCCAGGCATCCCACCCCTGGGCCTGGGGGCCCAACTTGCTTGGCACCCCACACTGCACACACACACACACGCACATACACACACACTGCTTCCACAGAAGCACTAACACAAAATCACTCTCATTTAGTCCAGCCTCTCTCCCTCAAGGGCAAGAAGCATGCTTTGTTTTGTATCCCTTGTGTTGGGCCCAGTTTCTGGTCTACAGGAGAACTGGATAATGATTTAATGAAGAATGGCTAAATGACTGAGCTTGTAGTGATTCTTCAGGCTGCCCATAGCCCCTGGACCCTGGCATGGAGGTGGTATTTTCTCCAGCGAGCCCAACACCACGAGAAGCTCAGCAGGAAGATGGCCCCGTGGGAATTCTGTGAGGTCCTCACTGAGGGGCTCAGGTGTTTTGCCAAGTTGGGGTGTCTGGTGGGTTGCCCTTCAGTGTGCAGAAGCAGCGCCCTGCTGTGCCCACCCCTTCCTGCCCCCAGGACTTTCACCATCCTGGCTGCTTTGGCTGTACACCAAAGGCAGGGAGAGACAGGGAAGTGCCTCGGCCCTGGGTCTGTCTTGCAGGGAGGGCTCCCAGAGTCTCCCCAAGCTGCTGCACCTCACTTCTGATGCCATCTCTCCACTAATAGCTTGGAGCAACTGCTTCCAGCCAGCACAAAGCCGTGCTTCTCCTGAATGCTCATTACTGATGATCACACTTCCGGTAGACGTAGAAGTGGCCACCATATCAGATTTAAGAAGCAGCAGAAAGTATTTGCCATTTCTAGAATAGTCAAAGGCTCCGTTCCTCTCCTTTAGTGTCCTCTTACTCTGTCTCCAAATTAGAATTAATTGAAGTCAAGGTATTTTCTTTAAGGATCAGGCCCTGCTCCCTCTCCTGCTCTTTCTCTGCTGCTCAGCCTCCGTTAGGACTGGCGGGCCTGGGTGTAGCGGCTGCAGGCTTAGACTCCCAAGGCAAATGTGGTTGTTCTCTCTTCCCTCCTGCTCCCCACACCCCGACCCGTCTGGTACCACGATGACGTCAGCGAACTCTTTCTCCAGGAGCCTTTTCAGCTCCCCTCGTTGCAGCACTGCGCAGTCGCCCTCCATCCTGGCATAGCGCCTGAAGGCTTCGATGATCCCATTAATGTTTCGCAGTAACTGTGGCATCTTCGAGTCCTGCTGAGCAAAGAGGAAAAGCCCCCGCTTGGGGGCTCCGTAATCAACCTAGCTCTTTCCTAGAGAGCACTCTTGCTTCTAAGTCCTTTCTTTGCCGATTCAGCTCTGCTTTGGGCCTCTCTGCTGTGTCTTCCTTGGCATTGCCTATATAACACGTTTTCCCAACCGGAAGGAGGAGCAGATGTGGTTCAGATGCGGCCCCAATGCCTCCCTGTCAGGTGAGCTGGGGCGGGTTGCTTTGCTTCTCCATGCCTCAGTTTACTAACTGTGAAATGAAGGTGGTACTAGTATTTATTTTATACGATTATTGTGAAGATTTAAACAGATTTTTCATATAAAACACTTGGCAGATGCTGGCAAGACTAAGTCCTAGCTATTAAATATCATTAGCAGGCTATTATACCCATGTATAATTTGTGTGCATCTGTGCACACTCTTCTGCTCACCAGGCACTTTCAGGGGCATCATCTCCTGTAACCCTGATTATCTTCACTTGTTTTTCTTCACCTGTAGGTGAAGAAACAGGCTCAGATAAGTTAGGCCATTTGCCCAAGGCCACACAGCTTGCAAGGAACCAAGAAATCCTAGAAGCCAAATGCAGTGAGCCTTTTAGACTGTACCCCATGGACAGGGCAATGCCGTTGCTATCAGGTATTAGGGTCCTGCTGGGAACACCCACAGGCAGTAAGTACATATGTGGGTCAACTCCTGCCTCTGATGGGGGCCAAGCAGGAGCCCCAGGGCTCAACTCTGCCCTTTCTGGTCTCCTTTTCGGAACGTGTTCATGGAGAAGCCGGGCTACCAGCTGCCGGGAATATGGCATAGCTGGCGCCTTCCTGGGTTGGAGGCCTTCCAATTCTGAGAGTCCATGTTTCTCTGGATGTGACCTCTGGCTTCAGTGCTGGGACCTGGGAGGAAGTCAGCTGCCCATAGCTGTGTGGCTCCCATATGGCCCTGGTGGCCTGTGAGGAACTGAAGGGAGAGTTTCCCTAGTTTCTGGATTTGGTGGATGAGCAAGAGACAAAGAAAGCTGGAGATGCATTGAGAGAGATGACCATCACACATGGTGAGCTTCAGATGCGAGTGGGGGTGTGAGGAATGGAAAGCTACAGAAGCTGGGGGACCAGGGGAGAGAGTACTTGGAGCAGGAAGGAGGTGGCTGTCGGGGAGAGAAAGGCATGCTTAGAGAACTGAGTGAGGAAAGGAGGGAAGGTGACTCAGTGCTGGAGGAAGCAGATTATGTGGAAAGTTACAGACCCCAGGGGGGCTCTTCACGGGGTGTCCTTGCTACCATCTAGTAGCAAGAAATCTTGGGCAGACCTTGCTTTCTTGTGTAGGTCAAAACTCAGACTATTGCACCTCAACAGAGAAGTGAAAAAAATCTTTAAAAAAAATCCTTGTGGAAGATGGAGGCCACTGACCTTTAAACTGTACAGATAATAATAAGATAATAAGATAACCTTTTCATTATATTTCAAATCCCTTAGAATAAGTGTGCAGACTCATGACTTTCCTGGGGTTCCAGTGGTTAAGACTCCATGCTCCCATTGCAGGGTTCCCAGGTTCGATCCCTGGTCAGAAAACGAGATCCCACATGCTGCAACTAAGACCTGGTGCAGCCAAATAAAGAAATAAATAATATTCAAAATGAAGCCTCAAAAAAAAAAAAATTCACGAACTCATCTTGCCTACTTGTGGCCCTGGGGTCGGGGAGGGCTGCCATGTAAGCCTCTCCCTCCACGAGAAGGCTCAACCCCATTGTTGGATTTGGCAGAAGTCACTTGGTGGCACTGAGCACCGCAATGAGGCTTCCAGAACCTTAAAAACCAGAGACCTTGGCTGATCTAGGAAGGCACGGGGGTGGCTCTGTCGCTATTGCCAACACAGCTCTCAGTGAGAGGAGCTGCTGCCAGGGCGGCCGCAGGCGAGGAGGAGAGAGTGTAGCTGCTTTGGGGAAACACCCGGTTTGCCCAAGGCCCATCAGAGCAGATGCTTTCTGCCCACAGCCACCACTGAAAGCCCTGCAAGACCCTATCTGGTAGCCCTGGTTTTATGAGCTCAGATCACCAAGACACTGAGAGCAAGAAAGAGGTTCCTCAGGAGGGGACTTACCTAATGCACAGGTAAGAGTGAGAAACAGGTTCCTCGGGAGGGGACTTACCTAATGCACAGGCAGGATGAAGCAAGTGGCTGTTACGCGGTCTGTGGAGTACCAGGTGAGTGGGATGGAGACCTTTTATAAGGGATTTAAACGAGGCTAGTGTTTTAGATAGGATGTCCCCACCCTATGGGAAGGCTTGATTCATCCAAGCTCATCCAGTTCAGCCTCACCTCCCTTCTTGTCTGCTTCACCTACTGGTCTAATTAGCAGACTCCTCCTACCACGTGTGGTGTCCTTTTTCCAGCTCTCATCTCTTCCTGGGTCTGTCTCCTCATGACAGGGCATCACCTTTCCAATGTAATGGTCTTGGCCCAGGTAGGGGTTCCTCGTAAGCATTCTTCCTCTTGGTGTGACTGCCTAGGCATGGACTCCCCACCTCCTTTTTTTTTTTAAATACAAGCATTCATGAACATATCCATCTACTAAGGGTTATCCTTTTCAAAGTGGTCACTTTGTGAGGCTACACATGTTTTTCTGATGATGTTGCCATTCCTTAGAACATTCTTGGGATTTTTCTTGTGGAAATTGCCTTTCATACCAAATTTATGAGACATGAAAAAACTCCTGTCTCATGCCTTGGTGGTTAGCCTCATTTTTTTTTTTTTTAAATCAAAACAAAGAAGGCTAATACCTCTTAGCCCACAAACCCATCCTATATGTGGGTAGCTTCTTATAGCTGATCAGAGAAGAGGCTTAAGATGACTGTGTGTAACCCCTTCATTGAAAAGACAGGGAACTCAGCTGATCAACTGATTAGCAGATATTTATGGAGAGCCATTCAGACACAGAGCTATGAGGCCTGAGGACTCAGGGTTGACAGCAGGTAGGTCATGTCAGTAGGCTCACGTCTCAGGGAGTTTACAGCCAGTAGTCGCATGAGAAAGTCCCCAAGAAGGTAACAGTAATGACAATCACTCTTTGATTTGACTTCATTCTCATTGCTATCTCGTTTCCTTGTATCCTCATGACAGCCCTGTGAGGTATTGTGGCCACGCCTCTTTTATGAATGAAGATACTGAAAATTCTCAGAAGTGGCCCCTCCATGTGGAAGGGACAGGGCTGCAGAGAGCCCCTCTGCTTTGGGCTGTGGTCCCTCCATTCCAGCATGCTGCCACTTATTCTTTTCTCCATGACTTTTGACATTTTCCACACATTTTGTTCTCCATGGATGAAGAACAGGCATCCTTGAGGATGCTGAGAAGGAAGAATTCTTCGCTCTGAAGTCAAGCCCAAAGGAACTCTGCAGCCACACTTTGCAGAAAGTACTAGTAACTTCTCAAGTGCCTCTGGGTGGGGAAAAGCATCTTTGCCATCCTCACTTACATGCCAGCGTGTGCATACATAAAGGCAGTGACCCGATGGACCGGTGCAGGAAGGGCCTTGGTTGCAGCATTTGGCAGAGCAAATGCAGCCCCGCAGTCATGGCAGGAGCCTCGGCACAGGACAAAGAGCAGGGCTGACATGGGGACAGCAGGAGGGGCTGCGGCAGGCTTTGGGGTCGGAGAGGGGGCAGAGGTTGCTATGGTTACGGGTCAGAGTTAGGAGAAGGCTAGTATGAGAACGAAGTTGGTGAGCAGGAGGGGGTTCAGCAAATTAGAGCTTCCTGCTTTGAGTGATGTGCTAACTCTCACCGGAAGGGGCTTAGAACTTCCAGAAAGACTTGGAAACTAAAGGAAAGGGATAAGCCAGATGCTTAATCTATGGGGGGGGTGACTTTGAGGTAGGTATCATACGTCCAATTCACAGATGAGGAAGCTGAGGTAGTAGAGAGGTTACATAACCTATTCAAGGTCTCATATTTAGAAAGTGACACACTTGGATTTGAACTTGGGTCTGCCTGCCTGTGAAGCCTGTGTCTTTCCACGTGCCTGGAATAGAGCTAAGCCTGGGAGTGGGGAGGGGGGGTGGGTGGGTTGGGAAGAGCTGAGGATCCACAGAAGTAGAGATAAATGAGGTGTATGTGTATATTGGGTGGAGGGAGGTTGGCTGGAATGGGGAGCGGGGCTGGGGGAGATGAGGAGGTGGCAAAGCTGGGGACCCACACTCTAACTTAGTATGTAAATTTATTAGTTGGTAAATTTGTGAAGAGCTGTTGCAAATGAGTGACTTGACTGTGTACTCGCTTCTCCTGGGTATGCTGGGGGGCAGAGACAGGCCAGGCACCCTGGCAGAAGTGGAATGAAACTCATCCTCTACCTGTTCTGCCTTGGAATAAAGAAAAATCTCAAAGAAACCAGTTCATTTTTTCCCTTTGATGTCTTCTCACACACTGACTCAGAAATTCACTGCTGACCTCTGCCTGGTTGATTTCTACAAGCCTCTGATAACTGGTACATGCTGCATAGCAGTGGGCTACAAATAGGGAATAAGATCCTGCTTTCCTGGAAGTAAGTCTAATTGGGAGAACAGACCGTGCACACCCAAAATAATCACTTAATAATGGAAGACAAAGTTTTGTAAAATGTTAAATAAAAGAGCCTGCTCACCAGACACCTTCGTCTCTACCCAGGAGCACAGAATGATGACATGGGGCAGGGGTCTGGCCACCGGGAGTGCTTAGAGAGTGGCCATTCAAGTCCCCTTCCAAAAAAAGCAGAAGATGGGAAAATTCCATAATCCTGGGCTTCACCCTGAGAAAAGGGCAAAAGCAAGTCTAAAAGCCAGAGAGCTGTTGCCTGCAGTTACTTGGGAATCGAGATAATTTTCCCATCCATTCAAAGCCCATACCTCTTGACTGCAGGGCAGGGTGATGGGCATGGTTCTTAGAGGGAAAATGAGCAGTGGACAGTTCTGGGCCTCCTTATTCTCTCTTCCCCAACTGGAGCCTCTTCTCCCCAAACCAGCCTACCTGGGCTCTGATCAGAACATCCGGAAGCCCTGATATTCAAGTTTAGCACCAGAAATACCAGGGAGGATTAGGCAGGTATCAGACCCATTCCTGTTGACACAGTTTCCAGTGACTTGTGAGTTAGACATTCTGAGCTGAATCCCTGACCTGACAGGTTGTATTGGCCCTGTGGTTTCTCTGAGCCCTGATTCAGGCAGGGAGCACGTGGCTGACACTGTCTTTGGCATCCTTGGTTTGGCCATGAAAGCTGGAAAATGCCATTTGAAAGAGAATCCAAATGTTCCAGATCTAAGTGTTCAACCCATAGGCAGAGCTCCTGGAACCAGCAAACTGGAAGATTGCAAGCTCCTTCTTCCCACTAGGAAAAAGAAGAAATATTGTGGAAGGAGGAAGCATTCTTCCTTTTTTTTTTACTTCACCAGGGCTCAGATCTCTACAAAGTCCCAGTGGTATCAAAGGTTTGTTGACTTAAATGTAATGGTAACAGGCACTTCCCACTATGCCCTACTTTCTGTTGTAGCCACTGGTCTAAAGCATGGACCTGTCAACTCCCACAAAAGCCCAACTTGCAAGCCCTTTATCTGCCTTAGATGCATTCCTCTCCATCTCTGCCATGCAGATGGCTCCCATCATTCAGAACAGCTCAACCACCACTGATTCTATAATCTAGTTCCAGATAATCCCAACCAGATAGATCTCTCTCTCTCTTTTTTAGAATTTTAAAAATTTATTTGCCTATGCTGGGTCTTTGTTGCTGTGCGGGTTTTTCTCTGGTTGTGCTGAATGAGCTTCTCACTGCGGTGGCTTCTCTTGTTGCAGAGAACAGGCTCTCGTTGCTATTCATTGGCTCAATAGTTGCAGCTTCCAGGCTGTAGAGCACAGGCTCAGTTGCCCCCTGGGATGTGGGATCTTCCCAGACCAGGGATCAAACTCATGTCTCCTGCAGTGGCAGGCAGATTCTTTACCACTGAGCCAACAGGGAAGTCCCAGATGAGATCTCTCTTAAACATCTTAGCTTGCCTTCAGTAATCTTACAGTCTCTTTTTTTGGGGGTGCATCTTTTACAGAATTTATTTTACTCTACTGTTATCATTGCTTGTCTCTTTGCTTCATCATCCTTTTTTTATTGACCCTCTCTGTACTGACAAGGCTGTTTGGCAGTAAGTGTGTGATGACTTGATATGGAAGACCTATCCATTCTTAAGGAAAACACAGCTTTTCCCTGAGACCATGAGGGCTGGCAGTGTGTCCTTACACCATGCCTGGTCCCATATTCCATCCCACTTGAGCTTCAAGGCTTCATTCCTGGGTCCTCTGGGATACAGTGGGATGGCACAGTATCCAAGGCTAAGGGATCTCAGGACCAAATGAAGGAAAATTCCACTGCAGCTCTCATCAGGATGGATTGGATTTTTGCCAGTCTCCCCACAAACCCTACAAACCTGCCTGAGTGGGTTTCCACTAGGGTTGGTCAGCTTTCAGCTATTTCCTCCTTCGTTGATTAAAGCACCCATCCCTCCCAGTGAGCCAGGATTAAGAGGTGATGACTGGGTGTTCTGAGCACACTGAATGACAAAGGAACGCTGAGGGCGTGCAAAGGTGAAAGCCAAGAAGTAGGGAGCTACTTTCGGGGCTTGGAATGCCGTCCCTATTTAACAGGAAGAGGGTGAGGTGCAGTGGGCTGTGGGCCACTGAGGTCATTGTTGGGGCTACTGGCTATTGGTAAATGTGCACGTTCCCTGTCTTCAGATCACCTTGGTGGTAGGAGGCCAAGAAAGCGTGTGGCATGACTTTATCCCCAGGAGTGGAAACAGACCAACACAGGCTCCATGGCTTGAGGACGCCCCTCATTCATGCCTGATAGTTACTGTGGGGTTAAAATTAGTGGGTCGGTTTATGTCAAAGAGTGTTTTGCCTATGTTATCCTCTAGGAGTTTTATAGTTTCTGGT
>ML660785.1:162250-200053 GCA_007570785.1 Antilocapra americana
AGATAAGGTGTCCATAGATGCGTGGATTTATCTCTGGGCTTTCTATTTTGTTCCATTGATCTATATTTCTGTCTTTGTGCCAGTACCATACTGTCTTAATGACTGTGGATTTGTAGTATAGCCTAAAGTCAGGTAGGTTGATTCCGCCAGTTCCATTCTTCTTTCTCAAGATTGCTTTGGCTATACGAGGTTTTTTGTATTTCCATACAAATTGTGAAATTATTTGTTCTAATTCTCTGAAAGAGACCTCTGGTAGCTTGATAGGAATTGCATTGAATCTATAGATTGCTTTGGGTAGTATACTCATTTTCACTACATTGATTCTTCCAATCCACGAACACGGCACATTTCTCCATCTGTTTGTGTCCTCTTTGATTTCTTTCATCAGTGTTTTATAGTATTCTATATACAAGTCTTTTGTTTCTTTAGGTAGAAATACTCCTAAGTATTTTATTCTTTTTGTTTCGATGGTGAATGGAATTGTTTCCTTAATTTCTCTTTCTGTTTTCTCATTGTTAGTGTATAGGAATGCCAGGGATTTCTGTGTGTTGATTTTGTATCCTGAAACTTTGCTATATTCACTGATTAGCTCTAGTAATTTTCTCGTGGAGTCTTTAGGGTTTTCAATATAGAGGATCATGTCATCTGCAAACAGAGAAAGTTTTACTTCTTCTTTTCCAATCTGGATTCCTTTGCTTTCTTTATCTGTTCTGATTGCTGTGGCCAAGACTTCCAAAACTATGTTGAAAAGTAGTGGTGAGAGTGGGCACCCTTGTCTTGTTCCTGACTTCAGGGGGAATTCTTTCAGTTTTTCACCATTGAGGATAATGACCCACCTCCCAGAATATTGGAAATAAAAGCACGAATAAACAAATGGGACCTAATTAAAATTAAAAGCTTCTGCACAACAAAGGGAACTATAAGCAAGGTGAAAAGACAGCCTTCAGAATGGGAGAAAATAATAGCCAATGAAGCAACGGACAAACAATTAATCTCAAAAATATACAAGCAACTCCTGCAGCTCCATTCCAGAAAAATAAACGACCCAATCAAAAAGTGGGCCAAAGAACTTAACAGACATTTCTCCAAAGAAGACATAAAAATGGCTAACAAACACATGAAAAGATGCTCAACATCACTCATTATCAGAGAAATGCAAATCAAAACCACAATGAGGTACCACTTTACACCAGTCAGAATGGCTGCCATTCAAAAGTCTACAAGCAATAAATGCTGGAGAGGATGTGGAGAAAAGGGAACTCTCTTACACTGTTGGTGGGAATGCAAGCTAGTACAGCCACTATGGAAAACAGTGTGGAGGTTCCTTAAAAAACGGCAAATAGACCTGCCATATGACCCAGCAATCCCACTGCTGGGCATATGCACCGAGGAAACCACAATTGAAAGAGACACGTGTACCCCAATGTTCATCGCTGCATTGTTTACAATAGCCAGGACATGGAAGCAACCTAGATGCCCATCAACTGACAAATGGATAAGAAAGCTGTGGTACATATACACAATGGAATATTACTCAGCATTAAAAAAAAATTCATTTGAATCAGTTCTACTCAGGTGGACGGAACTGGAGCCCATTATCCAGAGTGAAGTAAGCCAGAAGCAAAAACAACAATACAGTATACTAACGCATATATATGGAATTTAGAAAGACAGTAACGAGAACCCAACATGCGAGACAGCAAAAGGAACGCAGATGTATAGAACAGACTCGTGGCCTCTGTGGATGGGGGCAAGGGTGGGATGATATGGGAGAATGGCATTGAAACATGTTAATTATCATATGTCTAATCAATCACCAGCCCAGGATTGATGCTCGGGGCTGGTGCAACGAGATTTCCCGGGGGGAGGGAGGAGGGAGGGAGGAGGGAGGGGGGTTCTGGAGGGGGAGCATATGTAAACCCATGGCGACAACATGTCATTGTATGGCAAAACTAATAAAAAAAAATTAGTGGGTCGGAAAGAGCATGGCAAACTGGTAAACACGAAAACATGCATGTGTGTTAGTCGCTCAGTCGTGTCCGACTCTTCGTGACCCCGCGGACTGCAGCCCTCCAGGCTCCTCTGTCCATGGGATGCCCCAGGCAAGTATACTGAGTGCGTTGCCATGCCCTTCTCCAGGGGATCTTCCCGATCCCCAGAATCGAACTGGGTCTCCGCATTGCAGGCAGATTCTTAACCATTTGAGCTACCAGGGAAGACCTAAAGCATGCATAGGAAATTATTATTTAAATAATTTAAATGTTACTTAAATAACAATTATGTTATTTTAATTAGTAGTGGCAAGTAGTCCTTTGAATACAGAGAAGAGGAATGGATGTACACAAAATTAATTTCACATGAATCCCTCATTCCACCTTTTAAGAAGCACGGATCTAAAATCATAAAAACAGACACACCTTGGAAAATCAAAATATAGAAATTTAAAGAAAACAGTGGGTGATTGTTCATGAATAATGGTATGTTTATTCCCCCACAAAAGGGTGTACCACAGACTTCCTTTAATTACCTTCATATGAGTTTATACAACATTAACTGTTTTAGAACAAATAGCTAATGTTAAGAGCCTTTATTTGTAGATCATTCCAAAGTGAAACGATAGTTATCTATGTAACAGAAAGAAGTAATGTTCAACTTTCACAACTTCTGTGGTCCAGAAGGCTAGACACAGCCTGGTAGTGGGCCTGCCTCTGGTCACCTGCGGGCAGAGCTACTGGGGGACTTTCTGGGGCCGCAACCAAGGGTCTGGCTGTGCAGGGCTCCCCTCTGGGGGCTGAGAATCTGCTTTCACTCCCTGGGTTCCCAAAGCGATGGCTTCTGATATTCGGTGGCCTTTGCAGTTCCTGTTAGGTTCCCCTGAATCCATGTACCTGACATCCCCTGCTTCCTAAGGCGTGTACATCCGGGCCTGTGTGTGCCTACTGCTTTTCACATACTTGCTGGTGAAGTGGCACCAGTGGCCGCGGCAGATGTCACCTCCTCCAGGCATGCCAGCGTGGGCCTGACCACCGAGTCGGAGGCCCAGACCGAGTAGGGGGGCTGGTCACGAGCAAGCCTGGAAGGCTGCATGGTAACAGAGGCCAGGGCCGGGGAGCAGTCACAGAAGCCCAGTTTCTTCACTCAGACTGGGGAATAAATTCAGGTGCGATAGCTGCTCTGACCTTGGACGCTGGCCAGCGCTGCTGAGGAGGTGGTGATGCGGCCACTGGGGTCAGGAGAGACCCTGTCGGTGCAGGGTGCTTAGCTTCCTCACTGAGGCCAGCGCCTGGGGCAGGTGTGCTGACCACGTGCCAGCCACCATGCCGAGGTGACTGCACACACCCCGGAATCTGAGCCTCTCACAACACCCTGAAATGTTCTTCTTCTTCCATGTTTCATAGGAGGGACCTGAGTTCCAAAGAGGTGAAATGACATGTCCAAAGCCACATGGTTTGGGGTGGAGATGGAACTGGAGCTACTATTTTTATTCCAGGGTTTCCTCTTGTTGACCTTGGCCTCCACGGTGGGTTTTGGGGAAGGGGGAGGAGTGAGGAGCAGGAGTGGCCATGAAAGGCAGGTGGGGCGTGTTCTGTGAGCACGCAGCCCTCTGTCACAGCCCCTGAGCTGGATAGAAGCAGAGATGGAGGCGGAAGTTCCCACTGAGGGATCCTGGCATATGTCTGGTGGCAGATTCTCAAAAATGGCTTTGTGAGGCCTGGGCATGGAAGCCTGAGGCATCATCTGAGGTCACTGATGACAGATGGTTTTAGCCTCTTCCTTTGCTGTCACCAGCTGAGGACTTGGGGCTTCCTTCCCTGCTTCTGAGTCTTTCTTTTTAGCCTGTCCTTGGGCAGACATGACTTTTCTTTTCTATTGGTCCAAATGGAAACTGAGGGCCTCCTAGGCCAACCAGTCCCAGCGTCTAGCCGGGCTCTACCTCTTGCAAGCTCAGTGACTTAGGACAAATCCCTTAGCTTCTCTGAACTGTGGTCTGTTTGGTGTTTATCTCATGCCTCTTCCTTCATGCATGGTGTGTAGATTAAGTAAAATAATGAGTCACCGGTGGTTTTCCTGGTGACTGTTCAAAGCAGACTCTCAATAGATGTTTGATGTCAATTATGAAAATGATCAATAACATTCTTAAATTTGAAACTAATTAAAGCCAAGCGAAAGGAAAACAAAAAGAGAACACTGAAGATAAGAACATGAGCTGCCTCGGCACTGGGTGTAAAGTCCTACCCCATGAAGCACAAGAAGACTTGGTGTGATTAAACAGAAAAGCCAGAGTTCTCCTATGGTGTGAGGGGGTCTGTAACAGTCTCTAGAATGTAACACAGTTGAATTTATGATTGTTTCCTGGGTGTTCATCTGCAGAGGACATATCTCCTTAAGTTGCAACATGTATTTCTCTAGTCAGTACCAAATAGGACCAGAAGTAGTTTGAATTACCAGTTGATGAACTTCGAGCAATGGTGAATAGAAAGCCAGAAATTATCTGTGATTTCTATAACAGCTCCTGGCACAAGGATGTGAGTATTTGGAGGTTTGTTGACAAAGAGGTTTGGCAGGTGACACAGACCCAGAAGAGCACAAGAAGGCAATCCAGAGAGGACCACACCTGGGGAGTTCATCCATTCCTCATGAGGAGGGACTCTGCTTAACCCCAGAAGTGCTCTGAAAATTGTTTGGTAATTTAAGAATGCAGTTTTCCTTAATATTTTTTTTAAAATCAAATTTCACATCATTTACGCAAGTAGGTTTCAGCACGTTGAACCCTCTTTGCTGTCCATTCCTAAGATCTGAGTTGAAAGAAACCCTGTGGGTGTTGCTAAGGCTAGAGTTCTGAGCAGTGGATGTGGGCGGGGGGTGCCCATCTGGTTCCTTCTAGGTCCCCGGCCCAGACCTGGTGCTCTAGTCTGTGTCTTGGCCAGGGCTTGTTTCTCTCTGTTCGTGCTGCATGTTTCATGGGAGCTCCTCCTAAAATGAGACTTCTTCTTGGCTCAGTTCTCTCTGATGCCACTTCTGCTACGTGTATAAAACCTGTTATAGAACACGCAGGATGTGAGGTGGTCCCATCTGGGGCAGGACCGAATCTGTTCCACCATGAAAGGGTGGGTGTTTTTCTTTTCTTTTCTTTCTTAAATGAAGAAGGCTGTGCTCTTACATATTTCCAGCACTAACAGCCAGTCCTCTTTTTTTAAGCATAATAAAAACTGTCCCTACAGGTGCTAAAGAGGATAATTACAGGCTGGCTCACCACCCTTAGGGAGGCCGTCGAGATGGAGCATTGTGTTGGAAGCATGCTCATGGCTTCTTCCTATGGTCCCATGTATTACGGTTCTCTAGAGAAGCAGAACCAATGGAGAGTTTACTTTAAGGTAATGGTCTTTGTACCTGGTTGGACTTGGCAAGTCTGAAACTCACAGAGCAGGTCAGCCAGGCTGAAAATCCTGGGAAGAGTTGATATTACAGTCTTTTTTCTTTCTTTCTTTCTTTTTTTACTTTACAATATTGTATTGGTTTTGCCATACATTGACATGAATCCGCCATGGGAATACAGTCTTGAGGCCAAAGGCAGGCTGGAGGGAAAATTCCCTGTCTTCCTGGGACCTCAGTATTTTTCTCTTAAGGCCTTCACCTGATAAGATGAGGCCTCCCCCAAACTAAGGAAAGGCAGATTACTGCTATACTCAAAGCTGACTGATTTAAATGTCAATCATATCTGAAGCATAGCAACATCTAGACTGATGTTTGAGCTCCACAGCCTAGCTGAGTTGGCAAATTAACTATCACAGTCTGGATACAGGTCTGGTTTTCTCAGTCCTGGCTTTTCATACTTTAGGCTTCTCCCCAATCCCTGCCCTGATTTCTTAGTAAATCATCAATGCCTTGTACCTTGATCTAGACTTTTATTCCTTGTCTTTTTCCCTAAGAAGTTTGTCCCAGATTTCTTTAATTATAGCAAAGCAATTCTTTTCTTATTAAAAGCACTATATGTACGTGAAAGAAAATTTAGAAAAATTGAGAAAGCAAAAGAATAAACATTACTGTAATATCATTCATTGGAAATAATCCTAAATTGTTTATTCTTGCAGTCTTTTTTCCATGTGTAAGCAATGACAATAATAGCTAATACATATAACTTGCTCTGTTCCAGTTATTAACTCATTCAGTCTTCCAAGCATCAGTGAGGTAGTTACCATTATTATTTCTACAACAAATGAGGTTAAAAAGGCACAGTGCAGTTAGGCGACCTGCCCAAGGCCACATAGCTTGTAAAGGGCAGTCCCAGACTGAGACCCAACCACTCTAGCTCTGGAGTCTGGGCTTTTAATCACTTCATTATAGTGTCCCTTTATACATAGATTTTTCTGTAAAATGGGGATTAGCTTATATACAGTGTATTGTTTATTTCTGTCTGCTTTTCATAATTAATCTTTTTTTTTTTGGCTGTGCCAGGTGGCATGTGGGATCCTAGTTCCCCAACCAGATAGCTAACCTGTGCCCCTTACAATGGAAGCCCGGAGGCTTCTATGGAATTGCCAGGGAGGTCCCACAGTTAACAATTTTAAGGTTTTAAATAATCTGCACTTTTTCCACATCATATTTAGTGGCAAAGAATTCCACTGGATGGGGGAGCTGTTACGTATTTAATCATTCCTCTCTTCAGCTTTTTAGGTTGCCGCGTTTTTTCTCTTTTGTGAAACACACCACATGAATTTTCTTAAATATATTTCATACATTTTTTCCTTAATAAATGAAAAATTTCATTTCATTTAGAAATGAACTGTGAGGACAAAGAGCACAAATAATGTTAAGCCTGTCCATGTTGTTCAGTTGCCATGTTGTGTTTGATTCTTTGCCACTCTATGTCGCTGCATGCCAGGCTCCCCTGTCCTCCACTATCTTCTGGAGCCACAGACTAAATCACTCTCTCAAAAGGTGGTTCAATTTATACCTCCATGAAACTTCAGCCCTGGCAACTGCCTGCCCCCACCCCGACCCTGAAGTCTATTATTTTAAAAGTTCCCACTTTAATTGGTGGTGTCTCAGTGTTATGTTTTGAATTCTTCTCAAAGATTATGAGAACATTCTGTTGGTCATTTGTATTTTATGTATACATTTTTGGCTTAATTCTTTTGTCCATTTTTTAGAGACAGAAAATATAGACTTCCAAACAAAACTCTTTTGATGATGGGCACTCAAAAAATTAGATGTGCTTCATAAAAAAATCCTTGTAGGGAACTTCTCTGGTGGTCCAGTGGTTAAAACTTTGTCCTCCCCTTGCAGGGGCCAGGGTTCGATCCCTGGTCAGGAAACTAGATCCTACATGCTGCAACTAAGGATACTGCATGCCACAACCAAGACCTGGTATAGCTAAATAAATATTTATAGAAATCCTTGTATGTCATTGCTTTTTTGTATATCCAAACTCTTAAAAATAACTTCTAAACACTTCTTTCTCTATTGTTTGGTGATGGTTTTCTTTTTCTGTCATCTCTAGATCCTGGGGCCTTAGCTGTTCTTTTTATAAACTCACTGACCTTGATGGTATGAACTGGGCTCCCGGCAGCCATGATGGGCCCTGGGCAGAGACTAGGGTGGATTCGTCTGGAGGATGAGCTGATCCGGGCATGAGGAAGACAAGGGAGTGGGGCTGTGGCCAGCTGCCTGATGCCTTGTGGCCCAGCCTCCGGGCTGGAGGCTGCTTGGCCCTGGGGGAGGCTCTTGGACCTGGAACCATGGAGCAGGCTTCTCCAAGTCTCACTGCCTCTCCAGGCCTCGTGAATCTGTCTGAAAAGCAGGGGCGGTGATGGTTCTCTCATAGGAGTGTAGTGAGGATCCAGTGTAAAAGCGCTTAGCAGATGGTTATGAATTATAAGGAAAGCAAAGTTGTTATTTTGAGGTATGATTGTAGTTCTGTTTCTCCAGGGGAAGAGTTGGATGGTTGGGGGTAAGCAGGTCCAAGTTTGTCATGTTTGGAAGGTTTGGCATTTTAGGGTAGGATGTCCCAGGTGGAGGTAGTGGTAAACAATTTGCCTGCCATTGCAGGAGACCTAAGAGACATGGGCTGGATCCAGGGGTCGGGAAGATCCCCTGGAGGAGGCCTTGGCAGTCCACTCCAGCGTTCTTGCCTGGAGAATCCCATGGACAGAGGAACCTGGCAGGCTACAGTCCACAGCGTCACAAAGAGTCAGACATGACTGAAGCGACTTAGCATGCACGCTGCACGCGAGCAAATGATCCCAGGTTCTCTGAGTCTCAATTTCTTCACCTGTAATGTGAGGATAATTTTAGTATCAACCTCATTGGGCTGTGTGAGGATTAAATGGGTTAATCTATATAAAGCATTGAGATTAGCTGTTGCCACCTAATAAAAGTTTTTCATGAATTAATTCATTAAATCATCATGTAATCCAGTGAGTTAGATACTACTTGACCCATACTTTAAAGGGAGGAAGAAATTGAGACCAGATGGGTGGCCAGGCCAAGGTCACACAGCTATTAATTGGCTAAGCTAGGATATATATCCAGGCAGTCTGTCTTGAGAGTCTGCATTTCTAACCACTATACATACTGCCACTATTCTATACTGGGATGAGGGAAAGGGTGGGTGAGGAAGGAGAGAAACCTGGCCTTTGCCTCCCAGAACTTAATAGATTTTGGTCATGATTCTCAGCCCCACCTGTCACAGCTTCCTCCAGCCACACCTCCTCCTGGAAGTCTTCCCAGATAAGCCCTACCCACATGATCACTCCTCTTTTTTCCATATGCTTTGAACTTATGAACCTAGTTGTGTGCATGGTGCCTTGTAAAATTGCATGGTGTAATGCTTTAATAATTGTCATTCAATTTAATGCACATTTATCACATGCTTAGAACACAAGGCTAGAACCATGGGAAATATAGACATGGCTAAAACAGCTCCTCCTTGCCAGGCATTTATGATCTTGTCGAGAACATAATCAAAGACAGTCATAGGAAATACCGATGAAAGAGAAATTGAGATTAATGTCATAAAAGAAATAGGGCTTCCCAGGCGGTGCTAGTGATAAAGAATCTGCCTGCCAATACAGGAGATGCCAGAGATGTGGATTCCACCCCTGGGTCAGGAAGATCCCCTGGAGAAAGAAATAGCAACCCACTTCAGTATTCTTGCCTGAGCAATTGCCAGGAGCCGTCAGGATGCCCCCTTGTTCGGATGACAAGGTCACGAGACTAAGAAAGAAATTGCAAAGCTGACTTTCTTTATTGGGGCATTGTGGGCAAGCCCCACCCTGGTATTTTTCTTGGAAGTTCAGTCCATGCTCAGAACATTGGCCCATCTCAGTAGGTCAGTCACAGTTGGAAAGAATTTGTCCTGAGATATTCCCCCCAGACCTTATCGACCAGAGGATCCGGGAAGGTGGATCGCCTTCCCCGGGGGCTAAGGAGGAATGAAAGGGACATTTAAATAGATTACTACACCTCCTACTAATTACTAGGGAGTTTACCAAGAGTTCTCTGGGGGTCATGGCAAGGCCACCACCAGAAAGGCTCGTACTTGGGTCACCTTTCCACCTCCCACTCCCCTGACCACTCCACAGAGGAGGCTCTCTTCCTTGAAGAAATCAGGCTCGATTGGGACTAAGGAATGCTCATAATTGTGGCATAGTTGGAGATATTGACTGCTTTAGGATAATATAGACATAGGAATTCATTATAGTAGTTATAAGGTTAATAGGGTTTTATTGCTAAAGCAGTGCTGCTTGACTGTCTCTTAGTCCTCTTTCCTCTTCCTAAACTGTCTTAGTCCTCTTTCCTCTCTCTAAACTGTCTCTTTGTCCTCTTTCCTCTTTTCTGAAGAACTGAAGTAGGTTACTAGAATAAACAGTTTCAAGCTTAAGCCCTTCCCTCTAGCTTCTACATAGTTGTACCTGATAAGAGAAACGTAACCTTTCTACTTAGGTTGATGAACTTATCATGATTGAATGAAGTATACTGAAGACATTCAAATGGTAAACATACTATTGTTAAATCTAATTACATAAAAATCTGACTTCTGCAAAGGGAATGTTTCATGATAGACTGGAGAATGAGCTCTATGATAAGGTTGCTATGGAAGGTAGAAAACAAAAATTGTATAGAATGATAGGTGATGTAATGATGTAATGGGGATGTCTTTTGGCTATAAAACTGTAAGCTAGCAACAATAAACGAGAGACTTCTCCATTTCCTTTTGGAGAGACTTCTCCATCATCCCACAAACTAACAGCAATAAAGAGAGACTGCTCCATCACCACACATCGACTCAGCTCATTTCTTTGCCGACGCCACTCATCCCTCAAGACCCCCGGACCCCGCCGGGGCTGGACCCCGGCAGCTGGCGCCCAATGTGGGGCACGAACCCACGACCCTGAGATTAAGAGTCTCATGCTCTACTGACTGAGCTAGCGGAGCCTGGCAGGCTGCAATCCGTGGGGCTACAAAGAGTAGGACATGACTGAGCGCCTATTATAGAAGTAAGGGAAAGATAAGGCTTAATTCAGGCTTGGGGTAGGGGGGCTCTGAGAAAGCTTCAGAGATCATGCATTTGGACTGAGTTTTGAGGGGTGGTTAAGACTTTAAGAGACAGTGTGGTGGGAGAGCAATCACAAGAAAGGGCAGGCACAAAGACCCAGCCTATAAAGTGTTTTCTAAAACGTAAGACGTCATTGACAGTGTTACCACGGCCTGCTGCAGTCATTATTAGTAGGAGCAGGCACCTGGGCTTCTGTTTCCTGGCGTCTGTCCAGGTTCCAGACCCTCAGGTTTTAGTCAATGGGCTCTGCCATTGACAGAGAGAGAGGCTGAGGGTTGAGAAATGAATCAAGTTTTCCTCCCTCGTTGATATTTTATTCACTTTTTGGAAGCTATTGCAAGGAAGCCAAACAAGCTTGGGGGCCACATCAAAAAAAAATAATCTTTGTCCTTAAGACTTATTCCTGTGTTTGCATTTCATTTCTTTTATTTTTAATTTTACTTATTTTTATTAAATTAAAATATTTATTTATATTATTTTATGTTATTAATAACATTTTTATTAAAAATATTTGTATTTATTTTTGTTTTAACTTTTTGTTTTACACTGAGGTATAGTTGGTTAACAATGTTGTGTTAGTTTCAGATGTACAACTGAATCATTTTGTTGTACAAATGATACTGGAGTGGGTTGTCATTCCCTTTGGGAAGGGGATCTTCCTGACCCAGGGATCGAACCTGTGTCTCTTATGTCTCCTGCATTGGCAGTTGGGTTCTTTACTACTAGTGCCACCTGGGCACATATATCTATTCTTTTACAAATTCTTTTCCCAATTAGACTATTACAGAATATTGAGCAGAGTTCCCTGTGCTATATAGGTCCTTGTTGGTTATCCATTTTAAATATAGCAGTGTATACATGTCACTCTCAAACTCACTATTTCTCTCCTCTACCCTTTCCTCCTGGTAACCATGAATTCGTTCTCTAAGTCTGTGAATCTGTTTCTGTTTTATAAATAAGTTCATTTGTATCATTTTTTTGATTCCAGTATAAGTGATATCATTTGATCTTTCTTTCTCGGTCTGACTTACTTCATTCAATGCTTCAATCTCTAAGTCCAGTCATGTTGCTACAGATGGCCTTATTTCATTCTTCTTAATGGCTGAGTAATATTCCATTGTGTATATCCCCAGACTGGTGCATTGCTCAGTGCTCCCTTTTTCTGCAGCAGACAAACTGTAGAGAGGTTGGCTTTGTCTTCTGGTCGAGTGCTTAGCTATATTGCTCCCATCTCCCTGGTTTGACAAGGCATCCTTCTAGGCCAAAGTGAGGGCAGAGTTGGAGCCCTGCTTTGGCTGCATGTACCCAGTCCCTAAACTTTCTGCCAGGAACCTAGAGGAGGTGTTCCTATCCCCCTGGTCCCAGGGAAAGCACTCTGATGGGTTGCTTTGGATCCTTCTGAGGTCCGACTTCATGGAACAGGTGCCAGACTCTTGGGGTTAAGGTGAGAAATCTGAAAGCCAGACCACCTCTGAATAATCAGGAAGCTTATCCTGAACAATAATTTTTCATTTCCCATCCATCCATCTACCCATCAAACAAATATTTGTTTTACTCCTTCTCTATGTCAAGTGATGAACTTGGTGCTGGGGACCCAAAGACCAAAAAAAGCTAATTTCTTGTCCTCAAGTTTAGAGTGTAGTGAGGTATGATCACACAATTGCAAGAGTGAGTACTTTGATCAAGGAATCTCAGGCAAGGTGTCCCTGGTACAGCACTGGGGTTAGAGAATTAGAAATTCTAAGCAGAGTCCCAGTGGATAAAAAGGAGGTATGAGAGGAAGGACAGACAGAAGAGATGCTAGAAGGCAAGGGTGTGGCATGTCCAAGGACAGTTTTGCTGCAATAGAGAGTTGAGGGTGGAGGCCGCCAAGCTGCATGGCTGGAGAAAGCAGGCAGACGCAGGTTATGAAAGTTCTTGTGAGCCATACAATAACATTCAGATGCTACCCTTGGGGCACTGAAGGCTACTGAGCATAGAAACTACCCGTTTAGCTCTGCATTTTATAGAGAACGCTGACTGCAGGGAGGAGATGCAGTGGCGATAGTGGGGGCAGTGGAATGAGAGCAGAAAGACCAATTTGGAGCCTGCTGCAGTTGTTGCAGGAAGGAGATGAGGACCTGTCTGGGCATGGGCGGGACTGTGATGGGGAGATATCTGAGAGGTACTAAGGGGGCAGAATGGACAGGACATGGTTATCAAGTGGATGTAGCGGGGAGGGTCAGGGAAGGGCAGCGGTGGCTTGCGGTGGTCTGCCTTTGGTCACTGCTGTGGTTGCTGGGGAGGCTCTTCCCTGAGACAGAGATGGGAGGAGGAATACGTGCATTGGGCCTAGGAGGGAGAGAGCAGCTCAGTCTCAGGAGTGTTAAAACAGCTGGAGACAGGGCACTGGAGCCGAGGGATGCCAGGTCCTAAGGCAGAGGTTCGAAAATCTTTGGGATCTAAGTGCTGAGTAAAAAACTGAGAGTATTAAGTCTGAGGAGAGTGTATGAAATAGATCAAGAACATTTTATAGTGGGATGAAGAGAATCGTACCAAGGAGGGGGCATTTGTGTGTGCTAAGTTGCTTCAGTCATGTCTGACCCTCTGCAACCCTATGGATTGTAGCCACCAGGCACCTCTGCCCAAGGGATGCTCCAGGAAAGAATACTGGAGTGGGTTGCCATGCCCTCCTCCAGGTATCAAACTCATGTCTCTTATATCTCCTGCATCGGCAGGCAAGTCCTTTGCCACTAGCACCACCTGGGACACCCCAAGGAGGGGTCATAAGTGTGGTCTAAGAGATGCAGCAAAATGAAGACCGAAAAGGGCCTGAGAGTTGGCAATATAGGAGCAGGGCCAGCACCAGAGACACAGATTTTGAAAGGCAGAAGAGGAGAAAACCGGATACAGTGGGGTGAGGTGTAAGTGGGAGGCAGTGAGAGGGGAGCGTGCAGAACGCTTTCCAATCAGTCTGACTGAGAAGGGAGAGACCAGATGAAGAGAACTGTTTTTAGAATGGAAACGCCTAATGCACCTCAATGTTCAGTGCAGCACTGTTTACGACAGCCAGGACGTGGAAGCAGTCTAAATGTCCCTTGACAGAGGAACGGAAAAGGAAGACGTGGTACATATATATACAACACAATGGAATGTTACTTAGCTGTAAAGGGAAAGGAAACTGTCATTTGCAGAGACATGGATGAACCTAGAGTCTGTCATATAGTGAAAGTGTCACAAAGAGAAAAACAAACACCATGTCTTAACGCATAAATGAGAAATCTAGAAAAATGGTATCCATGAAGGATCTTATGTGCAAAGCAGAGAAAAATAAAACAGGACCAGAACCAGAGACACAGACATAGAGGACGCGTATGGATGCCAAGTGAGAGAGGAGGTGGTGGGATGAACTGGGAGATGCCAAGGGGGAGAGGAGGTGGTGGGATGAACTGGGAGACTGGGGTGACACAAATACTCTATTGAAACTTGTATAAAATAGATAACTTGAGAACCTACTGTATAGCACAGGGAACTCGTGGTGCTCTGTAGTGACCTAAATGGGAAGGAGATCCAAGAGGGGGTATATGTATACAGACATACGCACGGCTGATTTACTTTGCTGGACAGTAGAAACCAACACGGCAGTGTAAAGCAACTGTGTGTGCCCAGCCACTTCAATTGTGTCTGACTCTGTGCAACCCTATAGATTGTAGCCCGCCGGGCTCCTCTGTCCAGGGGATTTTCCAGGCAAGAATACTGGAGTAGGCTGCCATTCCCTAGTCCAGGGGATTTTCCAGACCCAGGGCTTGTACCTGCATCTCTCCTGTGCCCTGCATTGGCAGGCAGGTTCTTTACCACTAGCACGACGTGGGAAGCCCCAAAGCAACGAAAGTCCAACGGGGAGAAAATATGTAAAAAATAAAAACAAAAATACCCCAAACTCTTAAAAAGCAAAAGATAACATAAAAAATAAGACTGACCTAAAATGAAGTTTATTTTAAAAAGAGGGAAAACAAAGAAACCAGACAACAGCTTGGGTTACCTCATTTTTATCATTGTATGTCACCACTTGGAATTTTCATTTATTTAAAGTTTAATTTAAAATAAAATTAATTTAAATACATTTTTAAAGTTTAATTTCAAATAAATTTATTTAAATTGGCTTAAAAAAAGAGGGGAGGAAGTCAGTGGGGAGAAAGGTTGAACATTGAATGCTTGTGTCCCCAGGCTTGGTGGGCTCCCAGTGGGGCCTCTGGGTTACTGGGAACTCCAAGCCCTGAAAGTAGAACGGCTGCCAGGCCAGGCCCCTCTGCAGGCACCCAGGCCTCAGCTCCCCTAGCTCCACCAAGGGCTGTGTTGGAAGTTTGCTCTGCAAAGGTAGCCCCAGCTGGCAGAAGAGCTGACCTGGGGCCTGACCCAAGCCGCCTCTTGTTTCCCTGGCTTCAGCCTGAATGCAGCAGCAGGAAGCTTTCCTTTGGTCTCTGCTACTGACAGCCGCAGTTATGGGATAGGGCAAATCCTGAGACGTGCCTGATACATGGGTAACTCCGTGGAAGCCTGAGGCCTGGGTTCTTCTTCTTCTTTTTTACAGTATTTATTTTTATTTATTTATTTGGCTGTGTTGGGTCTTAGTCGGGGCATGTGGAGTCTAGTTCCCTGACCAGGGATCGAACCTGGCTCCCTGCATTGGGAGATCAGAGTCTTCCCCTTGGACCACCAGGGAAGCCCCAGGCCTGGGTTCTGAGGAAGGTCAGGAGGCGAGGCTCATCCAGCAAGAGCCTGTGGTTAGGCTGCCACCTAGTGTTGAGATGGGCGTACAGCAGAAAGGCCTCTACAGGGCACCCAACCTGAGCGAGTGGCTGATAGGCGAGAAAGAGGAAAACCAGAAAATCTGCAAAAAAGCCAGGCTCCTGAGGGGCCCCGACCACCCCAGACCAGATGGAAAATGTTTTGCAGGCGAAGACCAACGATGAAGTCAGCCTGCAGCCGGAGGCCAAGAAAACTAACAGCGCACTTTTACAGGTAACAAGACCCTTTTTCCTATGCTGCCTCTCATTGGATTCTTTGCGTTAGTTACGATCACTTCACCTATTTTACAGATGTCAAGTATCATATGTGTAATCAATCGCCAGCCCAGGATTGATGCTCGGGGCTGGTGCACCGAGATTTCCCGGGGGGAGGGAGGAAGGAGGGGGGAGTGGGGGGGTTCTGGAGGGGGAGCATATGTGGACCCATGGCGATATCATGTCATTGTACGGCAAAACTAATTAAAAAAATAAAAAAATAAAAAATGGATTGATATAAAATGGGGACATACATATATCTGGGCTGATCCATGTGGATGTATGTCAGAAGCCAATACAATATTGTAATCATCTTTCAATTGAAAATAAAAACATTTTTAAATTTGAAAAAAAAAAACCAATCCCTGGAAATTTCAAAAGGTTTGTCCACTTCAGCTATCTGTTTAATGGCAGAACTGTTCCTGGTGGCTCAGCCGGTAAAACGTCTGTCTACAATGTGGGAGACTCGGGTTCGATCCCTGGGTGGGGAAGGTCTCCTGGAGAAGGAAATGGCAACCCACTCCGGTATTCTTCCCTGGAAAATCCCACGGACGGAGGAGCCTGGCAGGTTACAGTCCACGGGGTCGCAAAGAGTCGGACACGACTTCACTTTTCACTTTTCAGACTTTGAGAGGTGGGGTGGGCAATGAAGGGCGCTGCGTTTCATTTCAGGAGCAATGGGAACAGTCCAGGCAGATGGAAGCAAGACACGCTGAGCATCTGGGCAGAGCAGAACTATACGGACCTGTGCCCGGTTGCCCTGAAGGTGGAGAGTGAGGCCAGGAGGTGAGGAGCCTCATCACGGATCAGATGTGTGCAAATGGCCTCTGGGACTGACGTCTGCAGTGAAACAAGCTCCAGCGAGTCTGCCCAGGAGCCAGGGAAGGGGCAGCACCAGGGGCTTGGAGAGGAGGGGCTAAGGGGTGATTGGCAGGACGGTCAACGACAGGCCCAAGCATTTGGGCTGCTATTGGCAAGGGGGACAGAAGACCCAAGCTTAGAGAAAAGCACCAGCAAGTAGATGGGGCCATGAGAACAGGCCACAGGGGTATCTGAGCTGGGGCCTCTCTTGATAAGATTACAGGAGAAGAGAAAAACTCAGCCAGCTCACCTGCTGACAGGTACCAGCTAGGGAGGGAGACCAAGGGGGGGCCCCAGGGGATGCTATTTGCCGTAGGTGGGCAGAAGTGTCTTCAGTTCAGAGCCCCCAGGTAAGAAATAGCAAAATATTTTCTTCTAAAAAAAATGTTTTCTCCTCACCTGCCTGGACCATGTCAGTAAGGCATGGGGGAAGCTCCTGGGAGAGCAGGCAGCAAATCACTGGTGAGAGTAGGAAGACAGAGTCCTGGGTTGTCCACTCTGCAGATTCAATGCTGCAGATAAGGAGTGTGTGCCTGGTATAGCTGTCGTCCACTACTTCTAATTACTCTTGCTTTGCTTTCCTCCTGGTTTGCCAATGAAGTTCCCTTCAAAATAAATAAATAAATAAATAAACACCACACACACACACACACACACACACACACACACCTCTCCTCTATTTTTTTTTCTAAGCAAGAAGGCAGTTATTGGTTCCCATGCAGGGCACCCTAACTAAAGGGACAGAACTGCTCTAGGGGCTCAGGCCTTAGGGTTCTAGTTGGAAAGGAGGTGAGCCGAGGTAGGAGAAGGCAATTTGGGAAGAAGCCTGGCAACAATGGTTCTGTCTTGCTCATGATATCACTGCCCTGACAATACCCCCCGAGGCTTCTGTAGTCCTGCTCCCTCCACCCTACCATTGCTTCCACCGGCTTCACTTCTTTCCACACACACTCAGTACCTCCCTGCTTTCTCATTCACAGCTAGTGAGTAACTAGGTGGATAGCAAATTGAAACCTATTGGCAATCTATCAATTAATATTAATCAGCAATTGTGTTCCTGCAATTGTTACCACTCCCACTCTGATTGTCTCAAAATCTTCTTTTTAATAAAAATCTAGCTGTATAAGTAAGATGGGCCCACTATGGGAAGGTCAGGAAATATATAATATACATCAGAAAGTCTTTTCAGTGACTTAGAAAAGACCTTAATCTCCTCTTTGATGACTGGTAAGCTCTTCCCACTTCTCTTCCTAGCCACTGACCGGTCCTGGGGCTCTGATGCCTTGTATGCAGTGAGGGCTCAGTCAATACTCATGGGTAGCTGATTGTTGACTGGTGCCCAGTGCTCATCAAGTTTCATATGCATATTAGAAACTCTGGTGTGTGTTGGTGATGGCAGCTGGCCTGTGGCATGCTGGCGGGGGAACTGGCTGGATTCCATGTGGACTTGTTTTTCCCAAGTTAACCGCTGGCTTCCTGCCATGACAACAAGCTTAGCCTCGCAGGATCTGGGTCTGGGTGGTGCTTCTGGATCACCTGAGTGTGAGTCCATTCTGGGAGGGCTTAGCCTCTTGACAATCAGATGTTGAGGACCTCCTGTGTGCCAGGCACTGTGTGGGCTACTAGACAGATAAGGAAGCAGGATTTGAAAACTCAGCTTGATAAATGTGGTCCCCCACTGAGGGAGCAGAGGGGGATGGCTCAGGGGCTGAGCCACTCCAGGAAGGCTTCTCAGAGGAGGTGGCCTGAGAATTAGCACTTGAAGGGTGAGTAGAGTCTGAGTAGCCTAGGGATCATTGGTAGAGAGTAGAGAAGCTACTAGTAACCTGGTGGTATAAAAGCCTTATATGTGTTCCAGGAACACCAGGAGGAACTTCTGTGGCTTACGTTTTCAAATCTGAGCTGCAGGGTCTCAGAGCCCCTGTGTGAGGCCCTCTCCCTTGCTTTTCCATGGGCTGATTTATCAGGAAACAGCCATGTCTTTTTGTGCTGTCCAGGCTGTTCTAATGCCCTCTTCTCTAAACCTCAGGGATTATCTAGACACACGTGGCTGCTCCCACCTGCACTTTCATTCTGTTCTGTGATGGCCCTGTACACACTTGTTGTCATTGTCTTGTGTGTGTTAGTTGCTCAGTCATGTCTGACTCTTTGTGATCCCATGAACTGTAGCTCATGACGCTCCTTTGTCCATGGAATTCTCCAGGCAAGAATACTGGAGTGGGTAGCCATTCCCTTCTCCAGGGATTGAACCTGGGTCTCCCACATTGCAGACAGATTCTTTACCATCTGCACTACTGTCTTTGGGTCTGTTTTCTCCCCTAGACTGTGTGCTTACAGGCAAGAACTCTGCTGGGATCATCCTTGCACGCCTTGCACCCGGCAATGGACCTCACATCGGACACATACTGAATGCATGTTTAATTCTTTAGTTTGTTCTGTGAACACATCCCAGTAACTCAGCAGACCCTGGCTCAATTTCCCCCTCTAACCTCATTAGGGATGAATGTAGGACTCTAAGGAGTCTGATGCAGGGTGACAAGGTCCAGGGCACATTGTCCTCATCAACCCCAATTAGTGCTTGATTGAGAAGGTCACAATCCAGGCTTATGTAATGAGAGTCCATTGTTTAATTGATTAAAATAGGTTTTCAGTTGGCAGCTCAGCAAGTACATACTGCACCACCTCTCCCACTCTACCCGCAGGGCAAGAATGTGACAGACTGAGCCAGCAAATGCTTGGAATGCCTTGAAGATCCTGTTCCAGCTGGCCAACTGGGACAGGGAGGAGCCCAGTGACAAATGTGACCTGATTACTGGAACCCTTTGTTCCCACGATGGGCCTTGGGAACCTGCCCTGTTGCTGAACCAGCTGTCAATCAGCCCACCAGGGACCAAGGGAAGATGGGAAGCACTGGGTCCTGCCTGTTGTAGCACTGACCCCATTCGGGAATGGGGACCTAGCCCTTTCAAACCTGATGTTTCAGCTGAAGATTAAGGACATTTTTACAAGTCCTGTAAGGGAGTTCCATGATGATATCCTTCCAAGGAAGAGTAGATGGGTACATGGCAGAGGGATGGGAATATGGATGGACAGATAGTGAATCCTAAAATGGATAGGCAAATAGATGGTGGAGGAAGTGGCTGGATAGACAGGAATTCAGCCTGCACTGATGGTCTTCCCAGAGACACAGAGCCCTCCAGTTGTTGGTACTGGTGCTGGCAGGTGCTGCTGTGATAGTTCCTTGGGCACTGAAGGCTTGCTATGAGCAGCTGAAGAGCTAGATATAAAAGGGGTAGCTGAGATGGTTGGATGGTATCACCGATTCAATGGACATGAACTTGGGCAAACGCTGGGAGATGGTGAGGGACAGGGAGGTCTGACGTGCTACAGTCCACGGGGTCGCAAAAAGTTGGGCATGACTTGGCGACTGAACAACAGCAACATATCTTCCATTTGTTTTTCAGGAAACAGCAGTGATGAGGGCAGCTGATGCCTCTTCAAAGATTTGCTACTTCCTGAGACTTTCAAGCATGAAAGTGGTTCTATCTTCCCCTCTCAGAATTGATGGGGAGGCCAAATAGGACAGAGTGAAATAACCAGCAAACAGCACCTTAAGAAAACACACCCGTTAAAGTAACATAACAATCAATGAAACAAGACTCAGAGCAGCTTGGGAAACGGAGAGCAAAAGAATTAGCTTCATCAAGCCGTCATTCTAGAGCAGGCTTGTTGTTAGGTGTGGCTGCGTTTTTGCGTAGGAATTGCACATAGCTCCAAGTGGCATCCACATGCCCACACTCTGAAACCTACTTTCTCCACCTAATGTGATGTCATGAGCAGTTTTCTGTGTTGCCACATAGTCTATATAATTATTCTAAATGACTGTAAAATATTCCATTCATTATACTACTGCTGAATATTTAGGTTGCTTATATTTTTTTCCTTTGCTCAATTTTCATGAATTAACAAATGTAAGGTGTTTCACCCAGTACCTTGCAAAACGCAGACACAGAGTAGATGCTTTCTCTCTTTCCCATCTCTCTCCTTCTTGTGTATCTTTGTCCCTGGGCTTTTCCTTAGGATAAATGTTCCTTAGGGTTCAGGAGTTTAAACAATTGTATGACTCTCCACACAGACTGCTACCATATTGTTTCATTAATTACAATGACAATAACATAAATAGCTCCACAATTACACACATTGTCTCAAAAAATCCTCTCAGCTGCTAAGGGGGAGCCATTGTCTCATTTGAGATGAGAAAGCAGAGGCCTGCAAGTTAAACTAACCTGTCCAGTGTCCCTGTCTGTTCTGTTTTCTTCTTTTTCCCCCAGGGTCTGCTCCAGTGTCTGGTGCATAGAATGACTTCAATAAACATTTGCTGAATGAAGTTTGCAAGTGGGAGCGTCCTGATTCCAATCCAGATTTGTTTCACTACAACGGCTATGCTTTTTACCTTAAACCTTGCTGAAAGTGCTTGATCTTCATTTGGGTGAGGGGTAGAGATGGGCGTGTTGTGAACTCAGACTTTGAACTCAGGCTCAGGGTGAACACGCCAGAGCTGTGATGCGCTGTGGGTGGGAGTTTTGGACCCTAATAATGGTTACCCTAGAACTGTACCTTGCTTGACTTTTTTCTGAGATTGCCTATGCGCAGACCTATAGCCTTAAAAATGATGCCATAGAAAGTGGTCCTAAGGGCTTGGTGGCCACACTGTATTCAGAGGGTTTGCTGTTGTCTTGTATCCGTGTGACCTCATTATGCATTTACAAAACCGCTGGCCTCACTGGAATCACTATCTAAAATCCCACTTCCTGAGCTGAGGTGGCAGAGTGACCCCTTGGACTGAATTTTCCTTGGCCCTATCCTTCCTAGTTTCATCCCAAAGAGCAATAGCCCCACGAATCTTGAGACTTTCCTGAGGTCATGTCTTCCTGGCATAAAGCGGAAATCTATCCCATTTCTGTTGTACAGGATGTTTGTGTTGAGTGTCAGGATAGTTCCTCAAAGATCCTTTAAAAAATAAGTTCTGTCCACTGAGGCTGCCTGGCTAGGCAGAAGGCTGGAGAGGTCAGAGACAGGTGGGCCTCAAGACTAAGGAGAAGATCCAACATGACAGGACTTCCTATGTGCTGGGAATTGAGGAGCTGCTTTAAACTCTGACATTCTATGGAAAAGAGCACAGAAAATCAGGTCTGAGAGGAGAAACTTGGGAAATTTCATATTTAGGAGTCAGCAGGGAGGACAAAGACAGTCCAAGAGCTAAGAGATCATGTAATAAAGGGCTTCCCAAGCAGTTCCACTCACCTGTACTGAGCATCTACCATGTTTATGTGCTCTGGTAAGTCTTGGGAATATAGCAATGGAAAGACAGATCTTTGTCTTCAAGAAGTTGCCATGCTCCGACTGGGAGTGTGTGTGTGTGTGTGTGTGTGTGTGTGTGTGTGTGTGTGTGTGTGCTAAATCACTTGAGTTGTGTCTGACTCTGTATGACCCTGTGGACCATAGTCTGCCAGGCACTTCTGTCCATGAGATTCTCCAGGCAAGAATACTGGAGTGGGTGGCCATGCATGCTCTCCTCTTGGGGATCTTCCTGACCCAGGGGTTGAGCCCGCATTCTCTTATGCCTCTGCATTGGCTGGCAGGGTTTTTAGCACTAGCACCACCTGGGAAGCCCACCTACCTGGGCGACAGAGCATAAAACAGCAACAGCAACAACACAATAAAATGCAGCATGATAAAGGTTCTGTTAGTGATGTGACCTACTGACACCTAAAGGAAGGGATGAGATATCAGGAATCTGCACACACTTCAAATTCATGTTTGAACCTCACATTGAAGAATGGGTGAGGGTTCAACTGTATTGGAGGAACATATTGATCAGAGGAAAAAGCAAAGTCTCAAAGGCTGGTAAGGACATGAAGGCCTTCTGAGAAACGAGGTGGAATGCAAGGGGGATGTCAAAGGAGCAAGGCTTGTAAGAGGCCCAGTAGGATGAAGAAGTTGCAACCAGGGTCAATGGATACAAGATTGATAAGATGTGAATAAGTAGAGGTCCCCCTGTATCCATTCTTTCAAAAGAATGTATGTGAGACATACAGAGCAGGGATGTGAATGAAAGAGACAATGATGTCTACCCTGATGGAGCTTCCATTAGTGGGAGAGACAGGCCATACACTAAAAATAGTAATTATAGAGGATGTAGGATTAGGAAGGAAATAAATGCAACAGTGTGGTACAGAACAGCTATATCTAAAGGGGCACACCTTTAGGTAGCCAGGTCCCCAAGGCCTTCCCAGGAAGGTAACATCTGAGCAGGATGAGAGAGCATCCTGGGAAGAGGGAAACTTCAAAACTAATGGGAAGAACTTGACGTACAGATGATTCCTGCCTTACAAAGTTTCAACATGACGTTTTGACTTTGTGATAGCACAAAAGAGACAGGCATTCAGCAGAAACCATAGTTCGAAATTTGGATTTGGGTCTCTTCCCAGGCTCACAATGTGGGGTGTGATGCTTCTTCTTGATACTGAGAAGTGGCAGCTCCCAGTCAGCCTCGTGATCACTAGGGTAAATGACCGACCCACTTAGAACTGTTCGGTACCCTGGCAACCATTCTGTTTCCAGTTGCAGTACCATATTAAATCATTCAGCACTTTATCATAAAATAGGTTTGTGGTAGATGATTCTGCCTGACTGAAGGTCAATGTCAATGTTAAAGGAAATCAAACCCGAACATTCATTGGATGGACTGATGCTGAAGCTGAAGCTCCAGTGCTTTGGCCACCTGGTGGGAAGATCTGACTCACTGGAAATGACCCTGATGCTGGAAAATATTGAGGGCAGGAGGAGAAGGGGGCAGCAGAGGGTGAGATGGTTGGGTAGTATCATTGATTCAGTGGATGAGTTTGCACCAACTCTGGGAGATAGTAGAGGACAGAGAAGCCTGGCATGCTGCAGTCCATGGGGTTGCAAAGAATCGGACATGACTTAGTGACTGAACAACAGCAGGCTAATGAAAGTGTCCAGAACGCATGTAGGGTAGGCTAGGATAAACTATGATGCTTGGTAGATTAGGTATATTAAAGGCATTTTTGACTTACAATATTGTCAACTTATTGTGAGTTTGGGGGATGTAACTCCATTGTAAGTCAAAGAAGATTCGTATTTGAAAAAGAAAAAGAGGCCACCAGGGCTTGAGGGTAGCAAGGGTGGGGCAAGGAGATGATAGGACATAAGGGTGAGTGAATTTGGATTTTATCTAAGAGCAAAGAAAAACCTGAGGGAGGTTAACAACATGAAGACCTTAAAAAACTGAAGGATTTTAAGCAGAGAAAAGACAGTCTTGTTTTATGTTTTAACATAAGCACCCTGGATGCTGCACAAGCTTGAACTGGGAGGCTCAGTGGAAGAGCAGAGAGACCAGCCAGGAGGCCACTAGAGTGGTCCAGGCAGAGAAGAGGTGGCTTGGACTAAGGCAGTGGAAAAGGAGACAGAGACAAAGTGGGCAGTTTTGAAATGTATCTGGTGATTAAACCAAGAGAACTCAATGTGGGGGCTTGAGAGAAAGGGAAGAAACAAGCCAAAGGAGAGTAGGCTCCTTTCCAGAAGCTTGGGTCCTGGATTCTGGGCATCTCTCCAGCTGGGGGAAGTGTGGCCCATGGCCCAGGAGCCGTGCCCTTCCTCTTCGTCCTGGAAGATCAGAGAGATCTGCCCAAGTCTTTGAAAATGGCTGGGGGTCTGGACAGCCAGCTCCTTCTGGGTTGTTGGCTCATGTGCATCTTGCCAGGGAGAAATGGAGGCCGCTTCAATTTATTCCACATTTATTTATGATGCACTTGCTGTGTGTCAAACTCTGTTCTGGGTGCTGGGGGCAGAGGGGTGAACAAAACATACAAAGTCCTTGCCTCCAATTATAGTTGGTGAGACTAGCAGCAGTGCAAGAGTTAGTCGCTGTCATGTCCAGCTCTTTGTGACCTCATGGACTGTAGCCCGCCAGGCTCCTCTGTCCATGGGATTCTCCAGGCAAGAATACTGGGGTGGGTTGCCATTTCCTTCCCCAGGGGATCTTCCCAACCCAGGGCTTGAACCCAGGTGTGCTGCATTGCAGGTGGATTCTTTACCATCTGAGCAACCAGGGAAGACTAGCAACAGCAAAATACTAAATAAAACATACCAAAGAGTTTCGAGAGCTACAGAGAAAAGGCAAGGGTGCTGGAGGGAGGTGGCGGAACTGGTTGAGAGTCGGGCGTGGGATACACACTGGGCGGCAGAACGTGCCTGGGGTGGTCCAGAAAGTGGCCCTTCCAGGTCTCCTGTGGTTACAGGGGCCCCACCCCACCCCCCGCTGTCAGCCTCTATTCATCATCCTATTTGTTTTCTTCTTAGTGCTTATCACACTCCATAATGAGCTTGTTTATTTGCTTATTTCTTCTTCAAATAATTCAGATGATTAATGATGTCATTCCAAAGGGTGTGGATTTGGGGAGGAGATGAAAATGGGGGTGGGATTGTGAAAGCTGAGACATGACCCCAAGTGCTGAGTTCAAGCTGGAAAGATTCTAGACTTGGATATCAGGCTCAGAGCTAGACAGTCCTGGGTTCAAGTTCTGGAAATCCTTCAGACTGGGGAGAAGGAAATTACACTCCTGTGAGAGGTGTTTGGAAAGAGAGTTTGGGTTGGAGACCCTGAGGACTGGGTGAGCTGGATGGGTCTCTCTGTTTGGTCTGGGCAGGACCAAACAGAAGGGTAGGATTTATAACAGGACATTTGTTTAGTGTGAGGCTGGCTCATTTCTGTTCTAGTCCCTAAGATGCTAGAATAGCTCAGGCAGGAGGGACCCCTGTCCCTCCACTGACCTCATTCCCACATCCCATCTCTAGTAGGTTGGCAGACTTCCCCACGGGAGCTTCTGCTGGGGAGCTGTGCCCTGAATCAGCAACCGAAACTCCAAGCAGGTGTTAATTAGGTCCCGGCAGCTGACAGATGATGGTATCTTTCCTTCATTAAAGAAGAGGGGCATGCAAGAGGCCCCTTGCTGCTCCCTGGTTTCCCTCCTGGGAGAAGGCTCAGGGTTGGGGTGGGGCCTGGAGAGGCTGAACAGAAAGCCAGCTCTGTCACACAGGCACAGGGAAGTGGCCCAGCTTGGACCAGGGAAGGAGGCAGGCAGGGGAGGACCCCTGGGAAGCCCCGGGCTCTGTGAGTCGATCTCAGCAGGAAAGGAAGGGTCCTTTTTGCTGATGGCGCCCTTTGCCACTGCTCCATTCAGCTGATGTCAATCTGAGCATTATTTATTGTCATTTGCTTCTCATCATAAACATGACAAACACACAAACACATACTCATACACCCATTATGCATCACAGGCTTTGGAGGTAAACAGTGACTTAGAAGAAAAAAGGTGTCACAGAAAGGCATGAGATTGGATTGGAGTTGGGGGAATAAGCTTACAGATAATTTTAGTTGACACTTAGTTATGTGATCTTGACTGAATTACTTAAACTGTGCTGAAATATCCACTATATCTATAAAGTGAACACTTTAAATAATTCATTTTTATTATGAACATTTGGGTTTTCCCTGGTGGCTCACACAGTAAAAGAATCTGCCTGCAATGCACGAGACCTGAGTTCGATCCCTGGGTCAGGAAGATTCCCTAGAGAAGAGGAAGACAACCCACTCTAGTATTCTTGCCTGGAGAACTCCATGGGCAGAGGAGCCTGGGAGGGCTACAGTCCATGGGGTCACAAAGAGTCAGACACGACAGAGAGACTAACCTTTTCACTAGAGCTATGAACATTTTCACAATGTTTCTTTCACATTTACCTTTGGTGTGAAGAACCAAGGAAACAGGCACTTAGGTGTCAACTGTGAGGTTCCGTCCCAGTATATGGTATAGAACTATCCTTAAGTCACATTCTTATTAAAGTGGACTTTCATAGGAAGAGAACTGGTCCGGTGTAAGAGGGTCTAAACGTTTAAAAACTCTTTTGAGGGTACAAACTATTAGGTATAAAATAAGTCACAAGGATATAATGTACAACACAGGGAATATAGAGATGACATTTTACAATAATATTAATGGAATATAACATTTAAAAACTGTGAATCATTATAGCATACACCTGTAATATATTTTACATTAACTATATTTCAGTTAAGAAGTATAATAATAAATAAACATAAAGCCCTTTTGGATTCGCCTCTTCTTAGGCACAGTGTAGGAGAGCCCTTCCAGGTTAGAGTGATTCTGAGGAGCAGAATCAGACAGAAACATTTCTCAGGAGGCTTAGGGCAAAGCCCACGGTTACCTGCAGGGGAGCCTGTGTTAGGGCCTGGCCTTTGGCTCAAAAGCCAGCCCCACCTCTTACTAGCTATTTTCTAAGCAAGTTTCTTAACATCTTTGGGTCTCAGCTTCTTCATCTGTACAATTGGGACAATTATTTCTATCTCCCTTGCTTTGGGGGGTTGGAATGTTGAATTAAACGGAAGAATTATATTAAGTACTTTGCCCCCATGGTTGCACGTGGGTAGTGGGGGTGGCTGACAGGCACAAGGAATACTGGAGCTGGATTTTCAGGTTCTGATTTCTTAAAGCCTTCTGTGTTAACCCTTCCCTGGAGGGGAGGGCTGTGCCTCTCTTTACCGCTGGAAGCGCCACCAGGGCAGAAGCAGAGGGCTTATCCTAAGCAGGACCAAGGAATGACAAGAGTGTGGGAGATGGAGTGTCTTTACATCTGCCAGTCTCACCCCTCACTTTACGAATGAGGGAGCCCATGAGAGGCCGGTGTCCAAATGCAGTTACACAGCAAATGAATGGGGAAGCCAGGACTAGGACGCATCCATTAAGGTTTGGGGATCCCACCTTGTTGCTGGCGGAGAGCCCTCTCCCTTATCTGGCGCAGGGAGTTTGTCTTCATGAAGGTTCTGCCGGCCGGGGGCGGCATCCTTTCCAAAGTCCACGGGCTCTCTCTGCTGGCGGAGGGGCCGCCTTCAGGCGCCCTGGCGCCTCCAAGGAGGGTTGTCACTGCGCTCGCGGGCGGCTGAGTGCCCTGCCCAGCCATCACGATGTGTTCTTAGAGATTCCCCACCCCACTGTTTAAAAGAGGTTTTAATAATAAAGAGCGTATGTACACTGATGCACGTGATTACCATTGCAGGAGCTGTTTCTTCCTTTCTGTCGCTCAGATGCCCTCTAACATCACCTTTCTCCTGCCTCTCCAGACTTCCTAGAACATTCCTTGTACTTCAGCTTTGCTGGGGATGGATTCTTTCAGTCTTTAAATGTCTTAAAAATTCCTTAATTCTTCATTTTTTAAAAACTGAGTATAAGGATCCTAGTGTGAGTTGCTTAGTCATGTCTGACTCTTTGCAACTCCATGGACGGTAGCCTGCCTGGCTCCTGTGTCCATGGAATTCTCGAGGCAAAAATACTGGAGTGGTAGACATTCCCTTCTCCAGGGGATCTTCCCAACCCAGGGATCAAACCCTGGTCTCCCACATTTAAGCCAGATTATTTACTGTCTGAGCTGCCAGGGAAGCCCATAAATTTCTAGGTTGAAAGTTATTCTTTTAGTAATTTAAAGACCTTGCCCCACTGCCTTCTGGCTTTGCTTATTTCTGATGAGACGCCGCCAATCACTCTTTATTTTTCTGTAAATAACGTATTCCGCCTCCCACCCCTGCCCCCACCTACGTTTATGACTTTTCCCCCCTTCATCAATGGTTTTAAGCAATTTGGTTATGATGTACCTTGGCCTAGTTTTCTTTACGTTTCTTATGCTTGAGTTTCTTTGAAATTCTTGGTTAGGTGTACAGGTTTTAAAAAATCAAATTTGGAAAAAATTTTGTCATTATTTCTTCAAGTCCTCCCCCCACCACCTCACCCCATTCTCCAGAGGATATCAATCACCCTTGTGCTAGGCCATATAAAGTTTTTCCAGGTGGAGCAACATCTGCGGAGAAAGAGCAGAAGTTAATGGCCACTCTGTTCCTTTTTGAAATAGAATATGAATATTTTTATTACTCAGAATAAAAGTGGACATATATTGTGTTACGGATCTGGTGTCACAGGCACTCTCTGGCTGTGTGGAAGGGCTGAGCCCAGGGTCCTGGAAGGATGGGGGAAGCCAATGAAGCGGGACTTGGTCTTCATGGGACAAGCTGGTGAACTGTGGGGATGCAACAGAAAACAGGCTTTTCAGGAGAGGTGTGTGGCACAGTGAGGTTGATTTGAGGGGTTCAGTTTTGTAGATGGTGCTTGGGGTCCTGAGAGGGGAGCTGTAACGTGCAGTGACTGTCATCTACCAGGCCTGGTGCCAGGTTTTCACAAGGTAGAAACGTGATGGGAAATTCTAAATAAATAAAGAGATAAATTAATAGCTAGAGCTTGTAGTGAAATTGAGAAGAGGTGAAGGGGTGAAACATAAATTTGGACCATATAAAATTGTTGTAAAGAAATGGAGGTTAAGAAATGGAGTATGAGCAATTTTATCTGTTTAATCTACTATAAGCTCACTGAGCATAAGCACTAAATGCTCAAAGGTTGGTCTGTCTAAATGAGCCGACTTGACTTTAGCATCCGGAATGCCCACTTGTTCCCAAACATGTGTTCAGAAACCCTTGTTAGAATTCACATACGTTACCTGGGAAGAGCAAGTAATATCTAGCGACTTTCTGGCACTATTGGTATTATCAAACCCATTTGCCACTTACTCAGGACAGAGGTTATATCAAGTGACTGAAAAGAGCACTGACGTTTTGACTGGATGGCGCCTGGGAAGGGAGAGCTGCTGGGCAGCCTTTGGTCAGCAGGCTGGCTCAGGAGGGAGTACTCGGACAGAGGGCCCAGAGAAAGAGCAGTCCCAGAGCCAGGGTCCCAGAGCACCTTGGCTGGCTTACCTTGCCCACAGCTGCCCTCTGCTGCCCTGTAGAGCTGGGGATCTAGGATTTCTTGGTGCTCTGGCACTCTCTGCAGGGCAAGTCCTGAATTGAACCATTCTGTCTGAAAAATATAGCTCAAGATGGAAGCTTACTATGTGTGATCAGTGTGCTGGCCACTCAAAATGCCCTCGAGCAGCGGGTTTTTATATCCTGTCTTCCAGAGGAGTAAACTTGGGTTCAGAAAAATTATGTGATGGGTTCAAGGTCATAACTAAGTGGTGGAGAAACTGGGATTATATACAGGTTTGCCCCTTTCCAAATGACAAACTTTGACCGTGGGCACCTCCAGGGTGAAGAACTTCTATGGATTTCTGAGTTTCCAGAGTATAGCAGGGGCTAATTAGTGCCAGCCTCCAGAGACACAGAGCCCTGCTTATGCTCCTACCCTTTGATGCTCCTCTCCAAATTCAGCGAGTTTGAGCCCCTCTTCACAGGGGATGTGTCTGGGCAGCCTTTCTCCCCTCCTGTTGAACTCTCTTGACAGCCTCTTAGAAAACAGTCTGGCATGGTACAGGGCTTCCCCTCTTCCTGGTCCTTTCCTATAAGGGACCATGTTTCCTGTTAACATCAGTGCTCTCTGTTTGACAGATGTGGAGACTTGTTCTCAGAGATGGAAGGTCATTCATGCCTTTAGTCATTCTTTCATGAAACCAGTAAGTATTTATTGAGCCTTTACTATGTCTCAGTGCATCTTTCTAGTACTCAGGATACAACAGTGAACAGAACAGATCAAAAAAATTAAGGATGGAAAAGTGAGGGCAGGGTAAACAGTAAACAATAAACCTAATAAATAAATTATGTAAAATGTTGGAGGATGATAATGGCTGTTTAAATAGAGTGAAATTAGGAGGATTGGGCGTATGTGTGGTGAGGATGGGGAGTGGATTGCAATTTAAATGGACTGGTCAGATCTGCTTTATTAAGAAGCCTACTTTTGCACCAATACTTGAATGAGTTAAGGAACGAACCAAGGAGATATCATGGGTAAGAACATTGAGGCAGAGGAAATAGCCAGTGCGCATGCCCTGAGATCAGAGTGTGCCTGATGCATGCAAGATGCAGTGAGGAGGCCAGTGTGGCCGGGAGGGAGTGAGAAGAGAGTAATGGGGATCAGATGTCACTAATTACTGAGTGGCTGTTGCATGCTAGGCATCACTGGGCACTTCTTGCCAGCTCTTCTGTGAGGGTGTTATGAACCCATTTATTCATTGAGAAGTGGAGATTCAGTGAGAACGGATGACTTGTCCATGGTTACAGGGCTAGGAAGTCAGGTGTTCTGGGTCCAGAGCCCTGTCCTCTCCTCAACACCCTATTGCCTTCCTTATGGGTGTTTCTTTGTGGGTGAGCAGTCCTTGCCTGCAACAGCTGTCATGTTCTGGGCCGGCCTTTCTGGGTGAGGGTGGGACAGGCTCAGGGGTCGCAGAGGAGCCCTCGGGAGTCTCAGGCTTGAGTGCCCATCTTCTCTCCACTTCGAGGCTGCTTCTTTGTACCCCTAGTTTTAGGTCCAGCTTCCTCACTACTCTGAAATCCATGACCATTTCTATTTCTCTATTTTTGTGGCATTCGGTAGACAATTGATATATTATTTCCCGAAAGGGAAAGCACAGAAGTTGCATTCTTTTGTGAAACAAAAGCAGTTATGGTGCTTTAGTCACTGTGGCTGTTTCCTATTTCTTCTCCTTTCTCTGGGTAGTGGGTACAGACTAGCTCAGGGTATACAGTGTGTGTGTGTGTGTGTGTGTGTGTGTGTGTGTGTGTGTGTGTGTGTTAGGTGGGAGTGGGGATGAGTTTGGGCCAGGCAGGCATCTTTTGCATTGGCTCCTTCCTGGGCAGTGTACTTTTGGGAGGATCTGGCCAGGCTGCACCTGCCCACTGTGGAAAAGGGTGGGTGCCACCCACTGGTTGCCTGTGTAAACCAACTTTTCATGGAGTAAATCTTCTTCACTCATTTTTTTCCAGGTTAGCCTGGAAATGGCACCCCAAACCTTCCAAGATGTGACTCTGCCAAATTAATTCTTCTCTTTTCAGTCTTCTCAAAGCGCTTTGTGCATCTGGTTCCTCTTTGGTAGCTTCGTGTTAATGTCCCTTTCCCTTGTCATGGCTGTGCTGGTATGTGTTAGGAACAACATTGTCTATGCCTAAAATATCCCTCATTTCCTGTTAACATATCACAACTTCAAAAATCATCTGTTCCCAGAGGCAACGCTTTAAGCCACCTCCCTGCCTCCCAGTCCTCTCTGGCCCATGGCTACTCCTTTTCAGACTGTGTGGTATCTGTCTGTGTGTATCTGTCTCCCCAGAATGTGAACAACCTGTGGGCAGGGAATTAGCATCCTTACCTCTGGTTCTGACTGACAGGGCCTGGGACGTGGTAAGGTGCTCAGTAACTGTTGAAAGAAAGAAAGAATGAATAGTAACAGACTACAGTAAATAGGTGAAATAAATAGACTACAGCAAATAGCTGACGCTGGGGAAGGCTGGCATGCTGCAGTCCATGGGGCTGCAAAGTTGAACATGACTTAGCACTGAACAGCAACAACAGTAAATAGAAAACAGGCCGCACTTTGATCTGTAGAGATGTGTGAAGTTTATATAAATGGAAGTTCTTAAGAAGGCCCTCTGTTGGAAGGAGACTTCCAAAGGGTTATCACACTTAAAGATTTTTTACACCAAGTGTTGATGCTGGCAACTCAAGAATATCCCTTCTTAAGACTTTTAGGAATCATAATCACACAAACATTCCCAGATATTACAGTTTTGACCTTTTAAACAGAGACAAACGGCATGCATTTTAAGTATTGCTGAATCTTGCTCATCCTGTAATCTGGCCACACAGATTCCTTATTGGCTCTTGACTTATAGTTGGAAAAATGATTTTGTCACAGCACTTCTCACACTTTAGTGTGATTGTCTGGCTACGCGTATGCCTCCCACAAATAGTTTATTTTTATTTTTTCTGTTTATTTTAAAATTAATTTTTATTGGAATATAGTTGCTTGACAATGTTGTGCTAGCTTCTGCTGTAGGGCAAGATGAATCTGCTATACGCATATGTATATACTCTCTGTTTTGGATTTTCTTCCCATTTAGGTCACCACAGAGGATTGAGTAGAGGTCCTGTGCTATCCCGTGGGTTCTGTATTGACCGTTACAGGGAAGGGTTGGAGATTAAGGGCAAAGTCAGCCTAGGGCAGGCCGCCGATGGAAACCCCTGCAGTGCTTAATGCGGTCTTGCTCTTGTGCAGGGGTGCCCTCTAGTGGAGAACCAACAAATTAAAAACATAAGTTTAAAAAATACGTTTTACTTTATGGATTACTAACAGTCTCAACAACAATTGAGTATTCTATCCTTTCCTCATTATCTTTTTTTATACTGAGGTATAGTTTAAAAGTACAAGATTACATAAACCTTAAGTGATGAACTCAATGTACTTTTATGTATGTATGCATCTGTGTAATCACCATCTGAAGTCGCTCAGTCGTGTCCGACTCTTTGAGACCCCGTGGGCTGTAGCCTATCAGGCTCCTCCATCCATGGAATTTTCCAGGCAAGAGTACTGGAGTGGGTTGCCATTTCCCTCTCCAGAGGATCTCTCCGACCCAGGGACTGAACCCGGGTTTCCCACATTGTAGGCAGATGCTTTCGCCACTGCCTGAGCCACCGTTGTTTCTCACCATCTAGATGAAGATAAAGAACATTTACAGCACCTCAAAAAAGCTGCTTTTAGTTCAGTACAAAGAGAAACTAGCATTCTGAACTTCAACACCATGGATTACTCCTGCTTGTTCTTGAATTTCATATAAATAGGTATGTTGTTGTTCAGTCTTTCAGTCGTGTCCGAGTCTTTGTGATGCCCTGGACTGCAGCACACTAGGCTTCCCTGTCCTTCACCATCTCCCAGAGCTTGCTCAAACTCATGTCCATTGAGTTGGTGATGCCATCCAACCTTCTCGTCCTCTGTCTTCCGTTTCTTCTCCTGCTTTCAATCTTTTCCAACATCAGGGTCCTTTCTAAGGACTTGGCTCTTGGCATCAGGCGGCCAAAGTACAGGAGTTTCAGCTTCAGCATCAGTCCTTCCAATGAATATTCAAGACTGATTTCCTTTAGGATGGACTGGTCAGGTCTCCTTGCAGTCCAAGGAACTCTTAAGAGTCTTCTCCAACACTACAGTTCAAAAGCATCAATTCTTTGGCATCCAGCCTTCTTTATGGTCCAACTCTCATGTCCATACATGACTACTGGAAAAATCATAGCTTTGACTATATGAACTTTTGTTGGCAAAGTGATGTCTTTGCTTTTTAATATGCTATCTAGGTTTGTCATAGCTTTTCTTTCAAGGAGCAAGCGTCTTTTAGTTTCATGGCTGCAGTCCCCATCTGCAGTGATTTTGGGGCCCAAGAAAATAGTGTCTGTCACTGTTTCCATTGTTTCCCCATCTATTTGCCATGAGACGATGGGACCAGATGTCAAGATCTAGCTTTTTGAATGCTAAGTTCTAAACCAGCTTTTTCACTCTCCTCTTTCACTGTCCCCAAGAGGCTCTTTAGTTCCTCTTCGCTTTCTGTGATTAGGGTGGTGTCATCTGCATATTTGAGGTTATTGATTTCTCCTGGCAATCTTGATTCCAGTTTGTGCTTCATCCAGCCCAACATTTTGCATGATGTACTCTGCATATAAGTTATATAAGCAGGGTGACATTATACAGCCTTGATGTACTCCTTTCCCAATTTGGAACCAGTCATTCGTTCCATGTCCGGTTCTAAGTGTTGCTTCTTGATTCACATGTTTCCAAGGAGACTGCTAAGGTGCTATTCCCATCTCTTTAAGAATTTCCCACAGTTTGCTGTGATCCACACAGACAAAAAGCTTTAGTGTAGTCGATGAAGCAGAAGCAGATACTTTTCTGCTTTCTCCGTTGCTTTCTCCATTATCCAATGAATGTTGGCAATTTGATCTCTGGTTCCTCTGCCTTTTCTAAACCCTGCTTGTACATCTGGAAGTTCTTGCTTCATCTACTGTTGAAGCCTAGCTTGAAGAATTTTGAGCATTACCTTGTTAGCATGTGAAATGAGTGCAACAGTGTGGTCATTAAAACCTTTTATTTGGACAGTTCTGTGTATTCTTGCCACCCCTTCTTAACATCTTCTGCTTCTGTTAGGTCCATATCATCTCTGTCCTTTATTGTGCCCATCTTTGCACGAAATGTTCCATTGATACCTCTAATTTTCTTGAAGAGATCTCTAGTCTTTCCCATCTTATTGTTTTCCTCTATTTCTTTGCATTGTTCACTGAGGAAGGTCTTCTTATCTCTCCTTGCTATTCTTTGAAACTCTGCATTCAGATGGGTATATCTTTCCTCTTCTCCTTTGCTTTTTGCTTTTCTTCTTTTCTCAGCTATTTGTAAGCCCTCTTCAGAAAACAATTTTGCCCTGTTGCATTTGTTTGTCTTGAGGATGGTTTTGCACAACTCTATGGATATGTTAAAAACTTTTGAATTGTACATTTTGAATGGTACACTGTATAATATGCAGGTTATCTCTCAATAAAGATGTTAAAAATAAAATCCAAATTGTGTTTATAAAGGTATACTAACAGCTTCAATTAAGATAGGCATGCAGACCTACCCTCTCATTATTGTTTAGTCGCTCAGTGGTGTCAGACTCTTTTCTACCCCATGGATTATACTTCACCAGGCTCCTCTGTCTATGGGATTTCCCAGGCAAGAATACTGAAGTGGATTGCCATTTCCTTCTCCAGGGGATCTTCCCAACTCAGGGATCAAACCCACGTCTCCTGTATTGGCAGGCAGATTCTTTACCTCTGAGCCACCAGGAGCCCTCACGTTGCCTAATGTCTGATTGGTGGGGGAGGGGAGAATGGGTAGGGAGCATTGCCCTTTATTGCCTGTTTCTAGATGAGAGACTCTCTATTTATCTAAGGGTGACTTCAGACCTGGTCGCTGATCTCTAAGAGCTTTTAGTTTAAAGATAAAGTAAATGGGCTCCGAACTGACCTGGAGACGGGCTGTGTCATCTGGGCGGCGCTGCAGAGACCTCCACCCAAGACGGCTCCCCCTCCCCGGGCCTGTCCCCTCTTGCCTGTGAGTCCTCTCACCTCGTAGGCCTCTCGGATCTAATATCGTTGGGTGGGGTGAGGTGCCAGCAGGCCCGGGGAGGGTGGTTACCGCTGAGGAGCTGCAGTCGCGATCAAGATGATAGAGGTACTGACAACAACTGACTCTCAGAAACTGCTACACCAGCTGAACGCCCTGTTGGAACAGGAGTTGAGGTGTCAGTCAAAGGTCTGCGGCTTGAGACTAATTGAATCTGCACGTGATAATGCCCTTAGAATGACTGCAAGACTGAGGGACTTCGAAGTAAAAGATCTCCTTAGTCTAACTCAGTTCTTTGGCTTTGACACAGAGACATTTTCTCTAGCTGTGAATTTACTGGACAGATTTCTGTCTAAAATGAAGGACCGCCCAAGCACCTTGGATGTGTTGGACTAAGCTGCTTCTATTTGGCTGTAAAATCAACAGAAGAGGAAAGGAATGTCCCATTGGCAACTGCCTTGATCTGAATAAGCCAGTACAGGTTCACGGTTTCAGACTTGATGAGAATGGAGAAGATCGTTTTGGAGAAGGTGTGTTGGAAAGTCAAAGCTACTACTGCCTTTCAGTTTCTACAACTTTATTATTCACTCCTTCAAGAGAAGGTGCCACATGAAAGGAGGAGTAGCCTTAATTTTGAAAGACTGGAAGCCCAACTTAAGGCATGCTACTGCAAAATCTATTTTCTAAAGCAAAGCCGTCTGTGTTGGCATTGTCTATCACCGCATTGGAGACCTAAGCAAAGAAGTATACAGAGTTAACAGAAGGAGTAGAACGTCTTCAGAAGCATTCCAAGATCAGTGGCAGAGATTTGACTTTTTGGCAAGAGCTTGTATCCAAGTGTTTAATCGAATATTCATTGAACAAGTGTGCCAAACCAAATGTTCAGAAGTTGAAATGAATTGTTTCTGGGTGTACTGCACTGCAACTGAGGCATAGTTACTACAGAATAACCCACCTTCCAACAATTCCCGAAATGGTCCCTTAATTGGATGATTACAGCAACAAAAAACTTCTGAAGCCTTTCTCCACAATCCTGAGCTGTGGATTCCATAATACTATAACGGATTTAAGCTGTGAAGCCTCAGAACATCACAACTAGATTAGCATTGGTATTCTCAGATTTGGGAAAACTGCCTAATTAACATTACCCTATAGTGGAATTACTCAAATTTGAATTCACCTATGAAAAATACAAATCAAAGTAACAGTATAAATGTGAAATGTTCATGACAAGCCTGGAAAGGTAAACTGTGAATCTTCATTTCTAACATTGATCCAAGTTTCTATATTGGGTCAATATATTGTATTTAGGTGGTGTTTAAAAAGGGTAACCTACTTAAATTTAAACTTTAAAGTATGAGATTTACGTCAAAACCACCATTTCACAAATGCACTTTTTAAGGCACAATCAGGGTCACTCTTCTAGGCAGTGAGAATAGTTAGTTTCTTGGCACCTATGATGCAAGTAATTATTAACCCAGAGATGTGGACCTTATGGCCACATAGAAATCACATTTAAATTTGAGGGCATTTATGGGAAGCAAAACTACCAACCTGTTAACTTCGGCATGTTAAGTTATCCTTAATATTTTTCTAGAAAACAGGTGATGTTTATATCCATGATTTTAAAAGTTTTATACAAAATTTACTGCCTCAGTCTAGTCCCATTAAGAAAATTAGTTTTCACTGTACTAGTAACTCAAATTAGCATCACTCTGAAAACTTTGTGATTTGACACTCCATCAGTTTTTACTGAGGACTGTTTTTATAAAACTTGGTTCTAACTTGGAATTTTGCTTAAAAGGAAGAGAATGTACTTAAATTAATTGCCCCTACTGTGTGCCAAAAGGAAGTATTGAGAGGTAAGTAGGCATCTTCATAAGGTTGCTGAGGTGTAGTGTTCAGAGATCCTGCGGGGTTAAAGTGTTGCAGAGAATTACTCAATGCAGTGTGTAGCCTGAATCCATCCAGGATGGCTGTACCCAATTTTGACATCATTTTATGGTTATAGAGGTATTAGAAAATGAACCAAAGAACCATAGTGTATCTTGTACTGTGGTAAACTATGTTTTATGGATAACTTTACAGTTTTCCCAAAATACTGATAAATGTCAATATTTTGAATACATCAGTGTTAATTTTGAGTTGCTAGAGGTAACCTAACCAGCTCCCACTATGTTTTGGTACTAAGGGATATACCTTTCAATAAAGTTACTGAAATGCAAAAAAAAAAAAAAAAAAGAAGAATTTGCAAGTACTTTAGATTTTCAAAACCGAATGAGAGAGAAC